>CM067373.1:85104520-85529520 GCA_034401795.1 Chaetoderma sp. LZ-2023a | reverse complement strand
CCTGCCTGCCTGCCAACCTGCCTGCCAACCTGTCTGCCTTCGCGCGTACGTGCGTCTGTTTATCCGAGCGATATCTCTGGAATCCGATATGGTAGAATCACCAAATTTGGGACATACATTCATATTATGAGTGTCTAGGAGGTTTTTATGTTGGAGTGAAACGGTAAAAAATCGAGGTCACGATTTTACTTAGTGCATCCCGAAACACACATTTTTAGCCATAAATCGGGAATGCAAGTGGGTAGAACCACCAGATTCGGCACATACATTGATATCATGGTTGGCTTAAAATAGGTCATGGGGGGGGGGGGGCACTCAGTGCATACCGAAATAACCAGTTTTAGCTATAAATTGTAAACATAAATAGCTGAAATAACCAAATTCGCTACATATTACATTGATATTATAAGTGGCTAGAAACTACTTTAGGTTGGACTCAAAAGGTAATAAAAAGAGATCACTGGCTCATTTAGTGCATTCTGCAACACACATTTTTAACCATAAAGCGGGAACGCAAGTAGTTAGAATCACCGAATTCGGTATATGCATTGATATTAAGAGTGGCTAGAAAATGTTTTAGTTTGGGATCAAAAGGTAAAAAGCAAGGTCATATGGTCACCTGGTGCATCCCGAAATACAGATTTTTAGGCATAAATCTGGAATGAAGTAAGCAGTATCACCAAATTCGGCACATAGATTGATATTATGAGTGGCTAGCAAATGTTTTAGCTCGGAGTCAAAATGTTAAAAATCGAGGTCACTGGGTCACTTAGTGCATCCCGTAATACACATTTTCGCCATAAACCTGGAACGCAAGAAGGTATACTCACCCAATTCGGGACTGACCTTATGAGTGGCTAGAAATGTTTTACTTTGGAGTCAAAACGTAAAAAATTGAGGTCGCTGGGTCACTTAGTACAAACCGTAATACACATTTTAAGCCATAAATCCGGAACGCAAGAAGGTAGAATCACCAAATTCGGCACTGACGTTATCTCATGAGTGGCTACAAAATGTTTTAGTTTGGAGTCATGGGTGTGACTAAGTGCATTGTCAAAACAGAGCGCAAAACTCGAGTAAACATCTCCCTTGAGTACATTCTAGTTAGATTAATAAAAAGTCGATTAACTACAGAGATAGATCACCAAGACATGGGGAATGTCAATAGCTGTGGAATAAGTCGATGCAATTAACCCTAGGGTATCTAATGGATTATACACATCTGTATCCATTCTGTAGCGCGGATCGACCTGTCGGGTATGAATGGGCCCAGTTCATCTGGATACGAAATGGCCAGAGATGGGACGTTCTGAGCTCGCCCCCCCCCCCCTCCTGGGTAGGACAATAAGCATAAATAAGCCATATAAGAGAGGATCAGAGTAACAGAGTCTGTGAGATGGCCTACTTTGCATGCGCGGTCATAAGAGATAGCCTACATACACGCGTTAGTGAGTGGAGAAAATAACCGTACCTGGTTATGACGCGCTCGCTCATTGGTTTAAACGTCCTGTTGTGACGTCACCATTTAGTATGAAAGGAACTCAGAAATTGGGAGTGCGTCTGCCAGAGTGGAAAGAGACGAAATAATACTGCTTACTGCACGATTCTATTTGTATATAACCTAAATAGTGACTTTCGGTTTTGAGTTCTTGTCTCTGGAGCACACACACTGCACCGCATTCTAGTTTTTGTACGCTCCCGGAAGATATCACCGAGGGCCAAATCTAAGTAAAAAAAGGTTTCCCCAATTCCAACACATCAGAGGGATCTTCTCTGCGGTGCGGCCTTTTGGCCGTAACGTAAGATCCTATGTATGTGGGACGGTGGTGTTTTCGATATCTCGCCAGATCTGCCGTACCACACAGAAAATGTAGTAGGACAACCTTCGCACATGTCTCATGCTTTCTATTATCGTTCTTAACAGCAGTCCGGATAATGACATTGCTCTATGCACTGAACAAGCTATGTGGTGCATATCGTCTTGTACCCCACAAAGATGCATATGTATCAAACTAACTTTTTACCGTAGCCTTTCAGTAATATAAGGGACAGCTACAAATCTGCATTAGTATGGAAACTTTCTCACGACCGCATAATTCGTCAGAATGTGTTCGCATGTGACTATCTACTAGCCATCAACGTGAGCTCTTTTTCACTGTTCATGAGTATGAGCCGCATCAGTTAGGTGATCTGCGGCTAATCACCAAGCAGCGACTTAAGAATCGTGCCATCTCGTGACGCAATCGTGTGACGTTTGAACTACAGTGATGTTACGACATTGTTATACTGATGATTAATAGCTACTCCGTAGCCATACTATTGTACTATTTTAATAGGTACCGATTACTTTTAGGAACCGCAAGGTCAGTTGTGACCTTTGTTTTATAGTTTAAATATTATATTGTACATATTTATTTTATTTATGTGCTGATGACTAACAGGCACAGCAAGGTCGGTTGTGATCTTATATTTGTATTGTACTGTATAGTTTGTAATATGGCAGTAGCCATCCGAGGTATTATCATTTTGCTTAGTTATAATTATTCTACAAAAATACTTGGACCGCACTTCGCTTAGGTTACGCTATACAGCAACAACAACCACACCACCTTGTTTCTACACCAACAATTTTTCACTAAGGTCGCTGTTCATATTCTCACTAGCGAACATGACATGCGGCCGCTAAACATAAATATGTTAGCATGTTAGGATAGGTTTAAAAGTAGCAAGGGACGACTACTCTGTAGGAGACATTTTGTGTAAAGCCTCTTTTCCGAGTGCTGCAGATCAGTCATACCCCACGCACCAGCACGTTTGTATGTATAAATTGGCCACCTACCATAGGGCCTCCTAAATTCTTTATATAATGAGTAGTTGTCTCTAGTAGTTGGGTCGGAATTAAAATGATACCACCTCCCTCAACTGGCAGCCGATCGGCGATCCATGACCCCCCACCGCCCTCTTAATCCCTGGGTGACTTAGGGTTGTTGAGACATGTGGTTGGTGTTTTACCTCTAGATGATGCCCCAGAGATTAAGAGGGCAGTGGAGGCCACGGATCGCCGATCGGCTGCCAGTTGAGGGAGGTAGTATCATTTTAATTCCGACCCTACTACTACCTATACAAGCATCCACAGTGATATACACCGACCACGATCACATGTCTCATGCCCATGGATTGAGAGGGTGGTGGGCGCCACGGATCACCGAACGGCTGCCAGTTGAGGGAGGTAGTATCATTTTGACTCTGACCACATGCAACAATTGTATAATACGCATTAACTGTCTCGACCATGTATGCATCGCATTAACTATCTGTGCGGTGATCCGGGGCCCCCACCGCCCTCTCAATCCCTTGGGCATATGATTTGAGACATGTGTATAAAACTCCCATGTGGACCCCACATGTCCGGGAGAACCTCCTCAGGATACCGGCCAGTGGCCGGCCTCTCTCTCTCTCTATTCTGACTGGTATCCTGAGGAGGTTTTCCTATCAGTGGGACAGTTTTGTACCTATCCTACCTATCCTACCTATCTTCTACCCCACCCTGTTGATATTCCAGCCGGCTGGTGTGTGTGTCTGTGGTGCTTTGAACCCGCACTGGGGAGTGTCGCCGTGAGTCTTTATCTAACCTGGTCATATTATCCCGGCCCTAGTCTTACCTAGTTTCGAAATTTCAGGTAAGTTCTAGTGAGGTCTTTTGAACGAGATTTGAACCCAGTCTGCAGCCTGGGAACGCTATGCAATTCCACAACTCTATCGATAGACCCACCGCAACACCACTAAAATCTCGCCTCTTAGTGATCTTATCTATGAGCATGGGTTGTGCAATCACTGTTACGCATGATAGCGCCCATCACAGCAACGTGTGAACACATAACTTATCAGCCATAATAATGCATACATAGTTAATGCGATGCATACATGGCCGAAACAGTTAATGCGTATTATACAATTGTTGCGCAATAAAAGCAAAGATCTGGGACTGATAAGCGCAGCAATACAGCAATGAGAACACATAACGTATCAGCTATATTTACTAATGCATTTCAATGCGGTTCAAATCCTTCTTTTGTGTTATTAGCAAACTCAAAATCACAGGTTCAAATCTCACTATTAGCATTTGTAGATAACACGGCCATTTCTGGTCCGATTTTAAAATGGTAAACGGTTTTGAAATTCTCGCTTCATTCCGGTCCTGATCGGTACCACGAGAATGAAGTGATTTAATCCTCAGTACAAACTCGGTGAAATACAAGCGCACACTCTCTCACAATACTGATACGTGTTGCCAGGGACGCATGCGCATGCATGCTACACGTTCTTACGGCTTAGCCATACCTCTCTCATCGGGCTTTATACATGCGTACTATCCTATCCAGGGGGCATGCATGGAACGCATCATACCCGGCTTAGCTGGGATGGGCTGTACCCATCACACATCTGACACCCCTTTAGAGACAAGCGAACGCACCCGGAGCGGTCGTCCCATACCCAGGATGGCCCGTACCCATCACACATCTGACGTCCATTTAGAGACAAGCATCCACTATCACATCGACTGACCACCCACAGGTACTGATTGCCTCGTGATCAACCACACATAATAGGGTCTGAACGCGCATTTAGAGACAGGCATCCATAGTGATATACACCATGATTACTGTTGCACAACTTCGCGAGGGTGCAAAGCAATTCGGCCTTAGAGTAGCCTCTAAGGCCAAGAAAGCCGACCTTCTCCAGATGATCATACAGGCCCGTGCCGAGGAGTCGCAGAAGCGTCTCTCCTGAGCAATGAAGATGGGAAGGTTTCCAGCACTTACCAAAGATGATCCTTTGAATCCCCACAAGAAAGTGCAGCCGCTCCGTGAGCTTCGTCAATTGGACAAGGAGGTAGGTGACTGCTAGCGTGCGAGCCAAGACTGTAGCGAGGTGGATGGCAGACCATCCACTGGAGCACTTACCTCACCTATGCAGGATTGCTAAGCGAATGATGAGGGGGCCGAGGTCTGAACCCTTAGCCCGGGGCATGAGGCGAGACGCCGAACACATTCTCGACCACCGTCTCGGCGAAAGGGAGACAGGGGATAAAGGATGCCGGTCAGTACACTGGATATTCAGTCATACCGGTTGTCGTACTGGGTGATTATTTCTTGTATGGATGGAGTGTCGTACAAGATGAGTTTCTCCGAGATCCATGTCTCCTGAGGAAACCTATCATGATGTTTATAAAGTAGGGTCCGTACTTGTTGTTTTTGAGACTGATTTAAATCTAATGTAGTACGTAAGTACAATTCGAGTAAATGTTCCGGTAAATCATCAGTAATTTCTGTGGGTGCGGTGGTGCGTGTTGGTCTTTCCAGAGAGATCACATCCACCAAGTGGCTACAACGGACTCCCGGTTCAAGAGTTATTGGGTCCGCTGTGCCATTGAACACTCGAAAGGATATGTGTTCTTTGTTGGTGGTGTCCACGATCATACGGGGACTTGTGCATTGTGAGGCTATCATGTGATTGAGCTAATCAGGGTCGGGTTCCGGCATGACAATGTGTGTGTTGTCTCCTAACTGTGGTGTGGTGGCCCATAGGACCTGTTCTTGTCCCAGCTCAACTGTGGCTGTACTTAAAAGTATTACTGCACACGTATCGTATAACGATGATTCTGGTCCAAGGGCTATCCGGCGGCCATGTATGTTGAGTTCCTGTTGCTTGCAGTGTATAAAGGCTTCGCTGGCACTAAGAAAATCAGAGGCATCATTTTGAATAGAGGCGATGACAACTCACTGTATGAATTGCATCTCCTCTATTTGTATAATAAGATTAGCTACTCCAGCCACGGGTGCATCGGCTCCCGTAGCTGTCTGTAAAAATATATTTATAGGTCAAAGTGGTGGCTTCTTATGAGGTGGGATGCTCTCAGACAAGCATTTGTTAAAAACAGAGATGGAAGCTCCAGAGTCAACGGTGGCACTGGTGGAAATACCGCTAAACAGACAGGCACATTTATAAATGACTTTTCTGTGCACTTGCCAAAGTGTCTCTAATGATGTTGTCTGCGAGAGTGGCTGCGGAGCGGAATCATTCTGTATGTATTCGGTTTGTTTCCGAATGTCTTCCCGTAGTGTTGCTGATGGCTGAGTGAGAAAAGGGCCAGTCAGTCGTCGCCACTGCTGTGAGTGCGTTGGTGATGGCGGAGCTGGTGGTAGCAGTCGTGGTGGAATTGTCGCCGTTTCTGTATGTGTGGTGTTCATGTAGACAGCAGTGTGGATGGGATTCTCGCGATTACGGATAAGCTCGACCTGAGCGAGTCACTTCTTGCAGTGCATCATTGGATGTTTTGTTGATGCACAAAAGAAACAGTGACGTCGTGGAATTCTTTCATATCGACAGCAGCATCTACGTTTACGGATCCATGATGTGGATTGGATAGTTTCTCCCATACCAATGCTGTCTGTGGATGCGGGACATGATGCTGTGCGGAGTGGTGTATTGCATACCACCAAGGGACATCGAGAATCCAGTGTCTTGGTGGCGGGACGTTGTGCTTGCAAAAACGTTGTTTCAGCAGAGGTGCTACAACCTACCAGTGCCGTTTTACAAAGGAAAGAAGGTTGGTTAGATGCGGATATTGTGGGATTACTTTGTCCACAAGAGGGGGGGGGTGCGTGGGGTGGCGCTGCTGCTGATGTGGGAGGCATCGTAGGCACCAACATATATGAAGCAGGGTGCATAGGTGTGTGGGTGTATGTTGATGCTTGGTGATGATAGTTGGCCACCGGATGCTAAATTCCGGGGGGAGCATGACATGGCCAGTTCCACGTGATGAACTGAGTGGTGCAAATCCGGGTGGTGATGGTAATCGGGAGACTGATGAAAATGCTGATGCTGGTCGACGTGTAGGTGGCGGTGGTGGTGTTGGTGTTGGTGTTTCCCGTCGGCGCTGTTAAAGATGCAGAGGCCGCCTTTCCCGAGAGTTGTATTCGGTAGGATAGCGTCGCGTATATGGGTTAGCTGATACCCACCCTGATGTGGATCCATAGACCGTTGTTGGTCTATAGACGGAAGGCGGTGTGTTATGAAGACGACGTAGACGTTCTTTGGGCTGTGGTTGTAGGCATTCCTCGTATGGTGGTGGTGCCGTAAGCTGATGGGTGTGGTGTGTGGCGTGTCTGAGATACCGATGGAATGGAGGTGCTGATTCCTCCCTTTCATGTAGTGTTGTTCCCTGAAAATGATATGGTGCATTTAATTGGGGAGACATAGGATATTGTACATTATAATTATTGTCCTGCCACATATCACCTACTGATGACATTGGTGAATAGTAATGTTGTGAAGGATAAGTAGTATGCCCCCATAGGGGTCTTTTGACAAGATTGCCCATGGTTCGGCGCTGTTGGTATTGGCCTACCGCGGATGCCTGGTATGGTGCGAATTTCAGTTCCCACTTGTGAGGCATCGTGGAATGTCTGCTCACTGATGAGTGAGAACTGTTGTAGGTGCGGTGCTGGTGGTTCTGCACTGCTGGACTTTGGTACATGGCCGGTGAGCATGCGAGCGTTCCGTCCATCGTATGATGCTACCCCTTGATCGAGGGTGTCATCGCTGAATGGAGATAATGAACTTAGTTCACTGAAAGATGTGGGCATGAGTTCACTTTGTAATGTTCCTTGAGCCCCACATCGGGCCCCACTTGTAGCTCACGCGGTAACGTCAGGTCGTTCCGGTGCATACTGCTCGGTCGCCGTACCACATGTGCATGACGGACGAGAGGGCTGGCTAGATCCTAGTCTCGGGGTTCTGGATCCCATGCGATGCTGTTCCACGTGATCCAGAGATAGGCTCCTAAGGCCGGTGGAACTCAATTGTTCTGGTGGGGCCATGCGACCATCGTCGCTAACATTGAATTGAACGGTGCCTGCCCATGAGTTTGTGTCACTGGTATGCCTGTCCATAGTAATTTAGAACTATGGACGTACAAGGAATAGTGACAAAATGCTAAAATAATAAAATATAACCTAAACAAACCACAGAGTTTGGTAGATAACAGTGAGCATAGAATAGTACATGACATAGAGACAGCTGATGCACTCTAAACGTGGTGACACCAGAGGTACCACACAGACTCGTAAGTCTGCAGAGGTATCCCCGTAAGTGAGGCTGCCCCATACGAGATCACTAAGTAACTTAAGTTATTATACCTCCATGTTGAAAAGGAAAGGAAAAAGAAACTCTTAGCGTGGCGAGAGGCATTGTGCCTCATGCGAGCATTACTCCTACATGCTTTTTGTTGTTGTGAGAAGTAGTAGCCTCGCGCGGCCCGCCGTCACTGAATATCTTGCGAGAGGCAAGTGCGGGCCTCCATCACAGGAAAATGCCTTCAATGCTGAAGTGGAGGAAATGAATTGGCAAAAAGGGCCACTCTATTATTCAACCAAAAGTACTGTAAAAAGACCATCCTAGTGAAAGATATAACTAAAGGGTTGCATGCTGCTTTACTTGAAGACAGAAGGAGCGATTCCCAAGGGATTCCCAAGTCACCGTCTTATGTAGCTCCAAGATACTGTATTAGTAGGTGCCGCTTTTATTTGTGCAGGCCTTCAGCTATGACTAACCTACCATTTAGGTGTTAGAAACAAAAACTAGCTTAGGTCGCAAATGGCGGGGATCCTACCTATCTTTAGACATGACTGTCCAATGGGCGCAGACGCTGCAAAGCATCTACCTCCAAGGACAGTGTGCATACATGTTACTTTGCAAGACATCCGAGCTTGGTGAGAATCCGGATGCCTTGCTCTGCAACCACATAAAACATCACAGGACAATGGCTACCTTTAACATAAGCAGATTTCGACGACTGACCTATCGTTACGGTGGGGATAGAGAGAAGAATATCCAACGCAAATGTCCTTCCCGTGAGGGCGTGGCAGATTCCAACATCTTGCCCAGACATTTCAATGAGTTGGATGGATATGCGCATCTCGTCCGTCACCAAGTCCTATGGAGCTAACTATTGACCTGCCATTAGGTTTATATTCAAATTGCCCAATATGCACTGCGAGGCAGGAGAAATATACTTTTAACAACCTATCGAATAATAAAAATGTGTTCGCAGTACTTCCTTCATTGGCAAGGATAACTAACTACTAAGTATCCGAAGACACAGGGGAAGTGTATGTGACACCGTACCTTGGCCATCACCGCTCGGAAACCTCCGATAGTTTCCAGAGTCGGATCAGTCCATGGTGCGGATAGGGACATCCAAACATTTAAGAAGCCATGAGGCTTAGTGGAACATGGAAGGAGAAAATGACTTTATAAATATGAGGCCCTCTAGTTAAGTTGGCCAATTTTACACAACCTTGCCGGAGTGCAAGGCTAGATTACCGCAACGACCGGAAAAGAGGCATACACTATATGTCTCCTAATGAAGAAATTGTCTCTAATCACATTAAACCTATCCTATCGAGCTGAATAGTTAGGTTTATTCGGTAGCATGCCGGGCTAAACAGAGTTATAGCACTGACAGCGACCTGAGTGAAATATTGTTGGTGGCGGGGGAAAGTGATGCACATAAAAATGTTGCTGAATAGTATTTCCCAAATGCACTGCAGTCCTAAGTTTTCTATAAATAAGCAAAACATATCAACAAGATGACCGCTGGCCATATACCTAACGAACCAAGTACAGAATAGTGACAGTATACGGATTGATTAGAACAGTAGTAATATAGGTTGATGGACCTAATACGGTGCGGTTAGTTAAAACACTAGTAAACAAGGATAATTATAAACAGTGATAATAAAGAAATTATAAGATGCGGTCCGAGCACCGGTACGATACGTATTTGTCATCAGTACCTTTTACAGACATGATATTGTATAATTAAAGATACCATGTATAGTTACTTGAATATTCAGTAGCCACTCTTACACACCAGGCTACTATGTTGCTGAACTTGAGACGTCACTATACTTGTGACGTGGGTTGACACATTCTCTAAAGCTGGATACATCTCCGCATGTAGATTTATGCACAGGGTTCCCGCATGCTGGCTCCAAGTTTGAAACGGTTCGAACTCAGGACAGTGAAACACAGTAGTAAGCAATGTCTACCAAATAGTTCGTAAGTCATACATAATGGATGCTGTAATGATGAAAAGTTCCCGTCCGACAACGGTAACTTAAGAAAGTTAATCATAACCCGTTAACAAGGATGGTTACTTATATAATTGTAATTAATGCATGTACATATTACAGCTTAATGGTGCGGGGTGCGTCAAATAGCTCTTGTGGCGCACTGGGCAAAGTTTACTTGGCTGCGGTCAAAACGTTAAAAGAACACACACGACACGCAGTGCGGTGGTTGAAGTCCACTTTTCGGTGTAGTTGACAGATCCGGTGAGTCATCCACCGAGGAACATCACTGCTCTACATCACGTAGAATTACATTCCGGGTCCGCAAAGGGCTCACCGCATAATAGTTCCTTTACAGATATTAATTAAAGAGGAACATAATTTTAGTTCTTATTTTGCCCCCGGATGGCCATCCGGGAGCTTGCAAAATTAAAGGCGTGGTGAGCCGAGAATTGCTACGGTGTGAGCTGAGCTGAAAACCTTCAGGAACCGAGATGATGTAGGTATCGGTCTTCGGTATTCTGGTTGATTCATCAAGGTCCCACACTGTGGACAGCTCTCGACTGTTCGGCACCCGGCCGACGATGCTCCTGATCTACTGAAATCATCCCTTTTTATGCTCGTTGGAACCTCAGAACTGGCTGCCTCAACCAAGCAGAATTTGCTGAACCAGCCAATCAACGCGCTAGAATCTCGTAACGCGTACACAATTAGCTAAATATTATTAGAGATATAGATGTGTAGATGATGTAGTTGGTCACGTGTACACAAATTACTGATTACCTATATATATATATACACGCGATTACGACGTTATTTCTATATTTTTAACATAATTTGAAAGGGGAAATCGGCGATAACTTTGAAATGGTTTACAGTTTTGGATAGCTCGTCAAATTCAGGTCTTGATTCATAACAGAAGTGACGAGAAATTTTTTTAAAGATTAAATAGCACCAACTCGGTAAACCATCACGATTGGAAATATACAAAAAATCGTTTTTCCCAAGCACCATTCAAATCTGGAACACACTTGAAAACAATGTACAATCAGAATCAAAAATTTCAAAATTTAAGAAGCTAATAAAATTTAGAAACTATATCCCTCCGAGTTTCTATAACTACGGAATTCGAAAACTTTCTATCCTTCATACCAGTCTACGTAACAACTGCTCCAACTTGAATTGTAACTTATATAGAACAGGATTAGTTCTCACACCTAACTGCTTTTGTAAGACAGGAGTAGAAGATGCAAATCACTTTATTTTAAAATGTCCTTACTACACAATACAAAGACAGCACTTATTACAACAACTACATCCGTATATTCCTTTGACGAGTTACTTGCTATGCAAAGGAAAGACATCTCTCTCCGTCCAGGAAAATGAATACATCTTCAAACAAGTTCAAAATTCTATTAAAGCTACTGGCAGATTTCAACCTCATATATGTTCCAAACGTTTGATATGCTGTAGGAATAGTCCGTATATTTATTGTCATGGTTACATGGTTAGGATACAAATGACTGTATAGATATACAATATACTTTAAATTTTTGCTTCCGCTGTCGTTAATGTTAGATGTTTATGATAGAAATGACTGCATAGATGTGCTATATACTGTAATGCTTTATTTCCGCTGTCGTTACTGTGTATATAGTTTTTCCCGTACTCACAATTAATGTATTACTCTCCTATTGCTTTTCGGGCCATTCACGATAATGCGATGCCGCAGACGACGATGGCGACGACGACGACGACGACGATGTCGACAGGTGAGGGGATGATGGGGATGCAATAAAGGCTCGCTAAACCGTTAATCTCCTCAAACTTTTCGTTCCAAGTTATGAGGAGGTTAAAAGTTCAGATTTACCTAAATACACAGGAGTGGAGCCATTTTGAATGTGTGGGGTGGGCGGGGTTGGAGGTGACTGGGTCTCATTTCTCGTTTCTGTTTCGTTTTTCCTGTAAGAAACGAGAAGAGAAGACCTTGTGAAAGCATGGTGGGAGTTGAGAGGAAGGGTTGGGGTGGGTAAACGGGGTAAATGACGACGGTCTGGAATAACCATGAATATGGTCTGTTAATTCTATTATTCGTATTGTTTAATCTATTATATTAATGGCTAACTGCTATCCGACAATGACAGTGTTTGAAGGAGCTGTTCTTTTCTTTCCTATTCTTTTTTAATCTGTTTACATCATTTTTCTCCCCTACATCTCTCTCTCTCTCTCTCTCTCTCTCTCTCTCTCTCTCTCTCTCTCACCTCTTAATTTATTGTTTCTCTCTTACCTCGGTTTAGTGTTCTCAATCATTGGCTGCTTATAATAATTCTGTAGGGAGAGGGCAAATATAAGTTGTAAGAACTTGTGCCCGATCCCATTGTGCAATTGTTACAATAAAATATGTTTAAATCAAAAATCACTAAAAGTACACACTCGCTCATGGTCGTAACGCACATGTTGTAAATATGGGATTGTCTTCTGGGGGGTCATGACCCCGGGGACATCTTACATTTGCAGTCTAAGACCCCAGTGAATTACCATATTTGAATACCAGGCGAGATAAGGAACGGATAACACGATGAACGAAAAATGTAATAGATGTAATAGCGCGATCTAGTGTGTGCTCAAGTCGATGTGCGAAACTAACATGAAAATGTAATTAATACAGTAAGTAAAATTGGAATAGAATAGACTAAGATTTAGGGCAGCGAGCTGATGGAATCTATCGGTGGTTGAAAGATGAAAGTTGTTGCTGCAGTCACGGCATAACCTTTTATCATATTCAGCAGAAGTTACGACCAATAGTTTTCTAAATATTCAAGCAAGAGCGTCGGTAGGGGCTACGGACAGAGTATATGTATGTAGCACAGATTGAATGAATCATAGAAAGACGTAGTAACGTGGCGACGACCGACTTACCATGAGACCGTGGTAATGGGACCGAATTTCTATAATTGTATAGAGGCGACACCCACGACACCAGATACGGCGCCGGGTGTGGTGAAGTGGATATGCTACTTGATACCTACGTCGTGACACCCTTGCAAAATGCAGGCGCTGGCCTAATAAGCAAGGGGCCGGACATGGACGTGGTAGCGTCTGGCGCCAAGAAGATTAGAAAACCAGACGAAAAATGTCGAAACACTCATCCATCAGTATCAAATTTGGGGAGGTTATCGGATAGGATTCCATCACTTAACTTGTTCGGTGTTCTGTTCATAAGAGAGAAAATCGTGATTTGATTAGTCAGGATGACGTCACAATCAATGAGAATCGAATCAAACTCTGGAAAGAAGAACCAGAACGAACATGGTAGGGAGCTCCAGAAAAGTATAAAAAATGGACTTTAACTTTTAATCGAGAGTCCGGTCGAAATCGAGAGCTGAATAAGTTAGATTGAGAGTCCCGTCGTTTGTGTGCATTGAAATAGTGTTAGGGTTAGGAAACATTAAATTTAAGTAAAGTAATCAAATATAGTCAAACTTGTACAAAGTCAGTATCTTTTACTTGTGGCAGCAAAAGCCACTATAGTTATATGTACAGTTAGTTTAAGCTTAATAAATCTATCACCTTGATAACCAAGGCACGAGTTTGGTTTTATTAAATCTGGATACTACGGAAGACCACCGTAGCGAATCTATACGTTCTGAAACATCAGTCAGATCAGGCCCAGATTATCAAGTATAAATATCGTCACATCACCTTCGACGAGGCGAGCAGATAATCGTGCTACCGCATCTTTGATAAGAGGTTGTCGCAGCAACCGTTGCATCATATTCTTACCAGAGGTGTAGTAGACATATTTCTAAATTAAACCCGAAGATCGAAAATCACCAGTGGCTTCGCCGTGCCAGGATCCAGATAAGCTAAACAGTGAGTACATAGAAACGTATGGCCCAAGAACAAGGGGGACGACCGACGACCATAGTTGTCAAGGACGTAGCGGACCGAGTGGCGACGTATCTAGCGGCAGCCCAGCAATCAGAAGGGTGTCAAGCCACGCAGCATAGGGAGTACGGACATAATTCCGTGTGTAAAATTACCACGGCTATCAGTTGCCCAGAACATCCACGTGTGGCTAGAGTGGTGATTAGTATCCATTACAGATAGAGACGACAATGGCGACGGGACCCAAAAGGAACGCTGACCCAACCCTGCCACCCATGGAGGTGCACCTGGCACACCAGCTGAGACCAGAAACCGTCGCCGCCATGCAGGCGATGGGCATAGCGATGGCGGGGGCAATCGTCGACAGCAGTAACCGTCGGGAAACCGAGCGGGTGTACCGAAAGGAGATCCGGGACACCGTATACAGAATCCGACCATGCGACGGGATAGTACCCGAAGAGGTGAGAACGTTTCTCGACGAAACAAAAAGGGCGCGTACCGCAAATGAGGGGCGACTGGAGGGCATCCCTGCTTACGTGATTACCAGGGCAGCCCGAGACCAGCTAGCTCGAGCAATAGACGGGTTTATGACAGGCAAGATACGGGAGGAAATAACGTACGATGACTTCTATGCCTATATTACAAAGAACTTCGTCTCCTCCAATGAGGATGAATGGGTCAAATATCACCTTGAGGGCACACGTCAGCGGAAAAATGAAACTATAATATCATTTAACAGGCGATACCTAGAAGCTAGTCGACGAGCGTATCCGGACAGCAATGCTGATAACAAGTGAACAGTTTTGGGGATCTACCTCCGAGCGCTCAGCGACCAGGGGTTGAGTAAGAGGATAATCCGAAAACGAACGACAACGTTGGCCCGGGCAATAGAGATTGCCGAAGAGGAAGAGACCTGTAACGACCTGTTAAGGGCGATGAAAGTCGGCGGCCGGGACGAGGAACGGATGGAGATTGATGTGTTGGAGCCAGCAGAGGAAAAAGAGGTATGGCAAGTTGTGAAAGGGTTAAAAAGCCAAATGGTGCAGCAGGCTAAAATGATCGAGCAGCTATGCGGGTTGGTGCGGGACTTGCAAATGGCACAAGAACGACCTAAACCGGCGGCCCAACGAAGCGCACCCGTGCGAAAAGCAGCAACCCCGCCACCCAAGCAACTTAATCCAGGAGCGGGACGCAGATCGCCGAGAGGCGCCGCAAACATTACCTGCTACAATTGTGGACAAATCGGCCATTACAAAAGTGACTGCCGCCAAGCGGCATGGCCGCGGGAGAATGTTGGTAGACAGGCTGCCCAGCGACCCCGACAACCGCGACGGGCGCCGCCTATGACCTGTAACCAGTGCGGGAGAGAAGGACACACGGCCCAGCAGTGTTTTGGGGAATATATGAGAAGGCAGACGAATCCTGCCATAGCGGTAAAATGTTTCGAATGTGGTCAGAGTGGACACTTCGTACGGGATTGCCCGCAAGCACAGCATGGCAGAAACCGTGCACCATCGCCGTTGAATAGTCAACCTCGAATCGCCGTGAAGAGACGACGAGAAGAAGACGTTAACATGGACATTAACGAGGTGAATGATCGACGTACAGACGACCGACAAGCTATACCTCGCGAGTGTTCGCGCAATGTTCGCATGGACATGAACAATGCTAGACGCGACCGTGACGAGTATGTCGACCGCGACGGTTTTGTGTTAACCGGGGAGGGGACGGATGAAATGGGCCGTTATTCATACGGTGCCGGGCACAATTCGTCCTCCCGCCGGAACAGTTACGCGGAAGTGGTCAGTAGACGAAGGAGCCTTTCGTTAAACCAGGACGGAGGAGACCGTTGGTAAGCATACCGACCGAGCGGTTTCTAATCCGTCTAAGATTGGATAAAAACGGTCCATTGGATCAGGGTAAGTACCTGCATGCCTTAGTGGATACCGGTGCTAGCACATCCTTAATTCGTAAAGATATATGGCGTAGCATGTTGAATGCTAGGTCATTGAAAAGAGCAAGAACGCTCTTGGCTGTAAATGGTTCCCCGATAAAGTTGTTGGGAGAAACACAAGTAAAATTCGAAAACGCCCGACCCATCCCTAGTACGATTGTGGCCAGAATGAGGCATGAATGTTTACTTGGAGCAGACGCTTTGCACCTGGGAAATGCAAAGATTGACTATCAGGCCAAAATAGTAGTATGGTTTGGTCATGTATATCCCTTTGATTATCCACATAGGGAACAGACAAATTATGTCTATGCAAGTTGTAAAGAAACGACCGGATACAAAGATATCGACCAAGTCATGGTAGACTTTGCCGATATCTTTGATACGGCTCGTCCAAACACATTAGGATTGGTCCCCAAAGTGAGGTGTACGGTACCGACAGGAGATGCTTACCCTATAAGACAAAAGGCCTACCGTCTACCGTTGGCCAAGCAGTATATAGTCAAGAATCAAGTGGCTGAAATGCTGGCAGCGGGCGTCATAAGACCATCGTCGTCGCCATGGGCGTCGCCCATTACGTTGGTCCCTAAGAAGGACGGGGGGACTAGATTTTGTGTCGACTACAGAAAGTTGAATTCTGTGTGCAAGAAAGACAGTTATCCACTGCCAAACATAGCCGATATTTTTGATTCGATGTGCGGCGCAACGATATTTTCGACTATGGACTTGAAGTCTGGCTATTGGCAGATACCAATGGACAGCCAAGACATAGAGAAAACGGCGTTCGTTTGCAGTGAAGGTTTGTTCGATTTTGTTCGGATGCCGTTCGGTTTTGCGAACTCAGGGGCCGTATTTCAGAGGGCAATGAACGATATTTTCCGAGAATTCGCGGGAAAATATTTGCATGTTTTTGTCGACGATATAGTCGTATATTCAAGAAACCCGGCTGAACATGCACAGCATTTGCGTACAGTTATGCGTAGAATTCGAGAATATAATTTGCAAGTTAAAAAATCGAAATGCGATTTCGCCCAACCATCAGTTGATTTGTTAGGATATCACATTTCGGCACTAGGAGTGGC
The DNA here is from genome assembly GCA_034401795.1 of Chaetoderma sp. LZ-2023a. Taxonomy (NCBI): domain Eukaryota; kingdom Metazoa; phylum Mollusca; class Caudofoveata; order Chaetodermatida; family Chaetodermatidae; genus Chaetoderma; species Chaetoderma sp. LZ-2023a. Next base: position 85,512,463 of record CM067373.1, on the reverse strand, counting down.
TCCTCAGGTTCAGAAGGTCAAGGTCATAAGAGAAATGTCACCGCCACGCGATGTGAGTGAGGTGAGAAGTTTCCTTGGAGCTACAGGGTATTATCGCTCTTGTGTGCAAGGCTATGCGGAAATTGCTAAGCCTTTGATAGAATTGACTAAGAAATATAAACGTTTTGAGTGGGGTCAGGAAGAACAGCAAGCGTTTAAGAAATTACAAAACTTGCTCTGTAGTGAGACGGTTCTCACATATCCAAATTTGAATGCTCCATATAAGTTGTATACTGATGCGTCTAGCTATGCGATAGGTGCGATACTGGTACAGGTAGATGACAAGGGTATTGAGCGGGTGATTCAGTATGTTAGCTCTACTCTTAAAGACAGTCAGTTGAATTGGCCTGTGATAGAAAAGGAAGCTTATGCGGTAATATATGCGCTAAAGAAGCTTAGACCTTATCTATTTGGCGCGCAGTTTACCGTGTATACCGACCACAAACCCCTAAAGAGTTTGTTTGTGGGCGAAGTTAAAAACACGAAAGTACAGCGCTGGGCAGTACTGATTGCCGAGTACGGATGTAAAATTGAATACATCCAAGGCTCGAAGAATATTCGAGCGGACATGTTATCCAGGTTACGTCGACCGGTGGAAGTCGCAACGTTAGATACAGGCGACTTTGTGATACCAGATGTCGATGAGGGAGTATTACCCCACGTCCCTCTAGAAGCATTCGACATACCATATATCGAATTGTGTGCCGAGCAGACCAAGGAATACCAGGAGTTGTTCAAAAACACCCCGGAGGAGTATATGGTCAAGAATGGCATTTTGTATTCTTTAATTACGCCTTCAGCGTTGGACGCTGAGTACCCCAGAATTGTCTTACCTACCCTGTTCCGTGAGAGAGTGCTCCGGATGGCTCATGAACGAGCTGGTCACCAAGGTCTGCAGAAGACCATCGGTATGGTAAGAGATTCTTTTGTGTGGACGTCTTTAAGAAAAGACGTAATTCGTATGCTTGAAACATGTACGAAGTGCCAGGTCAACCGACCCGTCACTACCCGACCTAGGTATAGTGAAATGCCCATGGCCAATTATCCGGGTCAGATAATTGGAATGGATTTGATCGGTCCATTATTAGAATCAAATAATGGTAACATATATATCATGACTGTGATTGATCACTGTTCTGCGTGGGCAGAAGCATATCCAATTGCAGCGAAGACATCTCAAAATGTGGAAGAAAAGTTCTTCAACGAGTATGTCGCGCGTCATGGCGTCCCTGAGATTGTAATAACCGATCAGGGTAAAGAATTTTGTTCCAATTCTCTGGAGGAGCGGTTTAAGGAACACGGTATCGACCATAGACGGTCTAGCCCATACCATCCGCAGACCAATGGACGTACTGAAAGATTCAACCGCACTCTTAAAGAGTTAATCCAGAAAGGGGTGAACAATGCCTCGAGGGCGTGGGAGATAAGATAAGATAAGAGATAAGAATCTTTATTTATCGAGGGTAAATCTTCAGAGCAATGCCCTGATCTCCCAGAGGCCCTCGCCAAATAACTATATGAACTAATTAGAATTATATTTACAAAATTTACAAATCATGCACAAAATATATACAAAACTATACATAATTGTTGCAATGAAAACCTATTTTCAACCATTTCAATATCAAATATCAAATGGCGGAAAGACGACAATAATAAGTATGTATTTGTAATTCTATGCTAATGTAATAAACATGCTGTTGAGTATTTTGAAACTAATTTTACTGGGTGTCGTTTCTGCCTTAGGCAGATACAGCACTCAGACAAACTAGCTTCAAAATATCCAATAGTTTATTTAGTTTTCTATAAAATGATATCCAAAATCTGCGGAGATCGACCGATTCCAACACGAATGATGAGTAGGTGGAGCTTCGATAGAGATGGGCGGGGCATAGATAAACCCGGAGAAGTCCGTTAGTTTCGGGAGATTAATGAACACTGGGGCCCAGAAAGTTATTAGCCCTGGGCCCCGAGCAGGTTAAATTCGGCTCTTATGGTTAGATACTATTATATTTTGCAATCGATAAATTATTATTATTATTATTATTATTATTATTATTATTATTATTAATTATTATTATTATTATTATTATTATTATTATTATTATTATTATTATTATTATTATTATTAATGCAGGTACGTTGAAACAAAGCATAAAATCATTGAAAGTGTGTATGTATGTGCATGTTGTGCTTAAAAGATGATAGCGTTTCTGAATTTATAACACACGTAGGAAGGGAATTCCAATTTTGACTAGCTGTGTATGTGAAACTGTATTTTCCATAGTTGGTTCGTATTTTTGGAGGCTTCAAATGGCTATTAGTTTTAGATCGTAGATGTAATGTGTGTGCTGTCTCTATGGGTGTAAGCATGTCGCTGATGTACTTAGGTGTATGGTTGTTTAGTGCTTTGTATGTCATAATGTTTGATTTAATAGTTATACGTTGTGATAGTGGCGTCAATTTCAATTCATCATATAATTGCCGCGATGGTGTTCTATGTGGGACGTCTAAGATGATTCTCGCTGCACGTTTTTGAAGTTTTTCTAGTTTGCTCAACAATGTTGGCATACCTGCGTAATATACGAGAGAACAGTAATCAATGTGCGAAAGTATGTATGATTTGTAAAATAAGGTTCGTTGCTCAACATTCATGTACCGTTTATTTTTCTTTAACATAAAAATTAGGGAAGATATTTTGCTACACATTTTGTTGATGTGTTGTTGCCAGGAGAGATTGTTGTTAATATTTAAGCCTAAGAGTTTTGCATTTTCTACACTTTCTATTTCTCCATCGACGATAGATATTTTAATTTCCGGATTTATCTGTTTTAGTTTGAATTTAGTGCCTATCATTAGTAATTTGGTCTTGTCGGTATTTATAACCATTTTATTGTTTTGACACCAATCATGGACGGATGCCATATCAGCTGTTAATTTTTCAGTTATATTTGCTACATTATCGAAATGGCAATGCATGGTTGTATCGTCACAATACATATCGACATTACAGGTAAGATTCATATGGAGGTCATTCACGTAGATAATAAATAGCAAAGGTCCTAACACCGAGCCTTGCGGTACGCCTACCGTGACTGGTAACATGCCAGATGTTTTGTCCGAGATTGAAACATTGAGGACGAGTTGGGTGCGGCTTTGACAGCGTACCGCAGTACTCGTCATTCAACGACCGGATATACGCCATTTTATTTGACTTATGGGCGACGGGCGAGATTGCCGAAAGCCGTTCCCATCGATGCGTCGCAGGACCTTGGTGAGAGACTGACGTATCTCAACAACGCCTTGCTGCGTGCTCGTGAGGGGACAGCTAGATCTCGAGAGGTTCACCGGGACAAATTAATAAGCGTGCGAACGCTGGTGAGTTTAAAGTGGGGGATTCGGTGGTCGTCAAAGCTGAAGAGAGGATGAAATTGACCTCTCGCAGCGACCCCGAGTATGAGATTTTCAAAATTAACGGACCTGTGGCCCATGTCCGCCATCAAAGGTCCGGGAGAATGCGTGTGCTTAATATATGTAAGCTGCGCGTAGTCGACTCGGAAATGTGCTGGGACGGGGTGCGACCACGCCCCATTCGTAACCCTACCAAAGGGACGAAAGCTAGCCATCACCCCAGGGCGATGTTGCCCGAGCCAGAACCTATGGTCACCGACGCTGAGACGACACCCCAGGCTCGTAAGAAGCGGCCAGCTTCGGATATGGAGCCAGAGGTACGTACAGGGGGTAAGAGGGTTGACCGGAAAAGGGTGCAACCCAGTACCAATCGCAGTCGAAACCATGAGTCACCAAGTGACGTCATCGGAACTCCTAGGCCCATGATGATTGACGCTCCAGAGGCGGCACCAGAGCTGCTCTCTGAACCAATGGAGATGCTTCCGTCGCATCCTTATATGCTGCGCAAGCGCAGACATATACCAGATGACGATTCTGACAGCAAGCAACTCAGGTTAGACTTGAAGCGAAAGCAAGGGTATGGGCGGGACAACGAATCCGGTAACAAGCGACTCCGAATTGGCGTAATAGACTCCGCCCTTTACGATGACGTGCTATACGCTGATTTCATCAGTCGTATAAATGCCATTATTCGGCGGCACAACCGCCGATAGGTGTATTGTATCGCTATACTTAACATCGCAAATAGCTAGTGCGTGAAATATCATAACAATTAAAACTGAATTCGTTCGCAAGATACAAAAATTTACTCGTTTAAATTGTGGGTTTTAGCTTTGTACCGGTAAGCATCACGGGGCGTGGAATCATGTATATTTTACGATTAAGTGTGATGGTAAACATAGTATGTTTAATAAACGGATTGTGTAAGACGTCTAGTGTACATAGGTTACCGAACGGAGTAATGTTAAAAAATAAACCAGAAGATATATCCATTATCCGGGCTGAATGGACCGTAGTGGTGTCTATCGACCACCCATATTTGCCCACCAGATTTCTGGAACGGTTAGCACAATTCCGTGTTCTTATTGCGGACGTCGGCCGAAAGCCATCATTAAGCATTCGAGACATTTTCGGTTTGCAACATCGTGTTAGCAATATTAGGAAGATCGCTGCTAAGACACAACAAAATATGGTGAGTAGGGACAGTATACGACACAAACGTGGCTTATTCAACTTTGTCGGGGACATAGCCTCGTCCCTATTTGGTACCGCTACCTCGGGTGATATAAATGCGATTAAAAAGATAGTCAAAATTGCTATGAGGGACATGAATCGTCTGGTACATTTTTCCAACGAACTGGCGTCCCATGTGAAACTGGCATTCGTAGGGATCAATACCAACGTTGACCGTATCAATGAAATTACCACTGGCCTAGTAGAATTAACTAAAAATGTGAGCGATATGTTTAAGGTGTACGCCGCCCGACATGCCGACTTGTACGCATTAGTGCGACTGGGACACGTTATTGATTCCGCCGAAAGTGTAGTATATAGTTACCAGAGGGCAGCAGCGCAGTTTCATAGACAGACGGCGTCCCTAGAATTAGGTAGGCTGACGGAAGAATTATTCAGTTCTGCTGACCTAAATTCAGTGGCCAAACAAGTTAGTATAGGAAATCGACTGATACGTCCATATCAGTGGTACTACCGCAACGTGGTCGTGTATCCGTTATGGAAAGACGACTCACGACTCCATTACGTAGCGACGTTACCGCTAATTGACGGGGGCGAATATATCGAATACGGGTTGCATGCGTGGCCGGAACCGCTAAGTGCTCGGGGATACTACATGCAAGTACGGATAGCGCGGACCAGCATCGGTCTTGACACCAAAACTGGGTGGTACTTCACGCCATCCGCGTGTCGTGGGGAGGAGCCCCGGGTGTGTCATGGTCCACTACGGGTCGACAAGACCCACGTTCCATGCATTGTAAGCCTGTTAACTAATACGACCGACCGTGCTTGTAATATTCAGCTCTCCAAATCGAATGAAACTTCTAGCAAATTGTTTGCCGGTAAGCAGATAGGCGTTGTGTTGCAAACGTTCGGGGAAACAATGGATATACACTGTGACGGACGATTGACCGACCGTTGTGTGGTGGGTAATGGGGTATATGCATTAATGTCTGTTGAATGTGGTTATAGCGGGAAGGGCTGGCAATTCGAGCCTGTTGCGTCTTATAGTAGGACGTACACTCGGGTTAGCCTGGCCATTGAGATGCCCCATTTGGATGTGTCCGGCGTTCTAAATCAATCCATGATAGTTGACCATATAAAACTACAGCCATCGGACCATTTACAAAAATCTAAGTACGTACCGCTAGCACCGTTGTCCATGATCGACCCAGTGATGGTCGATGGCATTGGGGTACATTCTTTCATATCATATTCAACTGGTTCCTTCGTCGTTGTGCTAGTAATTGTGCTTATGTTATATAAATGTGGCGTGTTATCACGCATGTGGAATGTGCTTAAATGCAAGCCACGTGCGGACCATAAACGCAAGCCACGTGCGGCCCATAGTAGTGAACCGCATACTGCAATTCGAATGAGTACACCGACTATTCAGGCCCAGCAGCCCCCGAGACCTGCAGCTCTACGGGAGCCGCTGCTGATGGCAACCGGGTCGTCGCCTAACGCTAACGCCGGGACTGAGATCGACCCGACGGCTGCCGACTGGATAGAGATGGAGATGTACGCTGACGTGGTGGATCCTAACGTGAGCATAAACCGCTTGGAGGTATCACCATGACATTTTGGCACTAACTTTATATGTTTCTACTGGAACAATAATTGGTGAATATTAGTGATTGTGGCACGAACTTTATCTTGACACCGTACTGTGTACTGTTTTATTAATAGGAAAAATTCACATGATCTGTAATGGTATTTGCACTGTAGGATTAAGGTTTTGAACTATAATGTTGTGTCGTATGACGACGAATCGTTACGACACGCGAAAAGTGTGTCGCTGCTGACCATGTTGTCACTGATGGCTGTAACGGCAGTTTATATTAATACATTATGTAATATATATATTCACTTGTTTTAAACTGTACCGATTGCCCGCTTTTATTGTTAAGTTACGCGTGAGACGGGTTACGTCCACGGTTTAATGATGCCATTAATGTGTTTCCGGGGGCGGTTAGCTACCCGGACATGTATGTTTGTATAATTATCAACCATACACTAACAAATACTACTAACTGTATTTCCGAGCATTCCGCTACTCGGACAAGTATTGGTGTATAATATATCGACCTGTATTATTATCTTGACTAATTGGATGAATATCAGATGGTATCCGTCCAGGCTGCTGGTATAGGTTTGGGTTGTTGATAGTCCACAACGAGTTAGTTGACACTCTCTTTAAGGCCTTAAGAGAGATAGTCAATTAACTTTGGTTCAGGGGCGTATGTAGATATGGGATTGTCTTCTGGGGGGTCATGACCGCGGGGACATCTTACATTTGCAGTCTAAGACCCCAGTGAATTACCATATTTGAATACCAGGCGAGATAAGGAACGGATAACACGATGAACGAAAAATGTAATAGATGTAATAGCGCGATCTAGTGTGTGCTCAAGTCGATGTGCGAAACTAACATGAAAATGTAATTAATACAGTAAGTAAAATTGGAATAGAATAGACTAAGATTTAGGGCAGCGAGCTGATGGAATCTATCGGTGGTTGAAAGATGAAAGTTGTTGCTGCAGTCACGGCATAACCTTTTATCATATTCAGCAGAAGTTACGACCAATAGTTTTCTAAATATTCAAGCAAGAGCGTCGGTAGGGGCTACGGACAGAGTATATGTATGTAGCACAGATTGAATGAATCATAGAAGGACGTAGTAACGTGGCGACGACCGACTTACCATGAGACCGTGGTAATGGGACCGAATTTCTATAATTGTATAGAGGCGACACCCACGACACCAGATACGGCGCCGGGTGTGGTGAAGTGGATATGCCACTTGATACCTACGTCGTGACACCCTTGCAAAATGCAGGCGCAGGCCTAATAAGCAAGGGGCCGGACATGGACGTGGTAGCGTCTGGCGCCAAGAAGATTAGAAAACCAGACGAAAAATGTCGAAACACTCATCCATCAGTATCAAATTTGGGGAGGTTATCGGATAGGATTCCATCACTTAACTTGTTCGGTGTTCTGTTCATAAGAGAGAAAATCGTGATTTGATTAGTCAGGATGACGTCACAATCAATGAGAATCGAATCAAACTCTGGAAAGAAGAACCAGAACGAACATGGTAGGGAGCTCCAGAAAAGTATAAAAAATGGACTTTAACTTTTAATCGAGAGTCCGGTCGAAATCGAGAGCTGAATAAGTTAGATTGAGAGTCCCGTCGTTTGTGTGCATTGAAATAGTGTTAGGGTTAGGAAACATTAAATTTAAGTAAAGTAATCAAATATAGTCAAACTTGTACAAAGTCAGTATCTTTTACTTGTGGCAGCAAAAGCCACTATAGTTATATGTACAGTTAGTTTAAGCTTAATAAATCTATCACCTTGATAACCAAGGCACGAGTTTGGTTTTATTAAATCTGGATACTACGGAAGACCACCGTAGCGAATCTATACGTTCTGAAACATCAGTCAGATCAGGCCCAGATTATCAAGTATAAATATCGTCACATCACCTTCGACGAGGCGAGCAGATAATCGTGCTACCGCATCTTTGATAAGAGGTTGTCGCAGCAACCGTTACATCATATTCTTACCAGAGGTGTAGTAGACATATTTCTAAATTAAACCCGAAGATCGAAAATCTTCAATGTGTCGTCGAAACAGCGACAGGTGCGCGCATGCACACCACGTGTTCTAACGAACTTAGTCGTTTTCACGAACCTTCCACAATTTGTATATAGATTTTAAAATTTAAGGGTGGACGCCTTTCTATACTCCATCATGGGACTAATCGAAAATTAGCTCTGTTATGAGGTAATTAGTTATCGCTTGAATTCTCCTTCACGTTTTATCAAGGTCCATTCGTCAGTGATGAAGGAGGAGCGATTTTAAAATTTAAGGGCTGGCCACCCTTCTAAAAGCCAGCAGGCAAATTAATATTGAGCTCTGCAATGATGTTGAGAGTGGCCCATAGAATACTATTCTCAAGTTTTAGCAAGATCCGCTCCTCAGCAATGGAGGAATAGCGATTTAAACATTGAAGTGTGGGCGCTCAACTAAGCCCCTTCAAGGAAGGGAACTGCAAATCGGTCATTTTAGTCATGTCACGAGTTACGCATAGAGAATCCCTCTCAAGCTTTATCGAGATATGTTATTCAAAAAGTGATGAGGAGCGAGTAAAAAATTACAACGACGACGACAACAAAAAACGACAACAACCACAAAACAACAACCACAATGAAAACGACAACAACAGCAACCACCACATGAACAAGGTTTAGCGATCCGTGTGATGACTCATGGCGTAACATAGAGAACATTGATTCAATGCATGATACACCGGTCAACAATCTGTGTAATTTAGGGATCCAATCAGAAGCGCAAGTATGTGACGTCATAAGCAAATACATCACAGGTTAGCTGTTATATGGCTTTGATAAATTTACTATTGCCTAACCATTCTGTTGAAAATGTTAAGACTAATTTTACTGGGAGATGTCGCTACTATAGGCAACAACAACCCCCAATCTTTGAAACTAATTTGACTGCGAGATCTTGCTGCTATAGGCAGCCTCCACTGACATTAGTTTCGAAATATTCTTCAGTTTCATACCGATTCCAACACGTGTAAAAAGGGGCCTGAGTTTGGCTAGTAATGGGAGGGGCTTAGGTAAAATTGGACAGGGCAAAGCTAGAAATGGATAACAAATAATCTCTAAGATTTCTGAAGTTTAATAAAAAAAAAAGCATTCGAAAATAGTATAGTAGATATTCAGTGTGACAAAGGTTGGCGGAAATGGCGAGCAAGGTGGCGGTGTGTGTATGCGTGCGTGCGTGCGCGTGTAACGGGGTGGGTTTTTATTGGCTTCTTGTATGGCTTTCTTATACTGGGTGTGGGTATCTGAATGAAAAAGTAGTGGCAGTCAATCCGTAATAAATATAAAACTGGTATTTCTCTGGATGATTCTAATTCCTTTTGTTTAAACTATATTCACAAGTTAAATTTAATAAAACTAAATGATAAAGATCATTTATAAGTTATTAGCAGCCAAATACTTTCAATGACAATATAAATTATAAACCTCTTTGCATAGGTGATAATATGTACACACCTAGCATTGGTAATCAGCATGCTGGCTAGTTTAGTAAATCATTTGAGTGAAGTTGTTGCTGCCTAATGCAGAAATGACTTTAATCAAATTGTTTTCAAAACCACCCAGTATGGGGACAAATATTCAAATCCTAGCTGCATTAATCAACTAACAATGGAGATAATTCTTCCTGGACACACTATGATTATCTCCCATTGATTTTCACAAAATATGTATATCAGAGAGACTATATTGTAGATACATGTACATTTGCATTCTAAATTAGTATGTGCAAAACAGACAGAAATAATTATCGAATATATTTCAAAACTATGAGGCAAGGTCTTTAACTCATAACTGCTTCAACTATTGGACTAAGATTAACGTATAATGTAATAAGGGAGGTAATTCAAACTTGACCAATAAGTTGTCTCCCTTTTTAATTTCAAATATATGTATAGAGTAATAGACTAATAATTAAACACATTTAAGCAGCGAAAAGTATTGCAATCTATGGGACTAACCAGAGTTCTGACTATTTTGAAAGCAACTGAACTGGCAGTCAATTTTTGCCGATCTCCAAATGAAATACAGTCAACTTGTTTTTTGATATATGATTGGCCCCGATGTAGTGATTCAAAAGAGGGCTGTGATTGTCTACAACACAGGACAGTCAAAATGGTTTCAAAATCTTAAATATTTATGACCCAGAATTGGCTGTGAATAAAATAGATACTAGTCTATAAACTGACATGTCATTTACAGGAAAGTCTGTGGCTTACTCTGATAACAAATAGGAATATACTAGGCAAGCCATTTGTATATTTTAGTTTAACCCTTTTCGTTCCCCAGCTAACTAAATATTTACAAAATCTGCAGCAGAAGTCTAGATTGCAATTTCAATTATTTGCTGAGCAGATATATTAACTTAGACAATGAAATAATAAGCCACCCTCATTGTACTTAGTTTGTTATTTTCATTTTACACTTTCACAGATACCTACAATGCGATCTGGCGAATGATTTAAAAACAATTTGATCTGAACTGGTCGACCCTAGACATACTGTTTTCAAAGTACACAGTAAACCTCTCATTTGGAATACAGAGGAAAATAATTAAGATTATCGAAGAATAAATTACTATTACACTGAGTAAGCGTCAAACCACAATATATATTAATACAATATATATTAACACAATGTGTACTAAGACTCACCTGAATCAAAAGACAAAGTAGTGGCAGTCAATCCAGAATACGTATAAAAGCTGGTATTTCTCTGGATGATTCGAATAGAATAGCATCGTGTGTGTGTGTGTGTGTGTGTGCGTGCGTGCGTGCGTGCGTGCGTGCGTGCGTGCGTGCGTGCGTGCGTGCGTGCGTGCGTGCGTGCGTGCGTGCGTGCGTGCGTGCGTGCGTGCGTGCGTGCGTGCGTGCGTGCGTGAGTGCGTGAGTGCGTGAGTGAGTGAGTGAGTGAGTGAGTGAGTGTGTGTGTGTGTGTGTGTGTGTGTGTGTGTGTGTGTGTGTGTGTGTGTGTGTGTGTGTGTGTGTGTGTGTGTGTGTGTGCGTGTGTAAGGTGACAAACTCATCTACGGTTTCCATTATACATTTAATGTACAAAAATCTACAATCTCCATAGATTCGGGTGCATTCGTTAAGAATCACTCTGGGATGATTGGCAATACGCCTAAGTAAGGCCAGGCTTAGCACAACTTGTTCAAGTTTCAGGTTCCACTTTAACGTTTCTTGCTGCTTGTGAAATGTGTCCACTTGAAGTGAGTATTTAACTGTACTGCTAGTGCCTAGCGGTATATCCAGCTCACAATGACCCAAGCTGACCAGTGCGCCAAAAATACCATAACCCTTTACTTCTAAATTCACATTCTATTACAGAAAAATCAATAGTACATGCAATCTGATGAACAGTTTTACAGTAATTTGACCAGAAATTGTTGCTGCCTAACATATCAACAACTTCCATTCAAATTACCCAAAGCTATCCCATCCGATAATTCAAACATCATTATGAATTAACCTCAATTGGTCAGTGGGATAAAAAAAAGGGTTAACGTATCATGAATAGTATTCACTTGGGTAAAATATATATTTCTTCCTCAAATTTAATCTTCATCACAACAGCAGTTTTTGATATATAATATGATGATCGGAATTGATATTTACCTTAAAATAATGAATAGACATAAAAGAAAGAATGATTTGAGGCTATATACAGTACAGGACAAATATGCAAATCTGACATGTCACACATACAGAGTGAAATTATCTTCATATTTTTAACAATGTGGCATTGCGTGATAAACTGGTGTTCGTTGTAAACATATGTTTTTTGTCGAGCCCATATCGAGGAGGAGGAGGAGGAGGAGGAGGAGGAGGAGGATCTCAACATAGCGATCCAAATGACGTCCTGTGTCCGGCATAACAAGAATGAGGTAAATGTTCAAGTTTTGCAATGGGCATTGAATTCATCAAGGACTTTCTCGATGTTAATAAAAAGGTACATATTGGATCAATACGATCAATTGCATCTAGTTTCCATCATAAATGAAATGATTTTCAAATTTTTTCCGTATTTTAAGTTTTTTTGACTTAGCTTATTCTGCACCAAGAATTAGGTAAATGTTAAAGTTTTTCAATGGGCATTAAATTCATCAAGGACATATCCGATGTCAATAAAACTTTACGGATTTGTTCTGCTCTATCATTGCATCCAATCTCCACCGTAGTGATTATGATTTTCAAGTTGTGTTCATACTGTTTCGGCATTTGGACATAGCTTAGAATATTTTTGTGTGATATATATCCTGCATATACATCCTGCTTAAGCCACGAATTAGAAGAACGTTAAGGTTTCTCAGTTGACATTTAATCAATGAAAGACTTATCCAATCCCACTGAAACGTTGCAATTTTGTTGTATACCATCAGTGTATTTAGTCTACATGACGATAAATAAGATTTTCTAATTTTGTCCTTCTTTATCCAGGGTTTAGACTTGGTTTATTTTTGTGTGATTTATATCCTGCTTAGCCCCAGAATTAGAAGAATGATAACGTTTTTAATTATCTTTTAATTTATCAAGGGCTTATTTGATCCCTAAGAAACTTCACAGATTTGTTATATATCATCGCTGCATTCAGTTTGCAGCGAAATTAAAATGAATTATAAGTTTTTTCCATAATTTTATATGGTTTGGATTCATTTTATTTCTGTGTGATTTGTCTCCTTTTCAAGAAGTAGAATAATGTTAGAGTTTTAAAAAAGACATTTGAATTTGTCAAGGCAGGCATATTTTAGGAAATCATGCCACACATGATATGTGATATGTGGGATGCCTAAAGGGCTCGACATGCGGGACACAGTCCATCTAGCTTAATGCCTACAGGCCTGAAATTGCATATTCTTTATAAGGTAGCGAATATTCTGTTTAATATTTTGAAACTAATTTTACTGGGAGCTCTTGCTTCGTATACCAATAGCCGTTTCTAGTCAAATTAGTTTCAAAATATTAAACAGCATTCATGTACTGGAAATTTAGACAAATAACTTTCAAGTGTTCCAATGCTTTACAAACAGGTGATCCCGCAAGCGCGTACTCATAATAAGGTCCTGAAGCGAATGCACAATTTACATGCACTATGGGAGGCCCTTATCCATTATTTACTGCTGTGGAGGTGGTGGTCTATGTACATGATTATCTGCTTGGTGGTTGACCGCTTGACCTTACTTGACCTTATGATCCAAACCATATTCGCCTGACATGGATAGATATGACGTTTCGGACCATGAAGTTCAACAATGATTGGACATAATGGAATTCGGACATGGAACATCCTGCTAATGGAGAGATGCGACACTCAAAATTCTGATATCATAATCAGTTACTTCTCTAGGTAACTGACGTCAAAATAAGCATGATGTATTTTATCTCCGTAATGAAAATCGAAACACCAGTCAAATTAACGACTTGCATGTTTTTCTTGTATTTGCAATTTAATAAACATTATTTTGACCATTTTGAAACTAATTTGATTGGTAGCTGTTGCAGATTATCCTTGCCAAATACGTTTGTATACCATGCAACTGAATGTAGTGGTATCAGAGGGAATTAAACTTCCTCTCGGTCTAGTTGAGCTGACTGTCGAAATTTCGTTGCAAAAGAACAACTACAAAACGTCGCCCTAAGATGCAAAGTTGAAAATAAGAGAAAACATATGTTACGGTTTGTCCTAAGAAGATTATTGCATCATGAAATTATAATGATGCCCATGCCATTGGGCAATCAAGTACTTTCTTAGCAAAGCAATTACAAATTAATATCCTTTTCTGTTCAGCACACAGCACAGAGCATGGCCAACGCCAAGGTAAGAAGTCGTCAGATCTCAGCGGCAGCATCGTATTATGACCTTATCAATATAACATCAACATGCGGTCTGACTCTGAGTAATAGGCATAACTAGCATCGTTAGCGTTCTGCTTGCTGAATTTCTGTAAACTACATTATTCCATGTTAGTTTAACTCTGTCATATGATGAATATTTTGAAAGCCATTTGAGTGAAAATTGGTGGTGGCTAAGCCACCAACAACTTTCAGTCAAATTGTTTTCGAAATATTCAGCAGGTTATAGGTTGCCGCCCATTGGAATTATTGTATGGTGGCTCGCAGCAGTCGGACAGTTCTCAAGTCTTCGTGGAACCCTTGCGTGACAAGCCTGCAGACGTCACTTCGTTTCCAAAGACTGCATATCGTATCGAAGACTGAGTGAAAGAAAAGGTTTCAGAAGCTAAGTGATCACGAGCTGACCGAAACAGAAATTTCCACCATTAACCATACTACTAATTAAACATCATGTAGAGTTATTCATTTTATATTCCATGTTACGGTGCTTCCAGAGCAGCGGTTTCTTTCTTCGAACAGTGATGACGGAATAGCTATCTGTCATCAGGTTCACACGTAAGTCATACATTTACAAGTACCAGATAACTGCATATGGATGAAAGCGCATGCGATCGGAAACTCAGATGTGCGTGAGAAAAGAAAATCAGAGTAATTACATAGAATTCCCATTATTCGAATCCATTAATTCGTGCTACAATGCAGACTGGCCTTGGAATAATTGTGGATGAATGGTGAGCGCTTAAGGTAGAGATCGGGCGAGTTTTCTCCTGGCATTTTGCAGAAACATCTAAGCAACGTTGTCTGAAGAATTAGTCATCCACTTATGCATATGTAATACACTTAGTACGGTCGGCAATCATTTGAATTCAACTGTGTGGAATATTAATGTATTGTCACAACATTTCCCGTATTAATGGGCCAATCCTGAACCAGTAGTTTCCGAGATATCCACAGATCCAAAATTTAGATTCTTTAAATCGGATCACGGGCAAATGTCTGGAAACCCCCTTGCACCTAACAACGACGACGACGACAACGACGACGACGACGACGACGACGACGACGGCGACGACGACGACGGCGATGATGATGGGTAAATGGCATACACATGTGTTGTCTTAGGTCGTATTAGCGTGCAGACCAAGAAATTCACCAACGCTCTGGAAATCCCCTTGTACTGCAAGTGCTATCGTTGTGTTAAAATCTGAGTCAAATCGTATAACACGTTTTCTAGATACAAATCCTGCCCGACAGGCAGCGTGGGTGGAGCTTAACAAGAAATGGGCGGGGTATACCTAAAATTGGATTCCTCCATTGGATAAAGATAATGATATATCTCTTAAAATCTGGTTGGTAAATCATGTACATAGTGCAACAATCAAAGCCGAGGAGAGAAATCACCGGTGAAGAATGGTATCATCAATCCTGTGATGTTGCCAACGCAACAACACGCCGCTGGATGTCTCCTCGGCAGAAATAGCATCATTAAAATCTTGCCCTCTGGAATCTTGCGTGACAACCCCGTGTCCTTCCGTGTGTTTCTAAAGATTACACAGCATACCTAACATTGAGGATCTCGTATAAGCAGACGCTAATTGCCACATTTCATGCACCATCTGGCAATAACAAATACGACAAAAGTACATTTAACCAACGACTTGGCGTAAAATCAGTTTAAAATAGAATTTGGAAAATCAATTTGATAAAAAATTGCAGATCCGTGATAAAAATTTCCTGGTACATATTTATTCAAGCACATCCATCCTTATTGTAATATATTTGCATTTCTTATTAATATACATGCGTTATCGGTTTGCGGTATTCAGGTGTAGCAAATACCACAGTTAACCCCTTGTACACTGAAGTCTCGCAATGGGTGAGTCAAATCTGTCGATCACATATATAACGTCATAATACTCCGTCATGAACCTGGAATAGTCGGTCAGTTGTACGAATTGTATGTCCTCATTGACACCGCCAACCTTTGTCAGAAACCGTTCCCATTCGGCATGCAGCCTACGAGTATATATTGTTAGATTCACTGGGAAAATAACTTCAAATTATTCAACATTTTTAGACAGAAACTATGTATAATAATAATAATAATAATAATAATAATAATAATAATAATAATAATAATAATAATAATAATAATAATAATAATAATACGTAGTTTAGTTCTCAACGATCCATGTCTATGACTATGCAAAACAGATCCGATTTCTTTGCACAGTAGGTCATTGACCCTTGAGCGTAGGCCTATACAAATTATTATCATTAGGCATATATAAATGTTAACATTTAATCCTTAAGTTTGCTGGAATTTACAAAAGAGACATTTGAAAATAGCATAAGAGGTAAGCTCTACACAACATACCCTACATAAGGTAATTCTTTAATAGAGGGAGCCATTCTGTCATTCCAATATCTGACGTCATAATCATAGTCTCTAGTTAGCTGGTGTCACAATCATAACTAGAATGCTCTCGAGGGAGATATTGATTTATGCCTTTACGCTCTTGATAATTCACGTAGTAACCCTGTTACTTAGATAGTTGATCTGTTGCCCCGAAACTTAAAGCAATCATGAACTGTCGTAATATCAAGGCGTGTTCTTCATCCGGTGATGCTACCTTCTTGCATTCCAGAGCTATGGCCACAAATGTGTATTCCAGTATGCGCTTTCTGACCATGTGACCTAGATATGTGATGCTTTGTCCTGAAACTCATAGAACGTCTAGCCACCTATAATCTGAATGGATATGCCAAAACCTGGTGAGTCTACCTACATGCATTACCGAGTCGTGGCAAAAACGTGTATTTTGAGATGACACGTGACCTAGATATTTGATCTTTTGACATGAAAGTAAATTTTGTTTCTAGCCAACCATAATACGAATATATGAATTTAGTGATTCTGCCTTCTTGCACATTAGAGTTGTTGACGAAAATTTGTATTCAGGTATGAACTAAGTGACCTCGAGCTTTTATTTCTTTACCCAAACTAGAGAGTTTTCTAGCTACTCATATTATGAATGTATATGTCAAATTTGGTGATTCTACCTCACAGCATTCTGGAGTTATGCCAGCCAGCCAACCAACCAGCCAGCCGGTCGGCCAGCCAGCCAGCCAGCCAGTCAGTCAGTCAGCCAGCCAGCCAGCCAGCCAGCCAGCCAGCCAACCAGCCAGCCAGCCAGCCAGTCAGTCAGTCAGTCAGCCAACCAGCCAGCCGCTCGGCTGGCCGGCCAGCCAGCCAGCCAGCCAGTCAGTCGGCCAGCCAGCCAGCCAGCCAATCAGCCAGCCAGCCAGCCAGCCAGCCAGCCAGCCAGCCAGTCAGTCAGTCAGTCAGCCAGCCAGCCAGGCCAGCCAGCCAGTCAGCCAGCCAGATGGACGGGCGGGCGGGCGGGAAGACATGCATGCATGCAGAAAGGCAGGAAGGCATGACGGCATGCATGTAGGCAGGCATGAAGGTAGGAAGGCCAGGCAGACAGACAGAAAGACAGACAGACAGACAGACAGACAGACAGACGGACGGACGGACGGACGGACGGACGGACGGACGGACGGACGGACAGACAGATAGGATGTAGCTCATTCATCATCTGGAATGTAATTTTACCGGTTTTAGAATTTTCGACCTGAGTCGGGCTCGAACCTGGAAATATTGCGGCACCTTTCATTTAGCGTTTGGGAGGTGAGTGCTCTATCATCAGACCGGTATCCAGAGGACAGTAACCCTCTTTCACAATACTGGCTTTCAACCAACCGTCTCACAACCATACGAATAGACTGGAATATATGGTGTACATTCCAGATAATTTTACTTTTACATTTCTGTGATCACTTCTGCTAGCTCACTAGGCACCCACATGTATGTAGTTTCTGTTATGGTCAAGCATTAGCTTCATGAACCCGGTCTTTGACGATGCACTGGCACTAGGATGTAGCTCATTCATTATCTAGATTGTAATTTTAGCTTTTTCAATTTTCGACTCGAGTGGGGTTCGAACCGGGTAATTCGGTGGCACCTTTCGTCTAGCGTTTGGGAGGCGAGTGCTCTACCACCAAACCAGCAACCAGAGGACAAAAATCCTCGTTCATCGAACTAGCTTTCAGCCACCCGTCTCACAACCACACGAACTCACTGGAATTGATAATGTAAATTCCAGATATTTTTAGTTTTACATTTCTGAGATCGATCCCGCGAGATCACAAGATACTCGCAAGTAAGTAGTTTGTATTATTGTCAAGCATTAGTTCTATTAACAGTGTCTTGGACGACGCACTGACGCTAGGATGTAGCTCATTCATCATCTGGAATGTAATTTTACCGTTTTTCGCAGGTGCTGCTGCTGCTACTGCTACTACTGCTACTACTGCTACTACTACTACTACTACTACTACTACTACTACTACTACTACTACTACTACTACTACTACTACTACTACTACTACTACTACTACTACTACTACTACCACCACTACTACTACTACTACTACTACTACTACTACTACTGCTACTACTACTACTACTACTACTACTACTACTACTACCACTACTACTACTACTACTACTACTACTACTACTACTACTACTACTACTACTACTACTACTACTACTACTACTACTACTACTACTACTACCACTACTACTACTACTACTACTACCACTACTACTACTACTACTACTACTACTACTACTACTACTACTACTACTACTACTACTACTACTACTAACTACTGCTACTACTACTACTACTACTACTACTACTACTACTACTACTACTACTACTACTACTACTACTACCACTACTACGATTACTACTACTACTACTACTACTACTACTACTACTACTACTACTACTACTACTACTACTACTACTACTACTACTACTACTGATGCTGCTTCTGATGGTGCTGCTTCTGCTGTTGCCACGTGGCTATTGCTACTGCTGCACATCGTCGCAGTGCTTGTCGCTTCTAATGTACTACGACTACTACTACTGCTGCTGCTGCTGGTGCTGCCGCCGCTGCCGCTGCTGCCGCCACTACTACTACTACTACTACTACTACTACTACTACTACTACTACTACTACTACTACTACTATTACTACTACTACTACTACTACTACTACTACTACTACTACTACTACTACTACTACTACTACTACTATTGCCACCACTACCTCCGCTGCTGCTGCTGCTGCGCCTACTAAATAACTTGGGGAGTTCACATGTCGCGAAATATCTTATTTCTTCGTAATTTGCTACCACTGTCCTGATTCACTGCGAGTAGTAACGCTATTGTTTTGCTGTTTAGCGTTGTTTGGGGGACTTATAATAGCTCCCGCAAAAAATGGTCAGTTAGCGTGACAGTGTGCGTCCCCTCTAAAATAGCGTGGTCTTCTTGAATACCGAGAAAGAGTTGCCTGTTGTTAGGGAGCCATTTGCACGCACGCTAACCCGTACGTGCCTTTTATGAATAAGACCCCAGCCACGCACATGCTGCGCTTTTTAAGCAAACACATATGTTAGCATTATTGGCTTTCATTATTGCGTTTTGGAAAAGGAATATTAATCGCATAGACAAATAATCAATATCCATTCGTATTATCGGGGCGAAGTGTGGGAGGGGGAGTGGGTCTAGAAGTTACATGAGTTTAGGACAAAGCACCAAGAATCTAGGCTATGGATCAGTAAGTGATTACCATCTTTAGCCATAAATCGTGAACTGGAATATCGAGAATCAGAAAATTGTGACACATCCATTCATAGTATACTATAGGGGCTAGCGGATTTTTTAGCTTAGGCCAAAAGATCAAATATTTAGATCATGGGTCATGAATACCATACTGGAATCCGCATTTTCGCCGATAACTCTTGATCTTCCAGAAGTATTCGTATAATGGAATTGTGCTAGTTACTTAAAATGTTAAAGGGTAGAGGATAGAGAGATAGTGTGTATAACTTGTTCGTAGCTTCCTGTTACTACACCCTGAGTGAGTAACCCGGATTTACAGGTTGTAAACTTGTAATTATTGCTTTGAATTCTTTATTTGTAACATTGAATGTTATTAAAGCATGCTCGTGCCACTTTGTGCTGTAAGGTTTCACCAGGTTGTGAATATTTATCCTTGTCAGGATTGTTTCTTGTTGTTCCATACTGTGTGTAACTAGCTCCTGAGGTTTGGTCAAGCAGGCCCTTGAGATATGTTACATGGACCTCTCTAAGATTCTTATGGCTTTTCCATTGTATGTGATAACTGTGTCTGTGGCTCGGTCACATAGGCCCGGCGACATGTTGTTCACTTCACCCCTTCGTTGTGTTCACTGTAGCATCTGAATTCGGAGGCTTAATCATGGTGGTGCTGTTTAGATATCTTACCATCTGCTATCTCTCAACCGCAATCTTGATTTATCCCACAATTAAAATGTGAGAAAATAAAAATATAATGGGGAAGAGTGTGGTGCGGGCCATACTGCATCATTGGCACCCCATCGGACATTCCCGATGAATGCCGTTTGTCGTCATCAAGCGCCTCTCGAGTCCACAAAGCAGACGATATCTGAATGGCCTACTGAGTGGACGTGCTTCCAAAGCTGCGTCTGAGGCCAAATGCATGTCTCAATTACATAGTACAATGTGATAGATTAATACGTGGTGCAAAAGCACTACAGCACCATCACTGGGCACTGATGGCCAGACAGCATAATTTCAAATGATGCACTATGCACCGTGGATGTTCATAAAACTCGCCTAGAAAAGATGGTCCATTTTTTACCATGTGCTAAGGATGCCAGAAGTCACATATGCACACAGAAACTTGGAATTTTCCCTACTGGGATCCAGAAAATATAACGCCTGGAGAGGAAGCCATTGCATAAATCTGTTAACAGTGCTACGAGGTGACCTAAAGAAAGCAGGACTCGTTACACTCAAATCAAGAATGGACCTCAGAAAGATAAAGATTTTGACTATGGAAAAGATAAATTGGTCAAAAGCGAAGAAGGACTGGTTGCATATATAGCATGTTTCTACTACTAAAGACACAGAATACATTAATCATAATATGAAGTGGGCGAGGGAATTCTATTGAGCTATAATGTGTTCGGACATGGACTGTAAAATGAGGTCATGTGACTCCTCACAGCCAATCAGAGCAGCCTTTGATATCTCAGATCATTACTGAATAAGGCTACGAGTTGTGGTGGGGTAGGGAGGCCGGCCTGGTGGAATTTTATAGAGTTATAACGTGTTCAGTAAATGCGTGGGAATAACGTAATTTCACCAAGCATTTCAAAAATTAAATAAAGTTTATTATCACCATGATGAAATCCACATACCTTTAAGGCTGACAGTAGATCTCGATAGCAATGTGTATGTAAGCGCTATGAAACGTAAAGAAGAAATGGTGGTTGAGAAATTGGAATTTAGTATTGGTAGTAGCCATCCCACCAAGCGAGGAGTGTTTATGTACTATAGTACATTTAGAAATTTTACTGACATGATGCCTATCTTCGGAGAGATTGTGGATAGTGTAGAGCCAAGTGTAGCAATAAAATAGAGCATATAGAGCATGTTTACGAGTTAGAACCTCAGCTAAAGGTCACTATCAGCATTAAACATCCATACATCAAGATATGTTAGCACTTGAAAGCTCCAGGTCGAAGCGAGATGAAACCTATGTTTAGACGAATAACCTCTTCCACGAAGCGTGGCATATATTAAAGTGTAACATTGCTGAAAACAGTGGCACCCTAACGAACTCTGTGTTGTTTTAACTACATGTATATACATATATTTGCAATTAAGAAGCCATGCTATCGCAAGAGTCTAGTGATAGATTGTTAAGCATGTGGTTAATGACTAATGAGTGTCGTTCTGACAGAGATGTCCAGTAGATAGGTATATTCTTTAACTCCGCGGTGCTAGGAAATAGGCCTCAGTAAAGAAAGTTTATATCTGATGGTGTGTACATTACCGCTAACTGGGAAGAACTAAAGATAATCACAGTATATATGGGTAGAGGAGGGTGAGGATCAGTAAAAAAGAAAGAGTATGCATTTTCCCGAATTGCCATGTACCGGTTATTAGGCCCAATGCGTTAGCCCATGGTCGAAAAAGCCTAACAGCTCAAAGAATCAAGCCGTAGTCCTGATCCTCCCACAATTTTTCAATAACGTATTGCCAGAAGATCTGGGGAATTAGATCTACCTGACCAGACTCTGACAGAGTGCGGATTACTGAAAGAAGAAGATCTCGATGATTTATATAAACAACATGCATCAGACCTCGAGACCCTATTAAATCTGTCCAAGGATTCTAGCAATGAATCTACAATTTCAAGAACAATGTAGCTATGTGTACCGAACATGTTGACCCATTTTTTTCCAATTTTGGCATCAGATGATGACTATGGTGAGGGGTGGGGGATTAAAAGGTCATTTAGATCACAGCTGTAAAGAAATTCCCTACATTACTGGACGAAGCTATAGGTTATCTAGCGAAAAGTGACTGTTACAATTGCCAGCGTGATCGTTGATTGCAGAGAGAACAGTCCTGCATGGGCATAGACCATTTTTCTAAAACCCATCGATAATATACTGTTATAATATGAACGAGGATTAGAATATGTATATAGACAAGACTTTCCCTGAGCACTATATAGTAACGAATGCATCTATCCAAATTCTGGCCATTTGTACGATAAGCACAATGCAAAATGCAAAATGCACAATTAATTATCTTTGCTTAATTGCTGGTTTTACTGTGATTAAAATCACAAAACCAAAATAAATACCCAAATCTAAGCTTCTTCATAATCAATGTTGTACTCTAGCCGT
Source organism: Chaetoderma sp. LZ-2023a (assembly GCA_034401795.1). Taxonomy (NCBI): domain Eukaryota; kingdom Metazoa; phylum Mollusca; class Caudofoveata; order Chaetodermatida; family Chaetodermatidae; genus Chaetoderma; species Chaetoderma sp. LZ-2023a. The sequence continues at coordinate 85,489,455 of CM067373.1, read as the reverse complement.
TGTTATCAAAGTCTCTCCATCCTAGGATGCTTCTGCTGCGGCTGTGTACTATACTCTAAGAAGCCATGTGCGAGTCCTTCAATTGCTGTAAGCCCATTTTCAAATGTAACTATGCTGGAAAATTATCGAATATTTTGAAACTAATGGGTCGTTGAGACTTATGGCCATAAAGGAATGCCCAGTCGAATTAGTTTCAAAATATTTCTCAGAAGGCTTAGTAAATAGTAAAGCTATGCAGTACTTACAACTGCAAATATATGCGGTGACCAATGCGGCTGTGTACCAATAGAACCTCACAACCAACATGTTTACAGTAGAAGCCAGTCAAATTAGTTTCAAAATCGTCAACAGCGTACGTGTGTGGATGCTTTAAATGTAAGATTACGGGTATTCATAAACCTAAGTATCTAAATTGATTCTAACACACGCAAAGCATCGGTGGAGTTTAGCTAGAAATGGGCAGAGCATAGCAAGAAATGGTTGAAACCTTGAATTACTGTAAGCTGGTTTCCATAGGTGACTATGAAACTAATGGGGCATTGAGACCTATGACCCTTATGCACTGCTCAGTTGAATTAGTTTCAAAATATTCATCAAAATGCTTACTAAATAGTAAAGACATGCAATTCCTACAACTGTTGATCAATTCAGGGGGCATGGCAGTTGTGCACCGCGCGACCTCGTGACCGCTATGTCTGCAACAATACCCCAGTCCAATAAGATTCAAAATATTCGTCAGAATGTTTATTAATAGTGAGAAATATTCAATTCTTAGTAACTGTTTGATCTATTCCTAGTCCATGTTGATCAGACACGTGGGGGAGGGGAAGTGTTGGGGTATATACTAGGGGGAGGGGAAGTGTTGGGGTATAAACCAACCAGTCAGATTGCATGTGGTGTGATTGATTATGACGTCATGATGTAGGTGCGGACACGTGTGGCCGGTATTAGTAGGTTGGTGGGAGAGGAGTGTTGTTGAAGTATAACACTTCTATAATTCTCAGGATTCTCAGCTATCATCTGCAACCATGCAATAAACCAAATGGCCCGATTACTGGTGACTTCTGGGAATATGCACATAATACATCTATATACTAACTCTTTCAACGGGCGAGGTTGTCATAAGCTCGGCTTTTGCAGGGTCTTGAAAAATAGACATTTGCAGACCATCAGAGGCCTAAGTCATGACCGGAATGGCTGTTGAGGGTATCCAGTGAACCATTCTGCTCAAATTTTCCCATCAAAATAGCCTTTCAGTCATCTGGAAATGGCTGCCAATGCTGCCGTCTCCTGCATACTCTCACGAGTTTGAAGATGCATCTATCAAGGGAGATAATTCGTTCAACGACTATATTGCGCTAGTTAATGCTGAAATCCGTAATCATCGTTTACACTCGACGCTAAAGCCAACAACGCCGCCTGACAAAATTAGTGTCCAAAATATATTTTCAACAGTTCACACATGAAGTCCCTTCGAAAAGAGAGAAAGAAAGAGAATGCATTTGCGATACAAATTTTGTGATGGTTGTATGGTGATCTGACTCTTCAGCTGTCTGCGGTCTGTTATGTATGGATGTCGGTGCTCCTGCGCGTGTGCGTGTGTACGTGCGCGCGTGTCGATGTTGCTAGTTTAATACAGGTAGTTATTTATCCACCTATTTTGAAGAACTATTAAATATGTGTTAGTCATTAAGCAGGTTCCACCATTATAAATGATATTGTGTTGTAACAAAAAATAGTTACTCACGAGCGGTACGCTTTCAATCACCACAAAATGACGCTTTATTGTCGTCGATGTAGTTTTTTCAATAAGGATATTAATTTTCATTTATTATTTGGCAAACTTTCAGCCAATCAAAACTGTTTCATTCGGGAACGATTTCTTAATTTAATCTAAAATTATTCAAGTAGTAGGTGGAAATTGGTATATAAGGAAGAGGGATTTAGCCGTTTGGCTAAATAGTGTTATCTTCTCGCAAAAATTAAATTTTCGTATGACTAACTTAGGCCAGCAATTTTTTAAGAGAAGCAGAACAGAAAAATAATGAAGTTTTCTGTCATTTTGTTTGTTTCTCTAGCTTTATGCGCTTGTGTTTGCTACACAGAGGCGTGTGGACGGCGCCGCGGTAAGAAATAAAACATTAATCTTAATTCACATAGAATCGTTTAAGAGATACTAATCTCATCTCAAACGCTGTATTGAACTGATAGAGTAGAATGACTGAAGCTTTATTCACATTAGGCTGTTGGTGCTTGACATGTGCATTAATAATAATAATAATAATAATATGTATGACGGGTAGACATTTCAACTAAACAATACAAACATAAATGTTCATATCATATCCCTGAATAACTATAACTTATGGCGATCACACTTGCTCATATATATATATATATATATATATATATATATATATATATATATATATATATATATATATATATATATATATATATATATATATATATATATATATATATATATATATATATATATATATATATGGTACTACTACTACTACTACTACTACTACTACTACTACTACTACTACTACTACTACTACTACTACTACTACTACTACTACTACTACTACTACTACTACATCATGTTTACTTTATGACGTAAAGGAGACTTTTATGCCAAAGATAGTTTTGCAGTTATTGTCGAAATGCTATGTCATCGAACTCGTTTTTAGTTCCTCCTTTATATCAGCTATCCTGGACTGTGATTAACAATAATTTAAAAGAGCATAACTTCGAAATATTAAGAAATAGAAAAGTTAGTTCTTAGGTGACAGATCATGGCCATACTACAAAAAAATCGGCCGATTTTGTAGGTTCCGTTATATCATCTACTGAGTCAAGCCGGTCAGTAAGAATCTGTAGCGATCCGGCCGGCAAAATCGCGCCAATCCTGGACATTGTCACAGATGCGGCCCGCAAAATATGTAGATGGTCACCGTCATTTAGTCTCCTCTCGCAATAGTGTACATCGCCATGTAAATCCCAGTAGAATAATACTTTATCAGGTAATAATTGCTATATTGAATATGTTGAACGTAAATTGACTGGAAGATAGCAACAGATTCCAGTTAAGTTAGGTGCAAAATAATCTATAGCTTACGCGTGCGGTAGCTTTGACAATACACTATTAAACTCAACTCTAGATGGTGCATGTAAGAGATCCCAGTCAAAATAGTTTTCAAACTGGTTAACGGGATGTTCATTAGATCGTCAATTATGTTCTCGAATTCGGTCTTTCGGGTTAGAAGGGTTAAAGAAGCGAGATGAGTTCAATATTTTAATGTGTCAGATTCCTTCCAGATTATTCAACAGCGTATCCGCAAGATTGAATATACTGGAGATTCTGTAATTTCGCGGTTCAAATTGTTAATGCTTTCTATTTTACACACCACAATCGACAAATTCCCGACGACGCAAGGAGCATTCTATTGGATATGACAGCAACATCGCGCAGTCAAATTAGTATCAAAATATTCAACAACCTTGCAGCATAGTTCTCTTTAAATGGATAAATCCGATCTGTCGATCAAGTATATGAAGTCATGATCAATTCCGTCCCGTGTAGGCTGACGTCACAATCATAATTGACAGAATTATATGAATCTGAAATTGTCCGTTACGTGTACGAAGCGTATGTATGAATGGCTGTACTATTTAATAAACAATTTGTTGAAAATCTTGAAACTAATTGATTGGTCGGGCACAGCAACAGCACCCAGTCAAATTGGTTTCAAAATATCCAAGAGCCTACCTGTATAGCCTATCTTGCTATTAGGATTCTGGAAATGCGATCGATCTCAACATGGGCAAAGCGTGGGCGGCGCTTAGCTAGAAATAGGCTGAACACAGCTAAAAGTGGAATCATTCAATGCGGCACTGGAATTTCAAGGGTTAAATGGTTAACAACGACGACGACGATGACGAGAACGCTAACTAGGATGAGTAGGCCTACTGATAAATGTGCTTATTTATTCACAGGACAAGGATCAACAATAACAACTACACGCCGCCCTGGACCTCGAGGATGTGGCAATTATAACCCAACCTTCTTCCTGTGCTGCGGCGGATACCGTCGTCCAAGGTAACTCTCTCTCTCTCTCTCTCTCTCTCTCTCTCTCTCTCTCTCTCTCTCTCTCTCCCTCCCTCCCTCCCTCCCTCCCTCCATCCCTCCCTCCCTACCTCCCTCCCTCCCTCCTCTTCCGCCTCCTCCCTCCCTCCGTCCCTCCCTCCTCTTCCGCCCCCTCCCTCCCTCCCTCCCATCCCTCCCTCCCTCCCTTCCTTCCTCCATCCCTCCCTCCTTCCCTCCCTCCATCAATCTCTCTCTCTCTCTCTCTCTCTCTCTCTCTCTCTCTCTCTCTCTCTCTCTCTCTCTCTCTCACCCTCGCTCCGTCCCTCCAGCCAACGCTCTAGCTCCCCATCCCCCCTCACCCTCTCCCTCTCTCACTCTATCTCTCCCGCTATCTATCTCTCACTCGCTCCCTGCCTCCTCACCCACCCACCCCTCCCCTCCATCAACCCACACACAACCCCCTCTCCCTCCACCTCTCTCTCTCCCCATTCTCTCACTCTCCCTCTCCCACTCAAGGGATCGGTTAAATGAACAGACGCCATGGTGGAGGGCATGCGAGGGCTACCACCCAACTACAGCAAAGGTTCCCTGCCGATCGAGAGCCACAACTGCTGCAGTAATGCGAAACCACTTTAGGAACCGCGAATGGGTTAACAATATCTGGTCAAACTGTTAGAAACAGACTCTATGCGACTGATTTCCGGGTCCACAAAACTTCTCTTTAAAGAGAGGCACCGTCACGTAAGACTGGAATGGAGATAAGAACATCTCAACTGAACTTCCGCTCAATGGAAAGTTGTCTTTTCACAGACGAATCCCGATTCTGCTTGCACTTTCACGATGGGCGTGTGCATGTGTGGCAAGATCTGCTGATGCCAAATTGATGGAACATGACCGTTTTGGTGACGGTTCAGTCATGGTGTATGGCTGTTCTCTGATTGGTGTGAGGTATAGTGATGAAGTTATCCATCTCCTTGTCTGGCCCTATGCTGATGCAATTGGGCAAAAGTTCATTCTGATTGATGATAATGCACGGCCACACAGAGCAGATGTGGTTAATCTCTACCTGAACAAACGGATATATCGACCTTACCGAGTGGCCAGACTTGAATCGCATTGAACATGCACGGAACCTTCTGTAGAAAACCATTTCAGCACGACCAGTCCAATCCACCAGTCTCCAGGAGATATGGAAGCTTGGACAGGTATAAGCAGAAAAATGGGCCAATATGCCGCAAGTTAGGTTTCGATCTTTGATTGACAGCTTGCAAAGGTCTCTGGCTGTAATCAGTTCTAGGGTTGGTCATACACGGCACTGAGTAGCCATGAACTTGATTGGTAAAGAACTTTGGCAGCAATCTTGATGACGCCATAAATCACAAAACAGTCTAACCTCTCCTCTTGAACTACTTGATAGATCAAGCCCTTATGCCTGCTCAAGAGTGCTTAAAGAAAGTTAATATGTAAAAGACGTGGCCGTTACGTACCAAACAAATTTGAGCATATGGGCTGCCATTTCGAATTTTTTATTTTCTTGTGTGTGTTGAAAATGGATTTCTATATGTGGCTTCTCCCAAACTCAAATTTGACACTTTCAAAAACTTCCGATGACTGATTTAATGGTCAGCTTGATGATGCTATGGCTTACCAAAATGTGTTCTACACTAGTGGTGCGGATAAGTGAAAAAGCTGGCAGAAGGCGTGAATCTTTGTATATAGGGGTTGTAAGATCTGCTAATTCCAGCAAAAAATAGGAAAGTAAGTTGTCAGAATAGCCTTGCTGCTCCAATCCACCAGCTTCAAAATGTCAACATCAACAATACTCAACAGCTGTCCAAGTAATACACAATTTATATTTATTTGTGGTACAATTATGGATAAACCTTACTCAGCCTATTCACATATGGCATTTACATAATATCTACTCATAATTAGCTTATAATTCCCTTATTCGAAATGACGGCCAAATTCAAAATGGCCATCAAAATCTAAATGGCCGCCAACAGAGCAAAGTGTAGTATATATTGCTTAGTAACATTCAACATAGACGTTTGAAGTCAAATATTCATCATATATTAAATTTTGTTCTAATCATATATTACTGTAGTCGGATGGAGGCATGGACTCGCTCATCAGTAGGCGTGGCCTCGTACTGACATCTGCCGACCAGCAAGACTACTCATCTCGCTGGTCAGCGATGAAAGCATACATCCGTCACAGTGGAGATCTCCAGTGTTGCGCATGCTCACTACAGCTAAAACGGACTATGTGCGAATTCGTTGCCGAGTAAATTCTAGAGCCAGTACACGGTGTTCAGAGCTAAATTAATATAGCATGTACTCACTTTCACCGTCGGGCATATATATTGGGGCTGTACATTTTTCCTATGGACGACCTGAAAGATATCTAAAACAAATAAGGGAAGTTTGCTACCATTGGAACTGTCTCTTCGACATAATTCTGACGCAGTCCATGAAATCGCTTTACGGTACCTCACTTCGGAGAGATTTTGAAAATGAAAAATCATCTTCCTAGCACCTGCTGCTGAAGTACCTAGAATAGAGGCCAGAGCCTGGCGCATTAGAGATTATAGCAGCTTTACGATGTAAACGAACCCTCTCATTCTCTCTTGGAAAGAGAGAGGAGTCGCGTGGTCCTCCCAGATAGTAAATAGGCTGACAAATAGACGAAAATCGACAGAGAAGGCGGTGGTTCAGGTGGTGACGAGTAGAGCCGTGAAACCGATTCCCCGGGATTGCGTTTCTGTTCGACCAACTGACGATCGCTGGAAATAAACTTCACTCCTCGCCGCCTCTCTCCACCCAGGAGTATAAATGGGTACCAGTGTAAAACTGGGGAAGTTACCAATTATAGACTGTAATAAAACCAGCATAGAATGGCATGAATGGGACCTGGAATCAGGGATTCGATAGACGCCAACCAAACCAATAACTTCTAAATATCGACAGAGAGGAGGATGTGCTGCCCTTCGTGTCACAGCTCTGAGGACCGAGCACTGAAGTCGCTCAACTCAACAACAGTCTCCCGCCCACCTAGTGTAGCTGAATACTCATTGGCCAACGACCGTTGGCGTTACGGCTATACCTCAGTACTGTACCTCAGTGATGCGGCATATGAGCTGTGCCAATTTTTAGCGCCCGTCCGGATCAAGCGGGGAAAACTAACAATCAAAAGTATACCAACTCATCAGTGGTGGCTGGACCGTTGTCATCAGGTCCCGCTTACGGTAGCCACGAACGATTGATGGAAAACTATCGCTTCAAGCTAAGAAAGAAGATATCCATTAATCTCAAAAACGCTATCAAGAACGACTCAGAAAATAGCAAGTTGCTCCCTTACATACGACGCCATAAGTCCGTCCGTCTAGTAGCTAAATCATAGTTTGAATCTTATAAATACACACTTAAAGATCTCATCTGTTCATAAAATATACATAGCCTAGCTAAATTTAGGACTATTTGTTACTTTATGGACACTTTAACTAACTAGTAGTATAGCCACCATTTTAGATAGCTATTTGCAGGCGCCATTGTTGTAGGTCTTATTGTCTTCGCCGGGTCGCAATTGTTCATATAAAACCATTCTCGCAATACTAATGCTAGTCATTCTTCTGTTGGCTTCCACAGCGAGTGCATAGTAAGCATAGCATAGTACAATACTAGTTGTATATCTCCTATGGTGCAAGTGACAGCAGATATATCTGTAACAAGTTTACTGAAAACTGTTGCTGCCTATAGCAGCGACAACTTTCCGTCAAATTGTTGTCAATATAATCAGCTGATAATACAATTGTCATTAGATAAAGATTTGATAACAATTTAGTCGAAAAACGTTGATGCAACAACTTTCAACAATCAAATTGTTCTCAAAATAAGCAGCATGGCAGTCAGTGCTATTTCGAGCAACTTCATTGCCAGTCATTTCTGACTAAGGCAGCAACAGCTTTGTCAAATATGTTTCAGAATAACCAGCGGGCTACTGTGTTGTTAGCTGACAAATGCATACACAATTAGTTATTCCTATACCATATGTGTATTCCAGTGTGAAATATAATAATCACAAAGATCCTGCAATCCACCATCACGTGCACGATCGCCTCTGACATGCCTACCGTGAATAGAATAATACGCTTACATCCTGATTGATTATGAAATGAATAGATTGTTCGAGCAGATCTGTGACTGATTCCGTATATCATACAGGCCTAACTATTTAGTTTGACATGCACTTGTTAGCTAACCAAACAGAAAGCCTGCTGATTGTTCTGAGAAAAGTTTGACAACGTTATTGCTGCCTTAGTCAGAAATGACTCCCACTAAATTTGTTCAAAATATCTTCAGCAAGTCTTGCAACAGTGACTGCTCTGTTGATTATGTTGAGAACAATTTTATTGAAAGTTGTTGCGTCAACGATTTTCAGCCAAATTGTTATCAAATCTTTATCTAGTGACAATTTTATTATCAGCTCATTATATTGACAACAATCTGACGGAAAGTTGTTGCTGGTATAGGCAGCAACCGTTTTCAGTAAACTTGTTATACATATATGTGCTGACAGGTCAGAATAAATAGTTTTACGCTCGCTGCAGTGTACTCGTTTCCTTACACACATCTCAGTCTACTACTTGTGCATTCTATTGCTTGCCTTACATGCTGTATGCTGGCCTTTACATATTCGCTGCATGTTTTGTACATCGTACAATTCTACTGACCGTAGTTGGTGCTGACCTATGGCTCGTCGCGCGATCCTATTGACCTCCGTTAGTGCTGACCTGCAACGCTCGTCGTGTAAGTTAGTCATGAGTAGGCAGTATTTACACCTGCTGCTTCAGCGTGCAAATAGTGTGTGTGTGTGTGTGTGTGTGTGTGTGTGTGTGTGTGTGTGTTGTAATATTTAAGGCGTTTATATGCTAGTTCCCAATGCTAGGGTCTAGACTCACGCCTGGCCTTTATGGTTTCTGTTGAATTCTTGTGAATTCTTGTGACGTCGGTTTGTGCATTAGCTTGTGTCTCTCTGTGTGTGTGTGTGTGTGTGTGTGTGTTGATCGTTGTCTCTAGATTTTGTCTCATGTTGCTGTTCTTGTCCATGGCTTTTCTGTTGCTCCTCGTGCTTGGGCGTGGGTGATGGCGATGGCCTAACCTGGACCTAACTGGGGTGGGGAAGGGATGGGGTAGGTGCTGGGTCGGTGGAGGGGGAGTAGGTGCGTACGGTCTTATGACCTGATGTACCCGGGGGGGGGGGCTTTAGGTCAGAGATCTCACCGGCCCCATTGGGGGTAGTGGGGAGGTTGGGTTGTGGGGTCTTTCGGGTCCTGGGACCCATTTGCTCTTCTGGCCATCATCCGAGCAGGCACCAGCGCGCACTTGTTTGATTTTGATTGGTTAGGTAGCCCGTATGGTGACTGTGTCCGTCCGAGGACGAACTCGATCAGTCATCCGGGTTACATCCCTCCATAGTCCCATCGAAAAGTCCGAAAGATTCTAATTCTAACAATTTTGTTTTGTTTTTGTAATCCGTATGTTGTGTGGTTCCATCCGAGGACGAATCCATTCAGCATCCGGTTTACTTTGATTATGCCGAGATTTTTTTCCCCTACCTAACCCTAGCTCACGTTCGCACAGTGATGGGCACTGTATGACGGGACCTCAATTTAAAGTCCCATCCGAGAAGACTGAGCAAGTGGGGCCAAGTACATTGCTTAAGCGTACTCCAGCAGCTTGCTGTGCCCAGAGTTGTCAGTCAGTCTGTCCATTTGTTGTTTGGTCCGTTCGACAGACCAGCATACCTGCCTATGGGCCGCGAATGAGATGGACACACGTCCATTTTCCTCGCGGTCCGCCAGCAGGCAGGCCCATCTGTTGTTCTGTTGTCCATTCCAGTCTTCCATCTGTCTTTCTGACCGTCTGTCATTGTTGTGTTCGTTGCTGCATTTTAGCTCCAGCTCCAGCTCTGGATCTGAAAGAAAAGGAGGGGAACAATGCTGAAAGAAAAAGAAGGAGAAGACAGACATTGTGGACAGGTGTTTTGGGGCATGTACTCACATACTCTGGGTCATCATTCATGACAATCTCACGATCCTTAAGTGGAAAAGTCAAGCCAGATAAAAAGTTTTCAAGAATTTAATAACAATTCATAGAATGTCATCACAAGTAACATACTATATAGGCCATGCATACAGCAAATCATTCGCTTACACGTATTTCCCCTCGGACCTGACACCTCATGCGCCTAGGGGAAAAAGTGTGATGCGATTCCCCTCGGACCTGACACCTCATGCGCCTAGGGGAAGTGATTTGCGTTACTCCTCGGACCTGACACCTCACGAGGGTGGAGAGGCAGTAAATGCTGCAGTGACCATGGAGGTCGGTGGTGGGGTGGCAGTAAATGCCGCAATGGCCGAGAGGTCGATGGTGGGAAGGCAGTAAATGCCGCAGGTGAGGCCGGGGATTGGAAGGCAGTAGTGCCGCAGGACAGGCCTGGGTCGTAGAGGCTGCAGAAGGGTGCTTCTTGCGCCGTCTCACGTCTTTGGTTTTTTTGACATCACAAATAACATACTATATAGGCCATGCACACAGCAAATCATTCGCTTACATATTATTTCCCCTCGGACCTGACACCTCATGCGCCTAGGGGAAAAAGTGTGATGCGATTCCCCTCGGACCTGACACCTCATCCGCCTAGGGGAAGTGATTTGCGTTTATCCTCGGACCTGACACCTCACGAGGGTGGTGAGGCAGTAACTGCTGCAGTGACCATAGGGGTCGGTGGTTGGGCGTCAGTAGATGCTGCAATGGCCGTAGCGGTCGATGGTGGGAAGGCACTAAATGCCGCAGGAGAGGCCGGGGATTGGAAGGCAGTAAATGCCGCGGGACAGGCCGGGGTCGTAGAGGCCGCAGAAGAGTGCTTCTTGCGCCATCTCACGTGTTTGCTTTTTTGACATCACAGATAACATACTGTATAGGCCATGCACACAGCAAATCATTCGCCTACACGTATTTCCCCTCGGACCTGACACCTCATGCGCCTAGGGGAAACAGTGTGATGCGATTCCCCTCGGACCTGACACCTCATGCGCCTAGGGGAAGTGATTTGCGTTTCGGACCTGACACCTCATGAGGGTTGTCTCAGTTGTTGTTTCGGTCGGTGTCTTGGGCTAACCAGAATGTGTTCTGATTATGTGATGTGTTTGTCCGATGCAAGCACGAACTTGATTAATTCGTGGTTGATCTGTCGGTCACGCATCGCTATAATGTCTTCTACAGGGTCAAGATTGAGGTTTCCCTTTGTCAGCGTATTGATGAGTTCCTTTCTAATGTCTGTATATTCAGTGCACCGTAGGAAGAAGTGGTCTAGAGTTTCAGTCTCCTTGCAGGCCTCACATTGGTCTGTGTCTGACAGGTTGAGTTTTTTTCGTATCTGGTTAACGCTGATCCGACCCATTCTGATGTGGCGTAATACAATGTCGCCTTGGCGTCCTGGGATGTGGTTTTGGTATTTGCGTTTGACTCCTGGGACGACTCTGTACAGGGATCTGCCGGTTGTGCTTTCGTCCCATTGTCTTTGCCATTTGCTGTTGATGTGCCTTTTGACCAGGGCGTTTGCTTCGGACTTTGAGAGTCCTATGCTGGTCATAGTTCCATCTTTGAGCGCTTGCTTGGCTGCCTCGTCCGCCTGTTCATTGCCTTTAATGTCAACATGGCTTGGGACCCAGTCGATGTCCACGGTGTTGTTGTCAGTCACCACAGTTGCATACAGCTGCCGGATTTCCTTGATTAGGTTGTCCCTGCTCTTGCTGCTGCTAGATTGGAAGCTCTTCACCGAGCTTAGTGAGTCTGTGAGTATAACGTATTTGCCTGGATTAGCTGTTTTAATCCATTCTAGAGCCTTTTTAATTGCCACCAGTTCGGCTGTGAATATTGGCAGGTGATTCGGGAGCTTGTACTTGAGGACTTTTTCCTGGTCGCCTATGACTACTCCTGCTCCGCATTCGCCGGAGTTGGGCATTTTGGAGGCGTCGGTATAGATTTTTCTGTGCTCCTTCCATCTGTTGTCAATGTTTTCCAGAGCATAGCTCTTGATTAGCGCTGGTGGATCTTTCTTGCTTATCTGTGAGGATAGGCTGTCATGCGCCTTGATCTGCGGAAGTAGCCATGGCGGGTCAGGAGCCGGCCTTGAGCTTTCTATTTCGACGTTTACCAGTTCAGTGGCACTGGCGAGCTCTGTCATTAACAGGCCTGGTGGTTTGGTCTTTTTGGTCATTTTGGGCAGTACCTTGTGTCTTAGGTGCTCCTTGCATGGTACATATACCTCCCTGGTAGGGTGTGTGGGTGCAGAGCTTTGTAGGTATGTCCAGAATTTGAGAAGCCGTTCCTCTCTTCGCAGATCTAATGGGATTTCTCCACACTCTACGTTGATTGCGTCTCGAGGGCTACTCTGTGAGGCACCACAGCAAATGCTCAGGCATTTTGTTTGGAGGGTGTCAATGGTTTCTAACAGTGACTTTCTCGCCGTGGCGTATGCTTCGCATCCATAGTCTATCCTTGACAGGATTAGGCCGCGGTATAGCATAAGCATGCTCGGCAGGTCTGCACCCCAGGTGTGCTTAGTTAATGAGCGAAGGAAATTTAATTGCTTGAAGCATCTCTCCCTCAGACTCTTGATGTGGGGGTTCCATGTGAGCTTTCCATCAAATGTTAGTCCCAGGAATTTGGCTTCAGCACATGTCTTGACTTTCTGTCCATTGAGGTAGAGATTTGCATCATGGCCTGTGTATTTAACATTGGTAAAGCTGATTTGAACTGTTTTTTCCGCAGACAGTTTGAAACCATTTTTTTTGCACCACCGTGAGACTATGTCCAGAACTTTCTGCATGGTCTTACGTGCACGGTCTATCTTCGCATATTTGTTCCACAGTGCTGTGTCATCTGCAAAAATAGACCCGCCTATTGCATTGGGACCCAGTGCATGGTCTTTTTCAATGTCTTTGGGTAGATCACTCATCATGATATTGAACAGTAGGGGACTTATTGCCCCACCCTGCAGGGTGCCGTTTTCCAGTGTTTGTTCCCTAGACATTTGCCCATTAACGCGGACGCTAGTCCTTCTGTTATCGAGAAAATCTCGTATCCAGAATAGGATGCGGCCACGGTAACCAAAGTCATAGAGCTTTTTTAGGACTCCGTTTCGCCACATCATATCGAAGGCTTTCTCGACGTCTAAGAAAACTCCTATTGTTGTGTTTCCTCTTCCCGCATCTAGGGCTTTCTTGGCTGCCTCAGTTAATCTGACTAGGTGGTCCGTAGTGCGTCTGCCCTTTCTGAAGCCGCTCTGCCAAGGGTGGAGTAGACCCTTATGTTCGAACTCATGTTCTAGACGGTTTTTGATCATCCTCTCCATGACTTTGCATAGACAGCTCAGGGAGATTGGCCGGTATGATCTTGTGTCAGTTTTGTCCTTCCCTTGTTTTGGGATAGGAACCACGATCCCAGTTTTCCAAACTGAGGGTATTTTTCCAGAGCTCCATACGAGGTTGTAGAGATTGAGTAGCATTTGTTTACCCTCCTCTGGCATATTACGAAGCATGTCGTATTTCAGGCCGTCCTCACCTGGTGAGGAGCTTTTGCCTCTGCCAAGGGCTTGCTCAAGCTCCATTCTGTTGAACGGTTTATTGATGTCTCGGTTGTTAAGATCTTCGCATTTCTCTGAGCTGAACAGGTGATTGATATGCTCATCGACCTTTGTTTTGGTTGCTACAAAGTCATGGTCATGGTTATCATTGCTACTGGTTGCAATGAAGACTGTGGCAAGCACTTCAGCTTTTTCCTTGTCATTGGCGTGCTTTACCCCATTTGCTATGAGGGTGGGTAGGGGGTTTTTGGACTTGGTTTTTTCGCTGGCTATAGCTTTCGCTTTGCGCCATATTTGGCTTGAGGGTGTGAACCGAGTGATTTCAGAGCAGTATTGTCGCCAGTGATCGCGTTTTGCCTTTTTGATGGTTCTTGTTACCTTGGCCTGGAGTCTCTTGTGTTCAACTAGGCGTTCAATGCTGAAGTTTCTCTTTAGTCTATTCCAGGCTGTTTTCTTGAGCTTTACTGCTTCTTGGCACTCGCTGTTCCACCAAGGCACGCGTTTGTGTTTGGGGTTACTGTCTGGCCTTGATTGGGGGATGGCTGAGTTGGTAGCCTTGTAGAGAATCCCCATACATTGCTCATAATATTCCTCGGTGCTGGTACTAGTGATTGGTGTCTCCAGCTCCATGGCCATTATGTGCTTGTATTCGGTCCAGTTGGCCTTTTTCAGATTCCAATTGTTCCTGTGCAGTGGCGCCTCGTTCTTGCTCTGTAGGCTTCCTATCTGTATTTTGATAGGGAGGTGGTCGCTGCCGAGGAGCTGGTCTTGGATGTCCCAGCTGGGGGTTGGTCGAAAGCCAGGTGTTATGAGGCAAAGGTCCAAGACCGACCATTCCCCATCACTAGAGTTATATCTGGTGGGTCTCTGGTCATTTAGTAGGTACAGGTTGTAGTTATCAATAACCTGTTCTAATATTTGGCCTTTGGGTTTCGTGGTTTTGCTCCCCCATAGGGCATGGTGGGAGTTGAAGTCGCCCAGAAGTATTGTTTCACCTTCTAGGCCTTCAAGGCGCTTGTCGTAGTCCGAGGAAGAGTGCAATCTGGGACTATAGACGTTTACAATATTAATAGTTTCGTGATTGATTTCTATTTCTATCGTAAGGTGCTCTACGCTACTCTCACATTGTGGCAATCTTTTGTAGGAAATATTACTTTTTATGAGGGTCGCTATGCCGCCGCCGCCTTCACCCCTAGAGGTGGTTGCAGATTATGTGGTACGGTCTTGTCTTTCGACATTGTAGTTGTACCTTTTGAAATCCTGGTTGGGTTTCAGACGGGTTTCCTGTAGACATATAATGTCTGGGTGGTCATTTTCGTTGTGGAATGTGTTCCACAGTTCGTCAAGGTTGGTATTAGACCGGGTGCCTCGAACGTTCCATTGAAGAATTTTGACCCCCATGATTAGTTTGATGAGGAACAAAGTTCTACGAATTTCGCAACGAGACCGTCGACATCGACCTTGTTCCTTGCTGCCTCGTTACCAATGCAAACTGATGATATGATCGTCTCTATGATCAGTCTGAAAGTTTGGACATTTAGAACAATTTTATGCTCTCCAACAATCGGGGTGGGTCTTACCTCGCTCGTTGGTGTCCCTCTGGTGATCTCGGCCGTTCGGGCCCTGCTCCTGCTTATGACTTTCAGCCCTTTGCAGGCGGGTTTTTTAGGCGTTTTTGTTTGCCTTTTGGCCTGTTTACAGGCTTTGCTGGCCGGACTCCCAAGCGGGAGGGTGGGCGTGGCCGTCTCTATTGTGGGTGGCTCAGTAGGAGCCTCCTCCCCTTTTCCCTGGTGTCTCATCACTGACCAGTCCCTCTTGGGGGTGGCCAGCTTCCTCCTTACGGATTTAGCCCTTTTCTGCCATGCTGTTCTTTCCAGAGGTGTGGCTGGTCCAGGTGCTGGTATTCCGGCTGGCTGTTCAGTTCCCCTGCTTATTTGCTGGGTAACCCTCTTCTTGGCCTCCCCGTATGAGACCTGCTCTGTTGTTTTAACCTTGAGGATGTCCTTGGCTTTTTGCAAAGCCGGGCATCCGCGATATGCAGCACTGTGGTTACCCTTGCAATTTCTACAGTGGGGGGTCTGCTGGCAGTCCTCGCGTTTGTGGTTCCCTCCACAGTTGACGCATGCGCTGGCTTTGTTCCTGCAGTGCTTTGCCACGTGACCCAGCAGGTGGCATCTGAAGCATCTGACGGGCTCTGGGATGTATGGTTTGACTTTGAAAGTCATCCATCCCAGTTTAACCTTACTTGGCAGTGCGTCTGAGTTGAAAACCAGTTTCACTGCATAAGTCGGTCTGGCTGTTCCGCCAATCCGGCCCACCCATTCCACTTTGCGTTCCCCCTGGGCATTCAGTTCTTCTTTTATGTCGTCATTCGTGAAGTCCCTTGGGACTCCCGATATGACACCTACCGCTTTACTTAGTCTTGTGTTTTTGGTGGTGTATTCTTCAATAGACACCACGTGGCTGCCTATCGTTGTGATTTTCAGCAGCTTCTGGAACTGCCCTTCACTGGTGGAGGTTACCAAAACCTCCCCGTCCCTTTTGTCTAGGCCTGCCAGCATGCCCACCATGGCATACAGCAACCTATAGATTACCATGCGGGTTAACCCCGCAAAATCATCTCCCGCGAGTCCCTTGACCCTGACCCTCCTTCATTGGGTACCATCTCTCTGCCCCCCCCCCCCCCTTATGTCCCACCTCCCTCCCTTCCCTACTGGACGCACCACCCGGGGAACCCCCGCTCTGCGCGGTGGTTTGGTCTCTCCCTCCCGCTGGGGAGGCCCCCTTGTCCCGAGACCTCTTGCTGGGAGTGCCTTCCCTTCCTCCCACATCCTCCCCCTCCTCTAACACCCCGACCATCCTCTTCCTTTTGGGGCCTGGTGTATCACCACCCTTCTTAGGGGTGCTTTGTGGTGTGTTCTGGAGATTGCTCTCCAGGATCACCACTTGCTGGGCCACCTGTTCGTGGGTGAACTCATCCATTGCCACTTCGTCATTGTCTTTGCCACCATTTGGCGCCGAGTTGGCTGTGTCCAGTTGACCACCACCAGTATCATGCGCCACTACAGGAAGCTGTTTGAGGAAGTCAGCTTCCTCCATGTTGCTTGCCCAACGGTGTGGATTATTTAGAAGGTAGTGTGTAGTAGGAAAATTTAGTAGGTACAGTATGAGAGATAGGATAGAATGCAGTAGGATTAATGTGTTAAGGAGATGAGTAGAGTAGGCTGTGAAAGGTGGAAGTGTAGAGAGAAGAGGTAGAATATGCCTAGTAAACGTTACCAGTATACCAGTGCTGTGTCATCCCCTTCGGTAAAATTCGCGAAAATTCCAACTAAGCACTGAAAGGAAGATTTCAAATTTTTTTTTCGAAAATTGGTGTCGAAACCGATCAAGACTAGCACTAATGGCCGACAAATGCGGCTGTTTGAATGGCGAAAAATCTAGTGTTTTAAAGCACGCAGACGAACATCCAAAAGAAAATTGATCAAAAAGGTTTAAACAGGTTTTAAAATTACGAAATTTATTAAAATAATTTAATAACAATACCTTATAGTTACGACTCGGGGAGCACAGCAAATAAACGTAAAAATAAAAAGCTTTGTTTTCGAAAATTGGCGCCAAATAGAAACGAACAAGACAACACTAATGGCCGACAAGAACAACGATTTTACTGGCGGAAAAGCTAGTGCTTGATGCACGCGAACGAACCTCAAACGGAAAATGTTTAAAATAGTTTAAAGAAAGGAACTATCGAATAACACTGTTCTTTAAACTCTAGTCTCACTTAAGCAATCTAATTTTGTCGCAAACGCAATAATGGACGCAATTTACACTAATCTAAAACACGTCTATCATCAACGAACGCAAATTCGCAAACGTATGCGTGCAAATAGAACGGCGCTCATTGCAGCCTTTTTTCTGAGGGGCCACCCGCTTTGGTCGCTCGAGGAGACGTGCTAATAGTGAGCTGGTTGAAAAGAGTGCTGTTTTGAGGGATTTCACGCCACATGCGTTTGCGTGTAATTCACCTTTCCAGAGTATCCATCCACCATCTGACCTCGCATGACGTCATAATCAGCTTAGTGCGTGTATGATGACGTCACAATCTTTACGTCAGAAAGGGTTCCATATAGACAGTCATCAAATCTAAAAAAGTCCGACAGGTTGTATGAATTGTATGTCTTTGTAATTCTTTGCTATTTAATAAACATGTTGTAGAATATTTTGAAACTAATTTGATTGGGCGCTGTTGCTGTCTTAGGCAGCATCAGCCCCCAGTCAAATTAGTTTCAAAATATTCAACAGCTTACCTGTGTAGTTTTTTGGAACTTGATAGTCAGGGTGTTCCGAGATCGATCGATCCCAACACGAGCGAGGTGTGGGTGGAGCTTAGATAGAGATGGGCGGGGCATAGCTAAAACCCGAAAGGACCATTATCCGCATATCCTTCTATCTGTATCAGTTCCTCCAAGTGATGATAACTTCGCTTAGCGAGGTTTAAAAAATGACAGGTCCTCTGATGGCACACGTATTAAGAGAGACTGATGACAGTACGCACACATCAACACATGCAAGCACACACGCATCCACAAGCATCCATACATGCACCACTCCCAACATGCACTCACTGTCACCATACACCTCACGTGCACATCCCCACACGCACGCACGCACGCACGCACGCACGCACGCACGCACGCACGCACGCACGTACACACGTACACACGCACACACGCGCGCACACACACACGGGCATCATATCGAACCCACAGCAACAAACCATACACATATATCTTCACCTGGCGATTATAAATCCAGGTCACAATGACCTATCATACAACATACCTTTCTATTAGAAAGAATTCGCTTTAATTTATAATAAACCAGGCTGCTTATTCAGAACACCACTTTCAGCCGGAAAGTGTGGTGGCAGTCCGACACACACCGGGGATACACATTGCGATCCCTTGTGTCAGACATTCACCGGTTTCATATGAGTGTACAATACCTTCATATTTCATTCTTTATTTTTTCCTTTTAATTGATTTTAGTATATTTTCAAATCTTTCATAGCATGTATAAATATACAATAATAATAATAATAATAATAATAATAATAATAATAATAATAATACTAAAATGAAATATTAATTTTAAATCAATATGTATAGCTATACAGTTCCCCATGCAGCAAATGCAAAAAAAACCAATCACCAATTTTCATTATCTATACAATCCTCATTGCGATCCACAAGTTGACCCTCCCAGTTACTATTTAGCTTTATATACAAAATGCTACATATCTATATAAACATATCACTCAGATGTCTGAAGGTGAACACCACCTGGACATACTGACTTGTCAACTTTCATGTTCTCGAGTTTCTTAGCCACTTCATCCGTATTGTGTATGAATAGTATTTGTACCCTTACTTAGACTTATTTTAATTACTGCCAAAATGATGTAAATTGAAACCTTGTGTTACAATGAACCGTTTCAGTTTTAGCTATGCCCCGCCTATCACTAGCTAAGCGCCACCCACACCTCGCTCGTGTTGGGATCGATGGATCTCTGAACTCCCTGCCTTGTAATTCCCAGAAAACTGTACAGGTAAGCTGTTGAATATTTCGAAACTAATTCGACTAGGTGCTATTGTTGCATATGGCAGCAACAGAGCCCAGTCAAATTAGTTTCAAAATATCCAATAGCATATTTATTAAATGCTAAAGCCATACAATTCGTACAACGTTTCGGGATATTAAGCGTAAAATACTGACTAAATCGAGTCATTCATTCCATAATTAATTATGACGTCATCATACACGTTACTTAGTTGATTACGACGTCATATGACGTCGGATGATGGATGAATAAACTGGAGGTGTCCATTTAATGAAAGCCTCGAAAAAAGATCAATGGATGAATCCACTTTTAGCTATGCCCCGCCAATGTCTCGGTGAGCTCAGCTCGCCCAGGCTTTAGCCGTGCTGCGATCGAGCGAACCCTGAATTCTCAGAATCACAATATCATGGTAACTATACAGATAAGGCGCAGCAACAGCACCCAGTCGAATTAGTTTCAAAATATTCAAATAAATGTTTATTAAATTGGAAAGGTATACAAGTCATACACTTGACTGCCTCTTAAGGGTTCATGACGGACTTAGATACGTCATTCATTGCGTATTTTGATTGTGACCTCTGCCTTAAATAACACATAAGTAAAATCCCATCAGCAATTCCGTATTTTTATTCTTTTAGATCAGGTATTCAACCCGCCTGTTGTGCAAACCGTAATTATGATGCTAAATTCAGTATGTGCTGTTCTGGGACCATCAGACGGAGAGCAGGCATACGGCCCGCCTGCTGTTCAACCCGCGCTTACGATGCTAAATTCAGTCTGTGCTGTTCTGGGACCATCAGACGAAGATCAGGCATACAGCCTGCCTGCTGTTCAGCCAACGCTTATGATGCTAAGTTCAGTATGTGCTGTCGTGGCAACATCAGCCGTCGATCAGGCATACAGCCAGCATGTTGTGGCATAAAAAGCTATGATGCGAAGTTCGGGAGCTGCTGCAATGCGGCAACATCACGCGTCTGCCCATTTCTGTGAAAATAAGTTGTATTTTGCTGTGTTGGCATGTTCAGTTGAAAATTTATATTTATTATGCGTATCATGTATATAAGTATGTAACGACTATCAATTTGTACAGAATGGGTTTTATTTTTGGTCGATCTGTCAGTTTGTCGGTTGGTCGGTCCGTTGGTCGTTTGGTTGGTTGGACTGTCAGTCTGTCTGTCTGCATCCAACCTCGGCTAAGGTTTAGGTGTAGCTCAACATGTTGTCTTATATCTCAGCATGGCTTCATTCTATTGGGACGATACTTGGACACATGATTACTTTTAGCAAGGGGGTGGAGCACTGTGATATTGACGTCACGCGGTCAAAGTTCAAGGTCAATCTGCTATTGGTATAAAACTATTTTCATCGGGTATGTTTTTGGTTTAGCTCAGCATATCGTCTTATCAGACCTGGGTTCAAATACAAATTCATTTGCATTTAAATGCATTTAAATATTTTTTTCAAGTATTTACATTTGCACCTGCATTTGAAGATTTCGAACCACAATAGTTGTGGTTTGAAATCATATAGTCTTCAATTTATCTTGCAAGTTTTCTATTTTGTTTGATTTTAGATGTGGGAATTAACATATCATGTATACGCAATTTAACCCATTACATCTTGAATGAAAAAGCACTATAGAAAATGTAACATTTTTTTTAAAGATTATATTTAATATTGTTTGTTTTAATTATGATTTCACAAACTGACACATGACATATCTGTAATATTAACCCTATTAAACACTAAGCCAAATATAATTGTTACAAGGTCAGTAGAAGAAAGTTTGGTGTACATTTCACAATGGTTTTGAAACATGCACGATACAACTACTGCCAAATTAGACACCAACAGGCATGGCAATTGACAATAATTTTGTTTCCAGAATATACACCCGGTAACGTATGAAATGGAATTGACTTTGGAAAGCTGTTATTTCAGTGGTCAAAGGGGTTTCAGCATCACAACGCAGATACAAACAAACCATTTATGATATAATAAGGCTTTGGGTTATTGTGAATTTACTTTTCTTAGACAATCTTGCTGTCTATATATAATTTGAAATTTAGATTCTGGGAATTCAGGTTTCAAAGTTGTACATCAATTCAAAAACTAGAAAATGAGCTGGGCATAGCTAGAAATTGATTCCTCTTTTATGCCCGGCGTGTACATGTTCGTACGTGGGCAACAACAGTCTCCAGAGAAATTAAGTTCAAAATACGCAACAGCTTAGTCTTACCAGTATGGCTGCTTTTCCACCACATTGGCAAACGAGGTTTAGTTAGGGTATTCGTGTGGGTAGATTATATAGGACTTCTGTTTTCGATGTCCCATGATTTCGAACATGCCGAGATAGTCACATCTCGAGACACTAACCCAATTTGTTGGCCATGAACACCAGTGCGCTAACCGCCGCTGCATCTTCCTCTCATTCATAGAATAAGGATATCTATTGGAATTTGATTAGCCTAGTAAAGAGAATATCTTTCTTTGGCGACATGTAAACACGTTTTATGTACTATTACAGCGGCAAACATCCCGGGGAAAAGCGTATACATTTATTCAAACGCATTTAGATCCGATGTACACACATATTACGATTAGCCTACATTACGATTCCCTGCCATTAGTTCTGTATCCGTTAGTGATCGCGTTGCGTTCATCGACCTGGCAACGCGAAGACGCACCATCACTAAGTGTCGCATAGTGAACTCATATGGTCCAACTACCAAAAGAGCCGAAGAGAATCCAGCAATGTTAGATTCCTTCTAAGCAGAATTGAGTTCCGCCATTACAATACCAGCCAGATGGCAACTGTTGGTGTGTGGATATTTTAACTCCAGGATAGGTAAACTTGGCAATGCGGAAAAAAGTCAGGACTTGGTTTATGTATGGGATTGTAAGGAGAGAGCACGCACAACAGCAAAGGAGATCCAATAGCCTATTTCCTACAAACACCACCTTTAAACACTCATGTCGTCACAGCATAGAAGGGCTTAACCATAAGCCAGTTACACGCCTGCACGGGAACACTCTCTACCTAATGTATAAATGCCATACCAGCAACTATGAAAGGAAGGCAAAAACATTCCGCGCTACATCATCGACTCCTTAACATATCTTGGTATTCAAGAACGAGACTCCCTAGCAGATAAATTCACAGCCACAGATGACTGCTACAAAATGTTTCTGGCAGCCAGAGCCCTGAGAGTTACGGACTACACACCACCACTCACTGCACACACATCTGATGGACACTTTATAGAGACTGACCAAGGTAAAGCAAAGGCGATTCTAGAATGGTTCAAGGAACAGTTCACTGAGCACTATGATGATCCATGACACCGTTCTCAGGAGACCCCATGCCATTACTAACATCAATTACCACAGCAGAATTTGAGAAGGCGCTCAAATCCCTGAAAAAAGGGCGTGCATCCGGACCTGATAGCATTGAGCAAGTAACTAATCAAATACGTAAGTGACATTAGCTCAAAATCGATCACGTACCTAGTCAATTAATCCTTTCTACACTACCTTCCCATCGACGGTGTAGGTCAAGGAGCACGTACACCGTGACACATATCGCGCTACCCACGCCCAAGAGGCCACATAGCTCCCAGCCAATCTGCGTCCCATTGTGCTCCTCAATAGCATACTAAAAATCCTATCCAATGTTATTCTATGCTGCATCCAAGACCAGATCGATGACTTCACCGGATCATGCCAAAGTGGCTTTAAACATGGACGCATCTGCACAGACATTGCCAGTGTCAGTAGTCATGTCCAAGCACCGGGAATTCAACAAAACGGGCACTGACATGTCACACGCTTTCGACGCAGTTGCCCATTACCTGTTACGCTGCCACTGCATTGAAATCCGTGCTAGAAAATTCCACAATACCAAACCCCCAGTGTCCATACTGGGTATTTCGATAGAGATGGAATATGCCGACGACGCGGACTTCATAGACGAGGAAAAGAAACCTCTTGAAAAATTTCTCCCATAGCTGCAAGCAAGCTAAAAATTAAGAATCTCTTTATTAATGAATCCAAAACAGAGTTCAGCTACATATCTACTAATCATGAAACTGAAGAAAATGATGATCCGCTTCGTGGCGGCGAACCATGGAGGAAAGGTACGATCCTGTGCTCATTGCTGATATTGCTGCCCGCTGCATCATAGGGAACATAGCTTTCCAGTACTTCAAGAAGCTCGGGATTTGTAAATCAAAGGTGGCATTGACACAAAGACTACGTTTATACAAGGCAACCTGCGTATCCTTCAAGCCGCATATCTGTAGATGCCGGGAAGCTCCAAATCAGCTCTAGACAAAATTGATGCCTGCTACCATAAACACCTACGCATAATAAATGATGTCATGAATGACGTCAATCATAATCAATGGCAACATGAATGACGTAGATAAATTCGTCACGAACGCTTAATTGATGACGGACTAAGCGTTATTGTACGAATTTTATGTCTTTACTATTTAATAAACATAATGTTGAATATTTTGAAACTAATTTTGACTGGGCGCTGTTGCAGTCCTGCCTAATAGTCAGCAGACAATTTATCAGATCTTACAGCACCAAAATTATTATAAGCCAACTTTTGCAAATTATTTGTGACGTGAAAAATGACCACGTTTGCAAGTGAAAAATATGTCTGTTCAGTACAATATGACATTTGAGCTTGTTTTAGACAATATTTTCCTTTTAATGTTCTTGATCTCTATGCACGATCTTGTGCTTAATGTTTCTGGCAATAAGCTCAATATAGTGTTCTCGAAATTGAGATTCAGAGTCTTCAGGGATCTATTGATTCCCACACGGGCAAAGTGTTGGTGGTGCTTAGCTAGAGATGGGCGGGACATAGCTAAATCTGAAAAGGCCCATTTCCTATTGCCACTAGATGCTTAATTAATGAGTAAACATTCAAACCATCTAAGAATCGACACATTGCGTGTCATTGCATAAATATGCTAAGCGTGCTACGAAGTGATCGCAAGAAACGAGGACTCGGTACACTCAAGTCACGAATGGACGTGAGAAAGCTAAGGATTTCGGCGGAGACAAGACACAGTGGGCAAAAGCGAATAAGGACTGATCGCAGATGTAGGATGTTTCTACTACTACAGCCGCGGAATACACTAAGCATACATACAGACACCCAATCACAGATAAATGCTCCGCTAAGTCCTACTTAATCGATTCAGTGGCAATTTACGGAAACGCATTCATCATGCCCGGGGTCGCAAGTATCCCTAGTAAATTCTGATCTGCAGACTTAAAAAAAGAACTTCATAGATCCAGCAGCAGATTATGGCACGCGTTAGTACGGCTACCACCATAAGTGTGACAACAGTTTATGGACGCAAAGTATTATGTTCATAAAACTTCATTTAGAAAGCTATGTTGATAAAATGAGCAACACCTTTTTTGAGAATGAGGAGCTGTACTGTCACTAAAGACAATTTAATGGTGTTCAACTTTACCATAGTGTGTCCAGTGGGTGTATACGAGGTATGGTGTGGGAGGGTAGATGCGTGAGGGGATGAGAGAGAAACAAAAAATCTGTTACGCCTAGCGACATGTGAATACTGTAAAAGAAAGGCCTGTTGATTGGTTGTTGATGAGGGGAATGTACAGCAAGCTAGCTCGTAACATAAATACCGATATGGGAGAGAAACAACTTGAACGGAACCGTAGGATGGATAGAAAGAGAAAGCAAGAAAATACATAGATATTTCCAATATTAGACTCTCTGCAAATTAAAAAGAAAATGTGAAATAGATATATCCAGATCTAGAATATTGTATCACCAGTCAGTGAAAAGAACCACCAGTGACTAGCCTTTGACCATTGCCGATTAATTATAATAAACCCCCACATACATAGATAATGCAAGAATATCCCTTGTAAGAATTTGAATTCATGTCATATACACGCATCGGCCACCAGGTGGCTGGAGCTAAATCTTATATTTATCATCGAGCGGGATATTTCATCTAAGCACACGAGTGACAAAGACGATTATGTGCGGATGATGAAATGTCGGGAGACAGATGTAGAAAGAGATCTTGATGGACAAATAATGAATAATGGAATGATGTAGTTGTGGCGGAGATTGATGATAATCACGCATCATTGGTTCTCACTCAGTCGTTGTCATCACAGATTCTAAAGTACAGAGACAGATCAGACAATGTTATATGTATGCAACAACACTGTTTGCTAGCAGAGGCCAATCCATGCTCTATTGTTACAGTAACCTCCTAAAATATTTAATGAATGTCAAGAGGAAAACATCTCTTAATAACAAAATGGACATTTCCAAGTTTATCCATCTATCATATGACGTCATATGACGTCATAAGCAACTACATGACTTGAAGAATTACGTCACAATCATGACGTCATAAATGACCCGACATAATCCGTCTTTAGCTCATAATAGTTTGACACGTTGACCGAATTCTATGTCTTTACCACCTAATAAATTTTAGCAGGGAGTTGAGGACACTTCCGAAAGCTACAATCAACATTGCCTTTTAACTGAAGAATGTCATATTCCAACCGCCACGCGCAACATTTCTTTTAAGATGAGCATAGCCGCAATAAACTCACATTTTGATACACAAGATGGCAATTGGCATTTCCAGTTTATCCATCCATCATATGATGTCATATGCCGTCAAAATCTACTGCGTGGTATGTAGGACGACATCATGATGAATTCCAGCATGACTGACTCGATTTAGTCCGTCTTAAACGCTGAATAAGCCGACGCGTTGTACCAATTGTCTGTCTTTACTATTTAATAAACATTATGTCGAATATCTTGAAACTAATTTGACTGGGCGCTGTTGCTGCCAGTCAAATTAATTTCAAAATATTCACCAGCTAACCTGTATAAGCTTCTAGAAATTGAGATCCAGTGAGTGCAGTGATCGATTGATTGCAAGACGGACAAAGCGTGGGTGGAGCTTAGTTAGAGATGGGCGGGGCATAGCTAAAACTATTTCCTAATGTCACTAGATGCTGAATTAATAAGTAAACATTCAAACCTTATGTCTGGCATGGTACTGCGTCTAAGAAACACCACATCGCATGTATGCTTCGGAAGTCATGGATCACAAACTGGCCGTTGTACCAAGGTCATGACATGCTTAATCTATCGATTCTTGAGCTCTCTGACTATCGATTTTCGGAAAACTATACAAGTAAGCTTTTGAATATCTTGAAACTAATTTGACTAATTTGGTGCTGTTGCTGCCTAACTTAATTACGTAGTCCATGACGTCATTGATTACGATGTTATCCTACGCATCGCGCAGTTGATTATGACGTCATATGATTGGTGGTTAAACTAGAGAGCGTCAAAGCAAGTAAACTGTACAGGTAAGCTATTGAATAATTCGAAACTAATTTGACAGGAATCTGTTAGCTCCATGTGCGACAGCAGTTCCAAGAAAAATTTGTTTCCAAATATTAAGCATAATACTAATTAACTTGTAAATGATGTTTCGAAGCAGGTATTTCGTTTCAAAGTGCTAACATTTTACTTCGTGACCCGAAGCCCAAAGTGCATTTCTCGCGACAAGGAAATAGGATTTGAACTATCCACATCAATGTCAACTGTATGCCTGCCTCTTACTTTGTTAGCAATGTGTCATTGCAAGGATACGTCTATTGTGAAACACAGGCCAAGAATCAAAGCTAATCATGGAATTGTATACTTGCCAAATAACTCCCCATGCCATGAATTTGGAGCGAATGACGTCAACCAAAAGATAGAACTTCCACTCGATACGTTGGTCGGGTATTCACGTTTCATTCCAGTTGCGTTAGCTATTAGCAATTTCAAAATGTAATGTTGGACGTAAGAAAGATCGACGTTGTCGTCATCTTAAGAAGAATATTTGTTATGCTAGGTTAATGATGGGTCTGTATGTGGTAAATTTCACTTGGTGCATGCATTGGCATAGCAATTGCAAGTTAAATGCATTTTCTGTTCAATGGAGCGCGTTCTCAAAGACGAGGACAGTAACCCTTAGGTCTGAATGGCAGAAGCGTTTTGTGTCATTATCAATGTAACGTAGATATGCGATCTCCCTAAAGAAATTACTGATCTTGTCCTTTGGGATTCTTGCGTAACAAAACTACAGATTCTGCTGTGTGTCTAATGATTACTTGGGAACCTCAATTGAAATAAAAGATTTCATAAGCTTAGTGAGCACGTGCGGATGGCAACAGAAACTGCCTAATCAGTATTTCACTGATAAATCACCATATTGATGTATTCATGCCATTTAACTGATGCGCTGTGTATTGTATTTTTGTAACCGTGTTACTGTAACACGTTATATCTGTGTCTACAATCGCTTTCAGGGAACATGTGAAAAATGGACGCCTATCATTACAGGCACATATCTAATGTAAGCATCCATTCTGTTCTCAATGACGTCACATGTAGGCCTACGTCACAATCAAAATGCATAATGAATGACAGATCTACCTCGGGTATGAACATTGAAAAGTACGTCACGTGTACGAGCGTTATGTCTTTGATGGATTAATGAGTAAGCAGAGTTCCAATATCGCCGTAATGGTAAATGTTTAACAGTGGCAGTAGAAAATTTGTTCATCAGTGATTCTGGAGAAACATCTGAGCATAACCGCTGGCCATTGTCTAATAATTGTCGTCATCCACTCATGCATATATAATACATTAATCCTGTCTGTACTGATTGGAACTCGGGCCTTGTATTTATACCTAGACGTCACATGTTAGCTGTGGTTAACCTTACGTTTATTGTCCTCGAGCAGTACATATTCCATCCTAGCACGGATAATGAATAGGTCATGGACAAGCCTAATGATACATGGTGATGTCCCGATAATGAATAGTCTCAGGATGTAGTCAGTGACAGAGATTGATAATATGCATTTATCATTGCTTTTCTCTCAGCCATGGTCAGCATAGATTCTAAAGTACAAGGACAATGGTCGATGTGTGTACATCAATCACAGCTTACATACATCGAGTACGATCCAAAATAATGTAAAGATGTATTTAATGAATAACAATTAGGAAATATAATAACATATATTCTCACCATATTACACAATTTTATACATTTGCAATAATTACATTTCAGCTATAGAAAACCAAAGACCCTTATATTCAGATCAGTTATTTATATCAAAGCAATATGACGGAATGAAATGATTAAGATTGCATTGAAATAAATTTCGCATGGTCTCCTGAATCCTTATCGATAAAGGCCGAAGCAGAGGGTAAGTTTGTGCACAGACATTGCTAAATCTGCTTACAATTTAAGAAATATGTATCCAGTATGCGATGCTCACCATAGTCTCTGGAACTCTGATCAGAACACGACTAGTGACATAACATTTGACCTCATGACCAGATTTGACAAACGTTGCTTGAATTATATTGATTGTAGCATAAAGTGAATGCACCATATACCCGTGTGTCATATCTCGCATCGCCTTTGGACAACAGCAATATGCTTAGTGTGTACGATGCTTTCAAAAGATGTCGCATAAAAAACTGATAGTGAGCGAAGCTTACATTTAGCACGGTTACGACTGTCATTACATTGGCAAATTTTAACTTCAAATACCACTCTTAAATGCGAGTTCCTGACTAAACAATAACATGCATAGCAATCCATTACGTCTACACAGATCTATATTGTTTTACAAAACAAACTAAAACTATACGGAACACACGTCATGTTGCCTTTGACCATTAACATTGTACACCGACATTTGCAAGGAACATATATTTGCCAAACACCAGGTGATTTCGATGTCTCTCAGTGTTGTGCACAAGCACATCGAGACATGAAATCTAAAGGAATTTGAAGTTTGAACGTATGACAACAAAACCCATGTTATGCGTCCCTCGAGTAAGTTATTGAATATTGTGAAACTAACTTGGCTCACGACTGTTGTTGCTGATAGCATGGTTATATTAACTGATGATAGCGGCAACTCTCAGTCAAAATAGTTTCAAAATATTTAGCAGAAATGTTTTAAATTGTAAATTAATCACGGTATGTAATTTAGAAACATTCGGGATGGATTATTGTCACTTCCTTTTTTTAGTTTCGACTCACAACTAGTATATGTCTGTCTGTCAGTCCGTCTGATGGTAAGTCTGTCAGTCCGTCTGATGGTAAGTCTGTCTGTCTGTCTGTCAGTCTGTCTGATGGAAGTCTGTCTGATGGAAGTCTGTCAGTCTGTCTGATGGAAGTCTGTCAGTCTGTCTGATGGAAGTCTGTCAGTCTGTCTGATGGAAGTCTGTCAGTCTGTCTGATGGAAGTCTGTCAGTCTGTCTGATGGAAGTCTGTCAGTCTGTCTGATGGAAGTCTGTCAGTCTGTCTGATGGAAGTCTGTCAGTCTGTCTGATGGAAGTCTGTCAGTCTGTCTGATGGAAGTCTGTCTGTCTGTTTGTCTGTCTGTCTGTCTGTCCGTCTGTCTGTCTGTCCGTCCGTCCGTCCGTCCGCCCGTCCGTCCGTACATTGAAAAAAACCGCATTGGCACAGGAATTTAATTAAAAATTTCTTTGCCTAAATTTGTCCTATCGAGACCAAGTTTAGATTTACTTAGAGTGGTCCCCCCTTGAGATTAGTTGGGGTAAAGTGAATTAATCAGTAGGTCGCTTTAACAGGTAAAGGCTGGGATTGATCCTACATTATAGAGAAATCATACACACGAATGCACACACATACACATACGCACGTACATACGCACGCACGCACGCACGCACGCACGCACGCACGCACGCACGCACGCACACATCTGAACGAATGCACGAATGCATGCAATAATACATGCACACAGTAATACATGCACGAATGCACGCAATAATGCATGCATGAACGCATGCACGAATGCATGCACGCACACACCCAGGCACTAATGTTTCACCAACATACTGTTTCTGGCAAAGGGCACAATTGATCAAATAGACTACATTCTCAGAATCACAATGCATATTAGTTCGGATATGATATTCATTTTTAGGTTGAAAGCTCAGGAATGTTTGTTGGTTTACAATATAGTTGTTTACTTTGCATCTATTTTTGTCGCATTTAGAAACTGATCCATCGCACATGATTGGTTTATTGTGTTTAATTTGGACAGGTTCAAACTCGGGTCCGCTATGAGGTTTTAGATTTTCAAGCTCATTGATGGTGTCTGCTTTAATTTTTCGAAGAAAACGGGCTGAATAGCCTCGTGCTTTCAAAGCATCAAACAGAGTAGAGCATGCACTATTCAGATTTTGCCTGTTGCTAGAGTTTCGAAAAAATCTTATGATTTGCGATTTGATCAAACCTTTAAATGTGTGTGGAGGATGAAATGATTTTTTGTGAAGCAGCTGATGTGAGTCTGTTGGCTTAAAGAATACTTTATATTCTAATTTTCCAGAGGAATCAAATTGAGGACCCTTATAGATCGTGACATCTAAAAAGTCAACCGATGTTCCACTAATAGTAGCTTTTAGCTTGATGTTTGAATCTTGGTTATTTAAAATGCGAAAAAATTCCCAAAAGTCTTCTTCTGAATGTTGCCAAACTATGAAGATGTCATCTAGATATCTGAGGTAAAGAAGAGGCTTTTTGGTTGATTTGTTCAGTGCCTCCTCTTCCCACTCCGCAACATAAATCGTGGCAAAATTTGGGCTGAATCGTTTACCCATTGCGCATCCACAGATTTGAAGGTAATTTTCACCATTAAATTGGAAATCGTTTCCTTTAAGACTTAGCTCTAATAATTTTAGAATTTCCGTGTCTGGTCGATCTGGATCAGGAAATTTGACAAAAGAATTCTTAATAGCATTGACTCCAGCATCAATATCTATATTGGTATACATAGCATCTATGTCTAATGTGACTAAATATGCATCTTTCAGAACTGACAATTTGGATAATTTTGAAAGAAAGTGTTCTGTGTTCTTGAGAAAGCTCTTGTGTCTATTAGCAATGGGCTTTAAATAGTAATCAATATATTCTGAAATGCCATAAGACTCACTGCCACAGTCTGAAATGATGGGTCGTCCAGGAGGTGTCAATGGATCTAACCAGGTGCTGATAGGTTTATGGATTTTAGGCAAGATATAAAATGTCAGTGTCAGTAGTCATGTCCAAGCACCGGGAATTCAACAAAACGGGCACTGACATGTCACACGCTTTCGACGCAGTTGCCCATTACCTGTTACGCTGCCACTGCATTGAAATCCGTGCTAGAAAATTCCACAATACCAAACCCCCAGTGTCCATACTGGGTATTTCGATAGAGATGGAATATGCCGACGACGCGGACTTCATAGACGAGGAAAAGAAACCTCTTGAAAAATTTCTCCCATAGCTGCAAGCAAGCTAAAAATTAAGAATCTCTTTATTAATGAATCCAAAACAGAGTTCAGCTACATATCTACTAATCATGAAACTGAAGAAAATGATGATCCGCTTCGTGGCGGCGAACCATGGAGGAAAGGTACGATCCTGTGCTCATTGCTGATATTGCTGCCCGCTGCATCATAGGGAACATAGCTTTCCAGTACTTCAAGAAGCTCGGGATTTGTAAATCAAAGGTGGCATTGACACAAAGACTACGTTTATACAAGGCAACCTGCGTATCCTTCAAGCCGCATATCTGTAGATGCCGGGAAGCTCCAAATCAGCTCTAGACAAAATTGATGCCTGCTACCATAAACACCTACGCATAATAAATGATGTCATGAATGACGTCAATCATAATCAATGGCAACATGAATGACGTAGATAAATTCGTCACGAACGCTTAATTGATGACGGACTAAGCGTTATTGTACGAATTTTATGTCTTTACTATTTAATAAACATAATGTTGAATATTTTGAAACTAATTTTGACTGGGCGCTGTTGCAGTCCTGCCTAATAGTCAGCAGACAATTTATCAGATCTTACAGCACCAAAATTATTATAAGCCAACTTTTGCAAATTATTTGTGACGTGAAAAATGACCACGTTTGCAAGTGAAAAATATGTCTGTTCAGTACAATATGACATTTGAGCTTGTTTTAGACAATATTTTCCTTTTAATGTTCTTGATCTCTATGCACGATCTTGTGCTTAATGTTTCTGGCAATAAGCTCAATATAGTGTTCTCGAAATTGAGATTCAGAGTCTTCAGGGATCTATTGATTCCCACACGGGCAAAGTGTTGGTGGAGCTTAGCTAGAGATGGGCGGGACATAGCTAAATCTGAAAAGGCCCATTTCCTATTGCCACTAGATGCTTAATTAATGAGTAAACATTCAAACCATCTAAGAATCGACACATTGCGTGTCATTGCATAAATATGCTAAGCGTGCTACGAAGTGATCGCAAGAAACGAGGACTCGGTACACTCAAGTCACGAATGGACGTGAGAAAGCTAAGGATTTCGGCGGAGACAAGACACAGTGGGCAAAAGCGAATAAGGACTGATCGCAGATGTAGGATGTTTCTACTACTACAGCCGCGGAATACACTAAGCATACATACAGACACCCAATCACAGATAAATGCTCCGCTAAGTCCTACTTAATCGATTCAGTGGCAATTTACGGAAACGCATTCATCATGCCCGGGGTCGCAAGTATCCCTAGTAAATTCTGATCTGCAGACTTAAAAAAAGAACTTCATAGATCCAGCAGCAGATTATGGCACGCGTTAGTACGGCTACCACCATAAGTGTGACAACAGTTTATGGACGCAAAGTATTATGTTCATAAAACTTCATTTAGAAAGCTATGTTGATAAAATGAGCAACACCTTTTTTGAGAATGAGGAGCTGTACTGTCACTAAAGACAATTTAATGGTGTTCAACTTTACCATAGTGTGTCCAGTGGGTGTATACGAGGTATGGTGTGGGAGGGTAGATGCGTGAGGGGATGAGAGAGAAACAAAAAATCTGTTACGCCTAGCGACATGTGAATACTGTAAAAGAAAGGCCTGTTGATTGGTTGTTGATGAGGGGAATGTACAGCCAGCTAGCTCGTAACATAAATACCGATATGGGAGAGAAACAACTTGAACGGAACCGTAGGATGGATAGAAAGAGAAAGCAAGAAAATACATAGATATTTCCAATATTAGACTCTCTGCAAATTAAAAAGAAAATGTGAAATAGATATATCCAGATCTAGAATATTTTATCACCAGTCAGTGAAAAGAACCACCAGTGACTAGCCTTTGACCATTGCCGATTAATTATAATAAACCCCCACATACATAGATAATGCAAGAATATCCCTTGTAAGAATTTGAATTCATGTCATATACACGCATCGGCCACCAGGTGGCTGGAGCTAAATCTTATATTTATCATCGAGCGGGATATTTCATCTAAGCACACGAGTGACAAAGACGATTATGTGCGGATGATGAAATGTCGGGAGACAGATGTAGAAAGAGATCTTGATGGACAAATAATGAATAATGGAATGATGTAGTTGTGGCGGAGATTGATGATAATCACGCATCATTGGTTCTCACTCAGTCGTTGTCATCACAGATTCTAAAGTACAGAGACAGATCAGACAATGTTATATGTATGCAACAACACTGTTTGCTAGCAGAGGCCAATCCATGCTCTATTGTTACAGTAACCTCCTAAAATATTTAATGAATGTCAAGAGGAAAACATCTCTTAATAACAAAATGGACATTTCCAAGTTTATCCATCTATCATATGACGTCATATGACGTCATAAGCAACTACATGACTTGAAGAATTACGTCACAATCATGACGTCATAAATGACCCGACATAATCCGTCTTTAGCTCATAATAGTTTGACACGTTGACCGAATTCTATGTCTTTACCACCTAATAAATTTTAGCAGGGAGTTGAGGACACTTCCGAAAGCTACAATCAACATTGCCTTTTAACTGAAGAATGTCATATTCCAACCGCCACGCGCAACATTTCTTTTAAGATGAGCATAGCCGCAATAAACTCACATTTTGATACACAAGATGGCAATTGGCATTTCCAGTTTATCCATCCATCATATGATGTCATATGCCGTCAAAATCTACTGCGTGGTATGTAGGACGACATCATGATGAATTCCAGCATGACTGACTCGATTTAGTCCGTCTTAAACGCTGAATAAGCCGACGCGTTGTACCAATTGTCTGTCTTTACTATTTAATAAACATTATGTCGAATATCTTGAAACTAATTTGACTGGGCGCTGTTGCTGCCAGTCAAATTAATTTCAAAATATTCACCAGCTAACCTGTATAAGCTTCTAGAAATTGAGATCCAGTGAGTGCAGTGATCGATTGATTGCAAGACGGACAAAGCGTGGGTGGAGCTTAGTTAGAGATGGGCGGGGCATAGCTAAAACTATTTCCTAATGTCACTAGATGCTGAATTAATAAGTAAACATTCAAACCTTATGTCTGGCATGGTACTGCGTCTAAGAAACACCACATCGCATGTATGCTTCGGAAGTCATGGATCACAAACTGGCCGTTGTACCAAGGTCATGACATGCTTAATCTATCGATTCTTGAGCTCTCTGACTATCGATTTTCGGAAAACTATACAAGTAAGCTTTTGAATATCTTGAAACTAATTTGACTAATTTGGTGCTGTTGCTGCCTAACTTAATTACGTAGTCCATGACGTCATTGATTACGATGTTATCCTACGCATCGCGCAGTTGATTATGACGTCATATGATTGGTGGTTAAACTAGAGAGCGTCAAAGAAAGTAAACTGTACAGGTAAGCTATTGAATAATTCGAAACTAATTTGACAGGAATCTGTTAGCTCCATGTGCGACAGCAGTTCCAAGAAAAATTTGTTTCCAAATATTAAGCATAATACTAATTAACTTGTAAATGATGTTTCGAAGCAGGTATTTCGTTTCAAAGTGCTAACATTTTACTTCGTGACCCGAAGCCCAAAGTGCATTTCTCGCGACAAGGAAATAGGATTTGAACTATCCACATCAATGTCAACTGTATGCCTGCCTCTTACTTTGTTAGCAATGTGTCATTGCAAGGATACGTCTATTGTGAAACACAGGCCAAGAATCAAAGCTAATCATGGAATTGTATACTTGCCAAATAACTCCCCATGCCATGAATTTGGAGCGAATGACGTCAACCAAAAGATAGAACTTCCACTCGATACGTTGGTCGGGTATTCACGTTTCATTCCAGTTGCGTTAGCTATTAGCAATTTCAAAATGTAATGTTGGACGTAAGAAAGATCGACGTTGTCGTCATCTTAAGAAGAATATTTGTTATGCTAGGTTAATGATGGGTCTGTATGTGGTAAATTTCACTTGGTGCATGCATTGGCATAGCAATTGCAAGTTAAATGCATTTTCTGTTCAATGGAGCGCGTTCTCAAAGACGAGGACAGTAACCCTTAGGTCTGAATGGCAGAAGCGTTTTGTGTCATTATCAATGTAACGTAGATATGCGATCTCCCTAAAGAAATTACTGATCTTGTCCTTTGGGATTCTTGCGTAACAAAACTACAGATTCTGCTGTGTGTCTAATGATTACTTGGGAACCTCAATTGAAATAAAAGATTTCATAAGCTTAGTGAGCACGTGCGGATGGCAACAGAAACTGCCTAATCAGTATTTCACTGATAAATCACCATATTGATGTATTCATGCCATTTAACTGATGCGCTGTGTATTGTATTTTTGTAACCGTGTTACTGTAACACGTTATATCTGTGTCTACAATCGCTTTCAGGGAACATGTGAAAAATGGACGCCTATCATTACAGGCACATATCTAATGTAAGCATCCATTCTGTTCTCAATGACGTCACATGTAGGCCTACGTCACAATCAAAATGCATAATGAATGACAGATCTACCTCGGGTATGAACATTGAAAAGTACGTCACGTGTACGAGCGTTATGTCTTTGATGGATTAATGAGTAAGCAGAGTTCCAATATCGCCGTAATGGTAAATGTTTAACAGTGGCAGTAGAAAATTTGTTCATCAGTGATTCTGGAGAAACATCTGAGCATAACCGCTGGCCATTGTCTAATAATTGTCGTCATCCACTCATGCATATATAATACATTAATCCTGTCTGTACTGATTGGAACTCGGGCCTTGTATTTATACCTAGACGTCACATGTTAGCTGTGGTTAACCTTACGTTTATTGTCCTCGAGCAGTACATATTCCATCCTAGCACGGATAATGAATAGGTCATGGACAAGCCTAATGATACATGGTGATGTCCCGATAATGAATAGTCTCAGGATGTAGTCAGTGACAGAGATTGATAATATGCATTTATCATTGCTTTTCTCTCAGCCATGGTCAGCATAGATTCTAAAGTACAAGGACAATGGTCGATGTGTGTACATCAATCACAGCTTACATACATCGAGTACGATCCAAAATAATGTAAAGATGTATTTAATGAATAACAATTAGGAAATATAATAACATATATTCTCACCATATTACACAATTTTATACATTTGCAATAATTACATTTCAGCTATAGAAAACCAAAGACCCTTATATTCAGATCAGTTATTTATATCAAAGCAATATGACGAATGAAATGATTTAGATTGCATTGAAATAAATTTCGCATGGTCTCCTGAATCCTTATCGATAAAGGCCGAAGCAGAGGGTAAGTTTGTGCACAGACATTGCTAAATCTGCTTACAATTTAAGAAATATGTATCCAGTATGCGATGCTCACCATAGTCTCTGGAACTCTGATCAGAACACGACTAGTGACATAACATTTGACCTCATGACCAGATTTGACAAACGTTGCTTGAATTATATTGATTGTAGCATAAAGTGAATGCACCATATACCCGTGTGTCATATCTCGCATCGCCTTTGGACAACAGCAATATGCTTAGTGTGTACGATGCTTTCAAAAGATGTCGCATAAAAAACTGATAGTGAGCGAAGCTTACATTTAGCACGGTTACGACTGTCATTACATTGGCAAATTTTAACTTCAAATACCACTCTTAAATGCGAGTTCCTGACTAAACAATAACATGCATAGCAATCCATTACGTCTACACAGATCTATATTGTTTTACAAAACAAACTAAAACTATACGGAACACACGTCATGTTGCCTTTGACCATTAACATTGTACACCGACATTTGCAAGGAACATATATTTGCCAAACACCAGGTGATTTCGATGTCTCTCAGTGTTGTGCACAAGCACATCGAGACATGAAATCTAAAGGAATTTGAAGTTTGAA
Organism: Chaetoderma sp. LZ-2023a; assembly: GCA_034401795.1. Lineage (NCBI taxonomy): Eukaryota > Metazoa > Mollusca > Caudofoveata > Chaetodermatida > Chaetodermatidae > Chaetoderma > Chaetoderma sp. LZ-2023a. The sequence continues at coordinate 85,451,786 of CM067373.1, read as the reverse complement.
CGTATGACAACAAAACCCATGTTATGCGTCCCTCGAGTAAGTTATTGAATATTGTGAAACTAACTTGGCTCACGGCTGTTGTTGCTGATAGCATGGTTATATTAACTGATGATAGCGGCAACTCTCAGTCAAAATAGTTTCAAAATATTTAGCAGAAATGTTTTAAATTGTAAATTAATCACGGTATGTAATTTAGAAACATTCGGGATGGATTATTGTCACTTCCTTTTTTTAGTTTCGACTCACAACTAGTATATGTCTGTCTGTCAGTCCGTCTGATGGTAAGTCTGTCAGTCCGTCTGATGGTAAGTCTGTCTGTCTGTCTGTCAGTCTGTCTGATGGAAGTCTGTCTGATGGAAGTCTGTCAGTCTGTCTGATGGAAGTCTGTCAGTCTGTCTGATGGAAGTCTGTCAGTCTGTCTGATGGAAGTCTGTCAGTCTGTCTGATGGAAGTCTGTCAGTCTGTCTGATGGAAGTCTGTCAGTCTGTCTGATGGAAGTCTGTCAGTCTGTCTGATGGAAGTCTGTCAGTCTGTCTGATGGAAGTCTGTCTGTCTGTTTGTCTGTCTGTCTGTCTGTCTGTCTGTCTGTCTGTCTGTCCGTCCGTCCGTCCGTCCGTCCGTCCGTCCGTCCGTCCGTCCGTCCGTCCGCCCGTCCGTACATTGAAAAAAACCGCATTGGCACAGGAATTTAATTAAAAATTTCTTTGCCTAAATTTGTCCTATCGAGACCAAGTTTAGATTTACTTAGAGTGGTCCCCCCTTGAGATTAGTTGGGGTAAAGTGAATTAATCAGTAGGTCGCTTTAACAGGTAAAGGCTGGGATTGATCCTACATTATAGAGAAATCATACACACGAATGCACACACATACACATACGCACGTACATACGCACGCACGCACGCACGCACGCACGCACGCACACATCTGAACGAATGCACGAATGCATGCAATAATACATGCACACAGTAATACATGCACGAATGCACGCAATAATGCATGCATGAACGCATGCACGAATGCATGCACGCACACACCCAGGCACTAATGTTTCACCAACATACTGTTTCTGGCAAAGGGCACAATTGATCAAATAGACTACATTCTCAGAATCACAATGCATATTAGTTCGGATATGATATTCATTTTTAGGTTGAAAGCTCAGGAATGTTTGTTGGTTTACAATATAGTTGTTTACTTTGCATCTATTTTTGTCGCATTTAGAAACTGATCCATCGCACATGATTGGTTTATTGTGTTTAATTTGGACAGGTTCAAACTCGGGTCCGCTATGAGGTTTTAGATTTTCAAGCTCATTGATGGTGTCTGCTTTAATTTTTCGAAGAAAACGGGCTGAATAGCCTCGTGCTTTCAAAGCATCAAACAGAGTAGAGCATGCACTATTCAGATTTTGCCTGTTGCTAGAGTTTCGAAAAAATCTTATGATTTGCGATTTGATCAAACCTTTAAATGTGTGTGGAGGATGAAATGATTTTTTGTGAAGCAGCTGATGTGAGTCTGTTGGCTTAAAGAATACTTTATATTCTAATTTTCCAGAGGAATCAAATTGAGGACCCTTATAGATCGTGACATCTAAAAAGTCAACCGATGTTCCACTAATAGTAGCTTTTAGCTTGATGTTTGAATCTTGGTTATTTAAAATGCGAAAAAATTCCCAAAAGTCTTCTTCTGAATGTTGCCAAACTATGAAGATGTCATCTAGATATCTGAGGTAAAGAAGAGGCTTTTTGGTTGATTTGTTCAGTGCCTCCTCTTCCCACTCCGCAACATAAATCGTGGCAAAATTTGGGCTGAATCGTTTACCCATTGCGCATCCACAGATTTGAAGGTAATTTTCACCATTAAATTGGAAATCGTTTCCTTTAAGACTTAGCTCTAATAATTTTAGAATTTCCGTGTCTGGTCGATCTGGATCAGGAAATTTGACAAAAGAATTCTTAATAGCATTGACTCCAGCATCAATATCTATATTGGTATACATAGCATCTATGTCTAATGTGACTAAATATGCATCTTTCAGAACTGACAATTTGGATAATTTTGAAAGAAAGTGTTCTGTGTTCTTGAGAAAGCTCTTGTGTCTATTAGCAATGGGCTTTAAATAGTAATCAATATATTCTGAAATGCCATAAGACTCACTGCCACAGTCTGAAATGATGGGTCGTCCAGGAGGTGTCAATGGATCTAACCAGGTGCTGATAGGTTTATGGATTTTAGGCAAGATATAAAATGTCAGTGTCAGTAGTCATGTCCAAGCACCGGGAATTCAACAAAACGGGCACTGACATGTCACACGCTTTCGACGCAGTTGCCCATTACCTGTTACGCTGCCACTGCATTGAAATCCGTGCTAGAAAATTCCACAATACCAAACCCCCAGTGTCCATACTGGGTATTTCGATAGAGATGGAATATGCCGACGACGCGGACTTCATAGACGAGGAAAAGAAACCTCTTGAAAAATTTCTCCCATAGCTGCAAGCAAGCTAAAAATTAAGAATCTCTTTATTAATGAATCCAAAACAGAGTTCAGCTACATATCTACTAATCATGAAACTGAAGAAAATGATGATCCGCTTCGTGGCGGCGAACCATGGAGGAAAGGTACGATCCTGTGCTCATTGCTGATATTGCTGCCCGCTGCATCATAGGGAACATAGCTTTCCAGTACTTCAAGAAGCTCGGGATTTGTAAATCAAAGGTGGCATTGACACAAAGACTACGTTTATACAAGGCAACCTGCGTATCCTTCAAGCCGCATATCTGTAGATGCCGGGAAGCTCCAAATCAGCTCTAGACAAAATTGATGCCTGCTACCATAAACACCTACGCATAATAAATGATGTCATGAATGACGTCAATCATAATCAATGGCAACATGAATGACGTAGATAAATTCGTCACGAACGCTTAATTGATGACGGACTAAGCGTTATTGTACGAATTTTATGTCTTTACTATTTAATAAACATAATGTTGAATATTTTGAAACTAATTTTGACTGGGCGCTGTTGCAGTCCTGCCTAATAGTCAGCAGACAATTTATCAGATCTTACAGCACCAAAATTATTATAAGCCAACTTTTGCAAATTATTTGTGACGTGAAAAATGACCACGTTTGCAAGTGAAAAATATGTCTGTTCAGTACAATATGACATTTGAGCTTGTTTTAGACAATATTTTCCTTTTAATGTTCTTGATCTCTATGCACGATCTTGTGCTTAATGTTTCTGGCAATAAGCTCAATATAGTGTTCTCGAAATTGAGATTCAGAGTCTTCAGGGATCTATTGATTCCCACACGGGCAAAGTGTTGGTGGAGCTTAGCTAGAGATGGGCGGGACATAGCTAAATCTGAAAAGGCCCATTTCCTATTGCCACTAGATGCTTAATTAATGAGTAAACATTCAAACCATCTAAGAATCGACACATTGCGTGTCATTGCATAAATATGCTAAGCGTGCTACGAAGTGATCGCAAGAAACGAGGACTCGGTACACTCAAGTCACGAATGGACGTGAGAAAGCTAAGGATTTCGGCGGAGACAAGACACAGTGGGCAAAAGCGAATAAGGACTGATCGCAGATGTAGGATGTTTCTACTACTACAGCCGCGGAATACACTAAGCATACATACAGACACCCAATCACAGATAAATGCTCCGCTAAGTCCTACTTAATCGATTCAGTGGCAATTTACGGAAACGCATTCATCATGCCCGGGGTCGCAAGTATCCCTAGTAAATTCTGATCTGCAGACTTAAAAAAAGAACTTCATAGATCCAGCAGCAGATTATGGCACGCGTTAGTACGGCTACCACCATAAGTGTGACAACAGTTTATGGACGCAAAGTATTATGTTCATAAAACTTCATTTAGAAAGCTATGTTGATAAAATGAGCAACACCTTTTTTGAGAATGAGGAGCTGTACTGTCACTAAAGACAATTTAATGGTGTTCAACTTTACCATAGTGTGTCCAGTGGGTGTATACGAGGTATGGTGTGGGAGGGTAGATGCGTGAGGGGATGAGAGAGAAACAAAAAATCTGTTACGCCTAGCGACATGTGAATACTGTAAAAGAAAGGCCTGTTGATTGGTTGTTGATGAGGGGAATGTACAGCCAGCTAGCTCGTAACATAAATACCGATATGGGAGAGAAACAACTTGAACGGAACCGTAGGATGGATAGAAAGAGAAAGCAAGAAAATACATAGATATTTCCAATATTAGACTCTCTGCAAATTAAAAAGAAAATGTGAAATAGATATATCCAGATCTAGAATATTTTATCACCAGTCAGTGAAAAGAACCACCAGTGACTAGCCTTTGACCATTGCCGATTAATTATAATAAACCCCCACATACATAGATAATGCAAGAATATCCCTTGTAAGAATTTGAATTCATGTCATATACACGCATCGGCCACCAGGTGGCTGGAGCTAAATCTTATATTTATCATCGAGCGGGATATTTCATCTAAGCACACGAGTGACAAAGACGATTATGTGCGGATGATGAAATGTCGGGAGACAGATGTAGAAAGAGATCTTGATGGACAAATAATGAATAATGGAATGATGTAGTTGTGGCGGAGATTGATGATAATCACGCATCATTGGTTCTCACTCAGTCGATGTCATCACAGATTCTAAAGTACAGAGACAGATCAGACAATGTTATATGTATGCAACAACACTGTTTGCTAGCAGAGGCCAATCCATGCTCTATTGTTACAGTAACCTCCTAAAATATTTAATGAATGTCAAGAGGAAAACATCTCTTAATAACAAAATGGACATTTCCAAGTTTATCCATCTATCATATGACGTCATATGACGTCATAAGCAACTACATGACTTGAAGAATTACGTCACAATCATGACGTCATAAATGACCCGACATAATCCGTCTTTAGCTCATAATAGTTTGACACGTTGACCGAATTCTATGTCTTTACCACCTAATAAATTTTAGCAGGGAGTTGAGGACACTTCCGAAAGCTACAATCAACATTGCCTTTTAACTGAAGAATGTCATATTCCAACCGCCACGCGCAACATTTCTTTTAAGATGAGCATAGCCGCAATAAACTCACATTTTGATACACAAGATGGCAATTGGCATTTCCAGTTTATCCATCCATCATATGATGTCATATGCCGTCAAAATCTACTGCGTGGTATGTAGGACGACATCATGATGAATTCCAGCATGACTGACTCGATTTAGTCCGTCTTAAACGCTGAATAAGCCGACGCGTTGTACCAATTGTCTGTCTTTACTATTTAATAAACATTATGTCGAATATCTTGAAACTAATTTGACTGGGCGCTGTTGCTGCCAGTCAAATTAATTTCAAAATATTCACCAGCTAACCTGTATAAGCTTCTAGAAATTGAGATCCAGTGAGTGCAGTGATCGATTGATTGCAAGACGGACAAAGCGTGGGTGGAGCTTAGTTAGAGATGGGCGGGGCATAGCTAAAACTATTTCCTAATGTCACTAGATGCTGAATTAATAAGTAAACATTCAAACCTTATGTCTGGCATGGTACTGCGTCTAAGAAACACCACATCGCATGTATGCTTCGGAAGTCATGGATCACAAACTGGCCGTTGTACCAAGGTCATGACATGCTTAATCTATCGATTCTTGAGCTCTCTGACTATCGATTTTCGGAAAACTATACAAGTAAGCTTTTGAATATCTTGAAACTAATTTGACTAATTTGGTGCTGTTGCTGCCTAACTTAATTACGTAGTCCATGACGTCATTGATTACGATGTTATCCTACGCATCGCGCAGTTGATTATGACGTCATATGATTGGTGGTTAAACTAGAGAGCGTCAAAGAAAGTAAACTGTACAGGTAAGCTATTGAATAATTCGAAACTAATTTGACAGGAATCTGTTAGCTCCATGTGCGACAGCAGTTCCAAGAAAAATTTGTTTCCAAATATTAAGCATAATACTAATTAACTTGTAAATGATGTTTCGAAGCAGGTATTTCGTTTCAAAGTGCTAACATTTTACTTCGTGACCCGAAGCCCAAAGTGCATTTCTCGCGACAAGGAAATAGGATTTGAACTATCCACATCAATGTCAACTGTATGCCTGCCTCTTACTTTGTTAGCAATGTGTCATTGCAAGGATACGTCTATTGTGAAACACAGGCCAAGAATCAAAGCTAATCATGGAATTGTATACTTGCCAAATAACTCCCCATGCCATGAATTTGGAGCGAATGACGTCAACCAAAAGATAGAACTTCCACTCGATACGTTGGTCGGGTATTCACGTTTCATTCCAGTTGCGTTAGCTATTAGCAATTTCAAAATGTAATGTTGGACGTAAGAAAGATCGACGTTGTCGTCATCTTAAGAAGAATATTTGTTATGCTAGGTTAATGATGGGTCTGTATGTGGTAAATTTCACTTGGTGCATGCATTGGCATAGCAATTGCAAGTTAAATGCATTTTCTGTTCAATGGAGCGCGTTCTCAAAGACGAGGACAGTAACCCTTAGGTCTGAATGGCAGAAGCGTTTTGTGTCATTATCAATGTAACGTAGATATGCGATCTCCCTAAAGAAATTACTGATCTTGTCCTTTGGGATTCTTGCGTAACAAAACTACAGATTCTGCTGTGTGTCTAATGATTACTTGGGAACCTCAATTGAAATAAAAGATTTCATAAGCTTAGTGAGCACGTGCGGATGGCAACAGAAACTGCCTAATCAGTATTTCACTGATAAATCACCATATTGATGTATTCATGCCATTTAACTGATGCGCTGTGTATTGTATTTTTGTAACCGTGTTACTGTAACACGTTATATCTGTGTCTACAATCGCTTTCAGGGAACATGTGAAAAATGGACGCCTATCATTACAGGCACATATCTAATGTAAGCATCCATTCTGTTCTCAATGACGTCACATGTAGGCCTACGTCACAATCAAAATGCATAATGAATGACAGATCTACCTCGGGTATGAACATTGAAAAGTACGTCACGTGTACGAGCGTTATGTCTTTGATGGATTAATGAGTAAGCAGAGTTCCAATATCGCCGTAATGGTAAATGTTTAACAGTGGCAGTAGAAAATTTGTTCATCAGTGATTCTGGAGAAACATCTGAGCATAACCGCTGGCCATTGTCTAATAATTGTCGTCATCCACTCATGCATATATAATACATTAATCCTGTCTGTACTGATTGGAACTCGGGCCTTGTATTTATACCTAGACGTCACATGTTAGCTGTGGTTAACCTTACGTTTATTGTCCTCGAGCAGTACATATTCCATCCTAGCACGGATAATGAATAGGTCATGGACAAGCCTAATGATACATGGTGATGTCCCGATAATGAATAGTCTCAGGATGTAGTCAGTGACAGAGATTGATAATATGCATTTATCATTGCTTTTCTCTCAGCCATGGTCAGCATAGATTCTAAAGTACAAGGACAATGGTCGATGTGTGTACATCAATCACAGCTTACATACATCGAGTACGATCCAAAATAATGTAAAGATGTATTTAATGAATAACAATTAGGAAATATAATAACATATATTCTCACCATATTACACAATTTTATACATTTGCAATAATTACATTTCAGCTATAGAAAACCAAAGACCCTTATATTCAGATCAGTTATTTATATCAAAGCAATATGACGAATGAAATGATTAAGATTGCATTGAAATAAATTTCGCATGGTCTCCTGAATCCTTATCGATAAAGGCCGAAGCAGAGGGTAAGTTTGTGCACAGACATTGCTAAATCTGCTTACAATTTAAGAAATATGTATCCAGTATGCGATGCTCACCATAGTCTCTGGAACTCTGATCAGAACACGACTAGTGACATAACATTTGACCTCATGACCAGATTTGACAAACGTTGCTTGAATTATATTGATTGTAGCATAAAGTGAATGCACCATATACCCGTGTGTCATATCTCGCATCGCCTTTGGACAACAGCAATATGCTTAGTGTGTACGATGCTTTCAAAAGATGTCGCATAAAAAACTGATAGTGAGCGAAGCTTACATTTAGCACGGTTACGACTGTCATTACATTGGCAAATTTTAACTTCAAATACCACTCTTAAATGCGAGTTCCTGACTAAACAATAACATGCATAGCAATCCATTACGTCTACACAGATCTATATTGTTTTACAAAACAAACTAAAACTATACGGAACACACGTCATGTTGCCTTTGACCATTAACATTGTACACCGACATTTGCAAGGAACATATATTTGCCAAACACCAGGTGATTTCGATGTCTCTCAGTGTTGTGCACAAGCACATCGAGACATGAAATCTAAAGGAATTTGAAGTTTGAACGTATGACAACAAAACCCATGTTATGCGTCCCTCGAGTAAGTTATTGAATATTGTGAAACTAACTTGGCTCACGGCTGTTGTTGCTGATAGCATGGTTATATTAACTGATGATAGCGGCAACTCTCAGTCAAAATAGTTTCAAAATATTTAGCAGAAATGTTTTAAATTGTAAATTAATCACGGTATGTAATTTAGAAACATTCGGGATGGATTATTGTCACTTCCTTTTTTTAGTTTCGACTCACAACTAGTATATGTCTGTCTGTCAGTCCGTCTGATGGTAAGTCTGTCAGTCCGTCTGATGGTAAGTCTGTCTGTCTGTCTGTCAGTCTGTCTGATGGAAGTCTGTCAGTCTGTCTGATGGAAGTCTGTCAGTCTGTCTGATGGAAGTCTGTCAGTCTGTCTGATGGAAGTCTGTCAGTCTGTCTGATGGAAGTCTGTCAGTCTGTCTGATGGAAGTCTGTCAGTCTGTCTGATGGAAGTCTGTCAGTCTGTCTGATGGAAGTCTGTCAGTCTGTCTGATGGAAGTCTGTCTGTCTGTTTGTCTGTCTGTCTGTCTGTCTGTCTGTCCGTCCGTCCGTCCGTCCGTCCGTCCGTCCGTCCGTCCGCCCGTCCGTCCGTCCGTACATTGAAAAAAACCGCATTGGCACAGGAATTTAATTAAAAATTTCTTTGCCTAAATTTGTCCTATCGAGACCAAGTTTAGATTTACTTAGAGTGGTCCCCCCTTGAGATTAGTTGGGGTAAAGTGAATTAATCAGTAGGTCGCTTTAACAGGTAAAGGCTGGGATTGATCCTACATTATAGAGAAATCATACACACGAATGCACACACATACACATACGCACGTACATACGCACGCACGCACGCACGCACGCACGCACGCACACATCTGAACGAATGCACGAATGCATGCAATAATACATGCACACAGTAATACATGCACGAATGCACGCAATAATGCATGCATGAACGCATGCACGAATGCATGCACGCACACACCCAGGCACTAATGTTTCACCAACATACTGTTTCTGGCAAAGGGCACAATTGATCAAATAGACTACATTCTCAGAATCACAATGCATATTAGTTCGGATATGATATTCATTTTTAGGTTGAAAGCTCAGGAATGTTTGTTGGTTTACAATATAGTTGTTTACTTTGCATCTATTTTTGTCGCATTTAGAAACTGATCCATCGCACATGATTGGTTTATTGTGTTTAATTTGGACAGGTTCAAACTCGGGTCCGCTATGAGGTTTTAGATTTTCAAGCTCATTGATGGTGTCTGCTTTAATTTTTCGAAGAAAACGGGCTGAATAGCCTCGTGCTTTCAAAGCATCAAACAGAGTAGAGCATGCACTATTCAGATTTTGCCTGTTGCTAGAGTTTCGAAAAAATCTTATGATTTGCGATTTGATCAAACCTTTAAATGTGTGTGGAGGATGAAATGATTTTTTGTGAAGCAGCTGATGTGAGTCTGTTGGCTTAAAGAATACTTTATATTCTAATTTTCCAGAGGAATCAAATTGAGGACCCTTATAGATCGTGACATCTAAAAAGTCAACCGATGTTCCACTAATAGTAGCTTTTAGCTTGATGTTTGAATCTTGGTTATTTAAAATGCGAAAAAATTCCCAAAAGTCTTCTTCTGAATGTTGCCAAACTATGAAGATGTCATCTAGATATCTGAGGTAAAGAAGAGGCTTTTTGGTTGATTTGTTCAGTGCCTCCTCTTCCCACTCCGCAACATAAATCGTGGCAAAATTTGGGCTGAATCGTTTACCCATTGCGCATCCACAGATTTGAAGGTAATTTTCACCATTAAATTGGAAATCGTTTCCTTTAAGACTTAGCTCTAATAATTTTAGAATTTCCGTGTCTGGTCGATCTGGATCAGGAAATTTGACAAAAGAATTCTTAATAGCATTGACTCCAGCATCAATATCTATATTGGTATACATAGCATCTATGTCTAATGTGACTAAATATGCATCTTTCGGAACTGACAATTTGGATAATTTTGAAAGAAAGTGTTCTGTGTTCTTGAGAAAGCTCTTGTGTCTATTAGCAATGGGCTTTAAATAGTAATCAATATATTCTGAAATGCCATAAGACTCACTGCCACAGTCTGAAATGATGGGTCGTCCAGGAGGTGTCAATGGATCTAACCAGGTGCTGATAGGTTTATGGATTTTAGGCAAGATATAAAATGTCCGATTTTGTGGATTATTCTCACCTAGCAGATACTTTAGCTGTTTCTTATCGATGTACTTATTTGTATGCAATGAATTAAGTATTTCAATGAAATTTTGTCGGTTTTGAGGCCAAATTAAATTATCAAGTTTTCTGTAATGCCTGGTGTTAGTTAACTGCCTTTCGGCCTCGCGGATGTAGTTTTCTCTAGACATAATCACAGTTGCTGAACCTTTATCGGCTGGTTTTATAATAATATTTTGATTTCTACGTAATTTGTTGATAGCCTGTCGTTCGAGAAATGAAAGGTTGTGCTTATTGTTTGTAACTGGCAATGATCTGGCTATACCAGCAACCGTTTTTATGGTTGCTTTAACATTGTCATCAACTAGCCTATCTGGAGGGTCCCAACCGGATTTTCCAGTGAATGGTTTTGACTCTCCATTTAAATTTCGAAAATGATGGGCTATTTTTACTGAATGACCAAAATTAGCTACTTCAATAAGACCTGTGTCTAAAAGCAAATCTAATCCTGTTTTTGGTTTTGGAGTTGGTATAAAAGTAAGACCACGATCGAGAATTGATTTTTCAGATGGTGAGAGATCATAGTCAGCTGCTAAATTGACAAGGTTTGTTCCTAATCCTATGTTAGGGGAGCTATTGCCTTGACCCACATTTAGTTTAAACTAAGTACCGTCAACCAATGGTTATAAATACAATTAGCTGTTTCTTTCGTCCAATGGATTCTATCCTTCTCAACATGAAAATTCGCATCAGAAATTTTGGGGATGACCTTATCAACGTGGCAGTTGGACCTTGCTGATTCGTTGATACGCTTGAGACAGTACCTTTGCCTGTCTGACAAGCTATCAGAGAAGTTAATCTCAGCAAAGTGCAACTCCGCATTAGGGAAGGTGTTTTTAAATTCACTCCAGGTGCTGGTGTTGTATACAGATTCGTCCGCTTGGAAGTGGTAGGCGAGGGTGTGAAGGTGGTTGGTGACCGTTGTCATTTGTTAGTCACTGTTGAATGTGAACCTGAACCTGTACTTGGTGTGGCCGCCGGTGTTGGTACTGACATCACTCTATTTTGCTCATCACTAGCTATTTCTGCCAAAAATTTGTGATTGTCGTTGTGGCCAATTTATTTCCAAAATTTTGCCTACCCCATTTCAATGCTATGCCTTTGGCTCTGTGTAGATCAAGAATTACATTAGATTCGGCCACCTTTACCTCTGCCTTTAATTTGTCCAATTTGCTTCGATAATGGTTGATTAAATTTTCTAAGCAGCTATGAGCCCAAATTTGGTTTATCATGCTGGTCGATTTCAAAAATTCGTCATCTCGTAAGGCAGGGCAGAAAAACGAGTTCATCTCCTCCATTTTCATGCTGAGAGATTTTGGGAGAGAGTCTGATGCCAAATGCTCTCGTAAAAGACCATAGTGATGCAAGCATTGCAACACATGGAAGTACATCTTAACCAGTCTCTGAAAGGCCTGAACAGACTGGTTAGGAGCACTTTTGGTTGATGAAAGGTTGGACGCTGGGTTGCCAGATTTGCGTCCTTTACCCACTGGGCCGTTGAAATTCTTGGCCATTTTTAGAACGTAATCAAATTTCTATAGATTTATGTCAAATTTAGTCAGAAAGATTCAAAAAAGTTAACTACCAAATATTAAATAGAGCGATATGTGTTGAAACAATTTAGAAACTGAAAAATAAGAACAATTAATACAAGATTATTATATATATATAAAATTAAAGCTTACACTGTCAGTTGCTGGAGCGCTTTCGACGTAATGGTCTTCGTCATGCAGCGAAAAAACCGGTCTAATGGCAACTGATAATTCTTACATATTTATAGGAGAATTACTACAATGGTGACTACTGATTAACTATTAATTCAGTCTCTCCACAAAAGATCAAACTAAACCCGAAGACCTGCTTTATATCACTGTGCGCCTTTGGCGCTACTGAAGTCAAACAGCTAATACAAAAGGCGTGATTGCTTAATTATATCGAGCTTATCTAACTGTAGCATGGGTTAGTACGCCGGTTCGTTTCAGGCGATTAAGGTGTGAGAATAACAATGAGGGCTATTTGGTCAGTCATTAGATCAAATGCTGCCGAGATATGTTTAATCATAGCGGCGGAGAGTAATTTACTTGTTGTTTGAGTACTGCAAGGGACAGGTTTCCTGAATAAAGATTATTAAAACAAATTCTGACAAGTTATACAGTTATTTGATCTTGGCGAATCGGTTCACTCAGTCATTACAAAGCGTTGATTACTTCTTTGTAATAAGTTGGCGTTGCCGTGTGTTCGAAAATTGGAACAAATTTGGACAATTAGGAGTTATACATTTTTTTGATCTGGGCAAATCGGTTCACTCAGTCATTACAAAGCATTGATTACTTCTTTGTAATAAGTTGGTGTTGCCCTGTGTTCGAAAATAGGAATAAACAAATAGTTTTGAGCAGGTCTTTCTGACATAGGATGATCCATTGTGGATTGACTGAATGTTGTTGGTCTAGTGAGATTCCTTCTAAAGAGAGGTGGTGTAAGTCACAGGTTGTTTGAGCTTTGTAAGCTTATATGTCCAACAACCCATGCACTCATTCACCCGCCCAGACACCAGCATATTAATCCATCCATCAGTCCATCCTGCCATCCACCTAAACAAATACTTGATTAAGGGGAGAACAGATTTGTAAACTGATAGACAGACACCCGGTGGGTGACTAGACGACTGAACAAATGAATAGGCAAATGGGTGAAAGCTACAATTTCATTTCCGAATTTGGTTTAATTTATTCACTTAGTCATTGCAAAGCGCTAATTGCTTCTTTGCAATGAGTTGGTGCGGCTGTTGAAAATATAAGAATAAAATACGGCAGGTGGTTGCGGAAGAGAGGTGGTTTGTACCTTTACAAACATATATGTCCAAACAATCCATGCACCCACCCGGCCACCCACCAAGTAATCCATCCATCAGTCCATCCACATAGACAATCAATTGATGTCTGGGAGGCACAGACCAGTAAACCAATAGAGAGGCCAAGGACAGGTGACAGGATGAGTGAACAGATAGGTGGATGAACGAACGAATGAATGAATGAATGAATAAACGCACATATGAACGCATATACACGGACGCCCGCACGGACGCCCGCACGGACGCCCGCACAGACGCCCGTACGAACGAACGAACGAACGAACGAACGAACGAACGGACGGACGGACGGACGGACGGACGGACGGACGAACGAACGAACGAACGAACGAACGAACGAACGAACGAACGAACGAACGAACGAACGAACGAACGAACGCATGGACGATTGCACGTATGGAAGACAGTGCAAACGAAATATCAGCTACCAGCAGACCAATTCCGACAGTGTATTTGTACATGTAAACAGTTTAAAATTGTTTGATTTGGGACAAATATGGAGGCCTGGCACAAGCAAGTCCGTCTTTACATTGAAAAAAACGCATTGGCACAGGAATTTAATTAAAAATTTCTTTGCCTAAATTTGTCCTATCGAGACCAAGTTTAGATTTACTTAGAGTGGTCCCCCCTTGAGATTAGTTGGGGTAAAGTGAATTAATCAGTAGGTCGCTTTAACAGGTAAAGGCTGGGATTGAGCCTACATTATAGAGAAATCATACACACGAATGCACACACATACACATACGCACGTACATACGCACGCACGCACGCACGCACGCACGCACGCACGCACGCACGCACGCACGCACACATCTGAACGAATGCACGAATGCATGCAATAATACATGCACACAGTAATACATGCACGAATGCACGCAATAATGCATGCATGAACGCATGCACGAATGCATGCACGCACACACCCAGGCACTAATGTACTCACGAATTAATGCACCCACACCCACATACACACGCACACATACACCCACGCAAGTATAGATGCACACACATACGGATGTACGAGCACACACCCATACACACATATGAACAAACGCCCGGACGCACGAACGAACGAACGAACGAACGAACGAACGAACGAACGAACGAACGCCCGCCCGCCCGCCCGCCCGCCCGCCCGCCCTCCCGCCCGCCCGCCCGCCCGCCCGCCTGCCTGCCTCCATGCCTGCCTCCATGCCTACCTGCATGTATGTCTGTTTGTCTGTCTGTCTGAATGTAAGTCCGTTTGTCTGTCTGTCAGTCTGCCTGATGGTAAATCTCTCTGTCTGTCTGTTTGTAGTCATCATAAGGAATTACTTGTATACACATGAGCCTACATGCGCATTAGAGATCATCTGATAAAGAGAAAGAAAGACTGGCTGACACACGCACTATTAACAAATTCTGTATGATGAAAATAAAGAAACATGTTTGGAGGTGATTGATATAAAACCGTCATAATTAATCTGTGCTATACGCCATGGGAGCTGACAATAGACAATATTATTCCTTTACTAGATAGGGTCTCCCTGGTCCCCTGTTTTCTGTCTGAGTGAGTTGAGCGGCATTTTAGATAAAATACTACGCTAACGCCTGGCTCTGTATGCCGCCTAATCGATGCCGTAAAGACTAATGGGCACGCATCCATCATGTTTGGTTTCGGGATTAGACCAACTAAATTCTGATTTCCGGAAAAGCCGCGATTTGTGTAAAGCGCTTCAAATAGCACATCTTCTCTAATGGAATTATAGCACGGCAGTACTTATATCACTAAGCTATGGCTACGACATCTTGAGTTATAAGAGCTGATGGGTGGCAAATATTATGTTCAATACACGTCATTTAGAAATCTCTGTTGGTAAAGTTGCGCATTTTTCATCAAATACATTTTTCAGAATAATGACTTGTTATCTTAGAAAACATGATTTAATTAATGAATCTAGCCTGCCACTCAAGTATAATTCGAACTTGATCTTATTTTTCCAATTTGTGTTGCCAAAAAGTGGGTGGCATGTGGGTTGGGGACGGGTGATGGAGGCACAATACTCGCCCATCGTTCCAATATGTGAACGCTGTAAAAGAATGACTGATGGGTGCCGTATAGATCAGATGAATGGGCAGCCAGTTAGCGCAGCCGTCAGATGACAGTATACCAATGAAACAACATACGAACGGCTGGACATAATGGATAGCAATAAAAAGTGACAAAATAAATAGATATTTCCAATATTTGATTGTCTGCTAATTAAAATGGCAGTGAAAGTCGGGTAAGATAAGAACCTAAGACTAGCCCGTGGCCATCACCTATGATTAATCAGAGTAAACCCCTCATCCATAGAAAATGCTCTGATATCCTCTGGGATCCACATGCGCGGGCCAGCACTGTTATCTGTAGCTAATCTTATATTTATCATCGAGCAGGATATTCTCTATACGCCCATGCAAAACAAACACTATTATGTACGGATGACGGAATCTTGAGGGACAGACGGAAAACGAGATGTTGATTTACCAATAATAAATCATCTAAGGATGTATTTGCGATAGGGATTGATGATGATATTTAGACGACAACATGCGAATCATGCAAGAGCAAACTAGACATTTATTTCAAACAAAAAATGAAAAGAATTTGGCTGAGCAATTCATATATTTCAACATGTGGTACCATTAATTTTGAATTATGGACCTCCATGAAAATATCGAACTTCTTTGTGGCATGGCTCGGTTCGTTGCTCATTCCCTAATAACAATGCATAGACCAATATATAATGGTAAACTCAAAAGGAAGTGATGTTGTAATTGCCGTAGCAAGGATAGCTATCGTACTTGTCTAATGATACAGCTCTAGAACGCCAATTATGAGTTAATATCCTTTTCTGTTGAGTTCATCACGTTTCCAAGGCGGAGGACAGAAAGCTATGAATGGCAGCCAGGCTTTGTGTCGTTTTCAATGTATCATAAACAGGATGAAATCGGTAGAGCACATTATTAGCATCGTTAAGATCTTCTGCGTCATACGTGACAACACTGCATACGTTGCTGCGTGTTTAAGGATAACATGGTGTACGAAGCTTGAGTGAAATAAGAGGATTCAGAACAGAAGCTTATTGAGCACATATAGATACCGACAGAAATATACCAATAAGCATTTTTCCTGACGCATCATCACATAGAGCTGCTATTGAATATCGTGAAACTAATTTGACTGGACGCTGTTGCTGCCATAGGAAGATTATATTTCTAAGAACTAAAAGATGCTTCCTACAGAATAATACTAACTCTGAGGACCTTGAATAGGAATATTAATCACTACCATTTTAAGATGGACGTATTAAATATGGCTATTCAGCCCATGAAGCCAAATTACTATCTTGCAACATAAGACTTAAAATGATGCATACTATTCTATATGTGTTTGTCCTCGAGATAGGAAATATTTGGGATTTTCAGGAAAGGAGACCGTTGACAATTTAGTTTTTTTAGCAAATGGCTTGACATGAGCCCGCGCCTGTTCACGGTGATTTCAAAACCTGTTTATTCCACATTAGCATGGGCATTCAATTCTTGGATATATTGATGATACCTTCTCCAGGGTGACTCATATGATGAATGTATGGATAATATTATTGCCACAGTGCCACTAATGGATAGTTATGGAATTCATCCAGGAAAATCAGGGCCACTAGCAAACCAATTGAATAACTTGGCTTTGTCTTAGAATCAATCAATATGACAGTTTAGTATCCACATGCACAGAATGTTCGTATTATAACATTCTGTGAACATTCTGCGAACGTTTTTTGGCTGCTTTACAAGTGATTACAATCCGCCAGTTCGCTAAAAATTATTGGTGTGTTCTTATGCAACAGAACGCGGTGTTTGGTATGCAATATCGTTGTTGTTATAACACCATTGAAATTGAATGAAATAGATTTCTGAAACAAAACAAGGGCAATTATGAAGCAACGATTTTGATATCAGATAATATACGAGCCGAAATATCTTGGTGGCACAATATGAATGGTTTTTACAGAACCGTGCAGCAGAACAGGCCGGATATTACTATAAATAGTGGTGCCTCAAAGACAGGTTGGAGTGAAATATGAGGTCCAGTTACAACAAGTGGTTTGTGGTTAGAATCAGAAGCTCTCAGTCACATTAATTAGTTAGAAATTAAAGTAGCCTTTCGTGCTCTACAATCATTGTGTAATAAAAGTCAAGTTAGACATACACGTGTAATGATGAGAATACGGAAGTGGTTGAATGTCTAAATAAAATGGTCAGCGCAAAATGATGTGCGATGAAGTCACTAAAGAGATTTGGAATTGGTGTATAACTAGAATATCTGGGTGAGTGCAGCTCATATTTCTGGCATAGAGAAAACAGAAGCTGGTGCAGAGTCGCGAAAAGTCAATTATGCTTCTGAATTGAATATAAATCCTAGAGTAGTTCAACAAATTCACCAAGCAAAAATTTAGAATGCTGGATATAAATTTGTTCGCTTCTAGACTTAACAGTCGGTTTGAAAATTGTGGAGCCGGGAAGCCAGATCCAGTTGCAGTTTCAGTTGATGAATTTACATTAAATTTGTCACATTATAATTCATATTTATTTGCCCTTTCAGAGTGATCGGGATGGTGCTGCAAAGGATAGAATCAGACGAAGTGGATGCAGTTCTTATAGCTTTGTTGGAGACAACACAAGCATGGTTCACCAAAGTATGAAAGCCAGTATTAGATTTTCCCATCATTCTACCGAAAGAGAATCTGTTAACCCTTCCGCAAAAAACATCTTCTGAGACACAACATGAAGACGTGTATTTTCAAGTTGTCCAGGAATCGTTACGCCGGAGAAAGGTTTCGTGAAACGCTCCAAACATAATCCTCAAAGAATGGAGACAGGGTATGAATCTGTAGCATAGGACATATATCGAAGAGTGGTTGCTCTTTTGTGAGCGTCGCGAGTTTGATCCCA
Organism: Chaetoderma sp. LZ-2023a; assembly: GCA_034401795.1. Classification (NCBI taxonomy): domain Eukaryota; kingdom Metazoa; phylum Mollusca; class Caudofoveata; order Chaetodermatida; family Chaetodermatidae; genus Chaetoderma; species Chaetoderma sp. LZ-2023a. The sequence goes on along the minus strand of CM067373.1, from coordinate 85,433,269 downwards.
TTTGTGTACCTGTAACCATTTCGTTGGGTGTTTTATCTCAGTTGTTTGAATCAAGTTTGACTATGAAACTCTGTATGTTGTTGTTGATAATGTCAGGGCAACGGACACAGTCTATACACTCGGTAGACATTAGGAATATGCATCTTAGCAAGAACAAAGTACTATTTAGATTCGGTGCTGTTCCAAAACAATGACGATCTGGTCATTCAGCTCCAATGTTAGCAATACCTGCATGTGCACCTGATCGGCGAGTATTCATTGTGACCGTACTTACAGAATACCCGAAGCGTACAGAAAATCAAAGAGGTGGTGTAACACGTTTATTGGTGTAGATACAGAAACCTCACAATTCATTTTCGAAACAGATCATATCTAGATGGATAAGAAGGCGGGCAATAGCATTGCGGTATTTAAAGCATATTCAACGAGATCAGCTTTAACATCAGCAACAGCAAGGGCAAATGTGCCTCTTAGTACTGCCTTATCAGTATATGGAATGGAAACTAGGTTTTTTGCAAGATAATATCATAAACTAATGGTGAAACCATAACGGCATGCATATACTGATAAGCTTCTCACCAAGGCATATGTGAGTTCAACTACTTGAAATAAGTAATAATAAAAACTGTTGGCGGTAAGTCTAATGAATGCATACTCTGAAGTCTCAAGGGATAATGGTGTAGTTACGTCAGTGAGATAAAATTGGAAGATTAAGTGAAACTTACCAGTTGAAGTTGACAGGGAGTTGAACGCACAACCGATAAAAGTGCCAAGCATCATAGCCAACACACTTTTCCACCACACCAACACCACAAGACGCTGATGTGGTGGAAGCATTTATGGCATATGATTCTTAGCGCTTTCGCCAGTTATGGGTTCGATTCCCGGTCAATGCCCAAATATTGTAATACCACAACTACGGAGAGATCGCATGGCTCTCCCTATTGGGAATTGTAATATACCTTGACCTACCCTATGTGATTCCTCGTCCTTCGTCTGACTATTTTAAATATGTCGTCAGAAGCTGCGAACACACGCTTATACGATCCCTCCATACTTACTTACAACCAGATAAAATCAAAACTAACCTTCAACTTGGTAATGTTCACTTAATCTTGTAATTATCGATTACGCCCGTATAAATAAATATATATATATATATATATATATATATATATATATATATATATATATATATATATATATATATATATATATATATATATATATATATATATATATATAATATATATATATATATATATATATATATATATATATATATATATATTTATATATATATATTTATATATATATATTTATATATATATATATATATTTATATATATATATATATATATATATATATATATATATATATATATATATATATATATATATATATATATATATATATATATATATATATATATATATATATATATATATATATATATATATATATATATATATATATATATATATATATATATATATATATATATATATATATATATATATATATATATATATATATAGTTGTTCGGGTGGTTCTATTCAGGTAGGAAAGGGGTACGAGGGAGCTACGAAAATCATGCACATAGAGCGACATTTGAACATCGTAAAAGAATGGCAGATGGACAAGAGTGCCAGTGAATAACGCTAAGCAGAGGAAACGACATATGAACGGAAAGACAGTTATGGATAGGGATGGAAAGTGACGAAATACAGACATTTCCAATCTAATCTATAAATTAAATGGCACTGAAGGTGGTACGGCCTATATACATAGCCTCGAATCTAGAATATTCTCTTGCCAGTCCGTCAGGCAAGAGAAGAACCTAGACTTTGACCGTGTCGATTAATCATAATAAAGACATCATGCATGGGTAATGAACGAATATCCTCTGTAAGAATTTGACTTCATGCTATATACAGTACACGTACGAGTCAGTGATTAGCTGTACAGTTAATCTTATATTTATCATCGAGGGGAATATTCTCTCGATGCACACGCCTGGGAGACACGATTATGCACGGATGATTACATGCTGAGGGGCAAGCACAGAAAAGATGCTGATGTACAAATAATAAATAATCGAAGGATATAGTTGTGACAGAGACTGATGATAATCACGCATCATTGCTTCTTAGTCAGTCATTGCCATTATAGATTCAAATGCACAGAGATAATGGTAGACATCTGCAGACCAAAGTCAGCAGAAGGCACGATCTATTGTTACAGCAACCTCGCAATATATGTAAATGAATCTCAAGAAGTACGTATCGCATAATAACAAATTGCGTGCTCGTATATATAACGCGCTTGTGCCAAAGTAATTACAATCAAAGAAAACGAAAGAAGCTTTTACGTAGCTCCTTAGCTCTTACGATATGTCTGATTGAAAATAGTAAAATCACTCGCATTACTCTAATATATGCGAAAATGCCGACAACAGATGGCAATGCTGGCATTGTTAGAATAAGCGTATTAAGAATGACGTCGAGAACATATAATGCATCAGGAAGCGGTGTTTCTCATAACATCTAACTCTTGGGGGTCCCAGGGACGCTAACTCTGAAATCCTCGTTTCCTACACTACAATTTGGGGTCCCATATGGAGTGAAATCCCGGTGCGTTCAGGATAGCGAAAAATATTCGCCGTTACGTAACAGTGTTCAATAATGTGGCGTATACGCACTATATGCTTCAGTTTAGTAATGTAGACGACACATTACTGAATACTGTTCCACGAAGAACGCGAACTCCATGCTCATTTTTGCCAGAATGTGCCAGCGTGAGGTAAACTTGTGTTCGTTGTAAACATATTGTTTTTTTAACACTTACAGATCCGAAACAGCAAATTCTTTATGTCGTATAGAATATTGTGTTTATACTCTATTGTGTGAACTTGTCGTTATAATGGTAACACCGCATCTCCAATAGTCTTGGGGTCTGTCTAATTGCAGGTCAAGAGAATACTATATTTGAAAATCAACCACTGGAATGACTGGCTCGATTACTAAGCCAATCATTCCAGTTGTAAATTTTCAAAAATGGTCGTCTCTTGGCCTACAAATGGACACTGCCTAAGCAAAAATTTAGATATCCTAGACGAGTAACCCTATAATCGTCAAGCCGATCAAAAGATCAACTCGTTAACAAATATTTTCCTAAATCTAAGTGCTAAATTTACCAAAAAAAAACCCAGTTCTTTTGGCTAACATATGGTCATTCACTGAGCAAATATTTGAATTTTCTTTTAAAATCTTGACAAATGAAAGGGTTAATTGATAAAAGTAGCTGTTGACACAAGAGGTGTTAATATCCTGAAACGAATTTTACTGGGCGCTCTTGCTGCCTATGGCAACAACAGGTTCTAGTCAAATTAGTTTTAAAAAGTTCAATATAATTCCTGTACTGGAAGGTCGAAAAATCAAATTTCCAAGTGTTCCAATAGTTTACAACATGTGGTCCCGCAAGTACGTATAACAAGGTCCTGAAACGAATGCGCAATGTATATATATACTAAGGCAGGACTTTACCCATTATGTGCTGCTGAGGGTGTGATGGTCTCTGTACATGATTATCTGCTTTGTGGTTTGACCGCTTGACCTTGCTTGACCGTATGACCCAAAACATATTCAGTTGACATGGAGAAATATGACGTTTCGGAGGATGAGGTTCAAATACTGGTTGGACATAATGAAATTGAGCCATGGAACATCCTGCTAAGGAAGAGCCCCGATCTGTCACTCAAGTATCTGACATCTTAATCAAATATGTCACTATGTAGCTCACGTCAGAATAAACATGGTTTACTTTATCTCCATCATGAATATTGAAACATTGGTCACGCCTATGTCACAAGACAAGTACTTGTCTTTTTTGGATTTACAATTTAATAAGCATTGTGGTGAACATTTTGAAACTAATTTACCTGGGAGCTGTTGCAGCAATAGCTACCGGTCAAATTAGTTTCAAAACATTCAATAGCTTGCAAAGTTGTCAGACTATTAAGAGTTAAAGATGGGCCAAATATAATCATTCATGACATAAAGATTATGACGTCATCCTACACGAGGTTTGGCTGATTATGACGTCGTCAGATGATAGATGGATATTCTGGAAAGGTCAAGTGTGGTCATACACCTATGCAACGATAATACATGAATACGCTCAATGATTTGAATTCATTCCAGATATATGTACACGTACACGCCACTAATTAGCCGTCGCTTATCTAAACTTTCTCCTCTAGTGGGATGGCATATCACTTCATAATCAAGATAGGTCTTGTTAGCTGACGTCACAGTCAAATGACGTAGATGCGTCATGAAAAATGTTAAAGATATGCCAGTAACAGTCTGAATTGTATACCAGGTGAATCTACAATTTTAGTGAACATTATGTTGAATAGGCATCAACAGCTTTACCAATTTAGTTACAAAATATTCACCAGCTTACCGTAAAATACAGATTTTGAAGTTCGGAATTCAAAAGGTTAATGTGAATGTCATTTAGAAACAATCCGTAGATAACAATACATTTTCAGACGCTATAACGAAATGAGAGCAATCAGAGATTGTAGACCGTCTCCACCCCATGTTTCTTACATCATAAACAGTTTTCGGATTTTGCGGATTCTTTCATATATTCCAGATTTTTAGGATCGAGAACAATTTGGGCCAAATCTGGAAGACCTAGATCGATATGAGTATACAATTTGGGCCAAATCTGGAAGACCTAGATCGATATGAGTATGAAGTTCCATGCAGAGTGGACACAGTCAAACAAGGTACTTCACTTATGGAATGTGATAATTGCTACACCATTTCGACGTGTGCAATATCTTATATATTTACAATGCAACAAATAGCCTTTATGTACCCGTGCCGTCATAGAATAACATGAATCGGACACACAGACGACACGAAGAGTAATAAAACAATAAAAGCAATCTTTAATCAGATTGACTACGTACTGTGCAAGGGTAATGCAAAGACGTTAGTCGGAGACTCGCCATCCTATGATGGTACATACCCTTAATTCTGAGTAAAAAACAGTGATTGCTCAATTAACGATTGATCAAATGTCTCTCATCTACTAGCGGTAGATCCAAGATCACATATCTAACAAAACTAACTAATCAAAAGGCATTCTCGCCATCGCATAGGAAAACAATAATTGAGCCGTAGTTGACCTCAAATGTAAACCAAATGAAGCCCTAAGTAAAGTCTTAAAATCTGTGGAGAGATCGGCTAGCAAAACATCAATGTAGCCAGGAATACCAAACAAGGGAAATCCTATGTTGATGATCCACTTGCTACAAGGCTGTTTGAACAACGGAAACACTGCGACTACGCATTTATCAAAGCAGTCGAATTGAACACCAACTTAAACTAAGACAGAATCGCAATATGGTCCTGCACCATGCCAGTGAACGATTAAAAGAACTCGCCCATCAAAAGAGCAAATGACCTGCTAAACGAGGTCACGCCCATCGATGATTGTCGAAAAATGTTCATAGCAAGCAAAGCACTAAAGATCAGCACGCAACAAGCACTTAATGTACATAACTCTGATGGTCAATTCATCGGGTCTGACCAGGGAAAGGCTGAAACAATCAGGGAATGGGCTAATGAGCAGTTCACTGACTCAGAAAACGAACCTCTACCCACGTTTCCAGGCCGGCCACAGCCCATGCAAATGTCAATAGCAGAAGCAAAAGTTAGAAATTATTTAACATCTCTAGCCAATGGCCACGCATACGTCATCAATCCTGCCTTTGAACAACGCCTCCCTGTAAATGATGTAGGGAAGAGCACACTCATCTCATTCCCAAAGCCTAAGAAAGCAGTAGAAAACCAGTGGTGTCTTGTACAGCATCCGACGAAGTCCATCAAATGTGACGTTATCTCGTATCAGAGATAACATTGACATAATTACTGGAAACTGGTAGAGTGGTTTTAGGAAATGGCAGGGTTGCACTGATGATGATCATAAACTACGCCTGGTGAGACTCGTCTTGGCAAACACAAAATTAAATGTTCGCTTTCTTTAGTGTTTGAAACATTAACAGGATCATCACTGGTTTACCACCAGTTCTTTTCACTTGCTACCTAGCCGCAGCTCTCTCAAAGACCAAAGCATCCAATCTCAATGATAGGCATACTGGTAGAGATGCAGTATGCAGACGATGCTAACTTTATTGACGAGGAAAAAGTTCCTGATATACTACCGCCAATAGCTGCATGCGGAAAAAATATTCGTGAATGAAGCGAAAACAGAGTTCCCTCACGTATACCTAACCGGTAAATATTCAGAAATATTAGTTGTATATTTTGATAACATAATCAGGTAGTACGGTCTGCAGAACAGATTGGTGGGGACGATAGGTGTGTGCTGTTTATAAATGTAATCTGCAGTGTTCTCATTAATTCAAGTTGTGGAAGGGCAACGTTTCTCAATATGAAGATTATTTATTCAAAAATGCACAGAAGAATATATTGAAACCACTTTGGCTGAGCACGGTTGATGCATATTGCAGCAAAAGGTTTCTAGCAAATATCAAAGTCTTCGGCAACCTACAAGCATGCTACTCTTAATATCCAGATTTTGGGAACTTAGCAGTTCAAATGGTTAACTTATTTTACTCCATTCATTGGTTATTCTTTCTGCATCAGCCGCTGGTACGTGGATGATGCATTGTATGCTCTGATATGTTTTCTGTGGTCAAATCGGTATCTTCTTTTTACTTATCCTTTGCGATTTGCAAATAGTCGGTATATATGTATGTATGTTTGTCAGTTGGTCGGTTAGTTGATAGATCGGCCAAATTTGTCATGATTTTGGCAAGGCAGCCTATATCACATCTATGGTGTATTCACACTTGCAAACGCTATATATCAATCATGTCTCCATTCGACGTGTGCCTCTATAAGGACTCTTTCTGTATCACCATATATACCACCATGACCTACGTGAGATATTATTTTTATTTCGCAAGTAATCTAACTGGAGACAGTCATATTGTTTTGAAATTTTGAATATATTCAACACGAAGATTATTAGATCAAAACATATTTCTTGTATACCAGAGCCTATATGGCATTTCAGATTATCTGATAAGGAGACAAAATGCTGGCAGGCAGAAAACAACATTAAGAAGTGAATTATTTGTGATATAGATAAGGGAACATGTTTGGAAGAAGTGATTGATATGAAAACTTTATGTCAAAAATCTCTTTATACAATTAAGTATTTGAGATGAGTTTAGACAATACTATTCATCTAATCGATGAAGTATTTCTGACGCCAAGCATTATTTTACGATGTATTTTGTTGAAGTGATGAGAGTTCCTTTGCAGATAAATGCTACGCAATGTCCCGGTGCTGTCTGTCTAATCGATTCCAGATAGATGCATGGACACGCATCCATCTTGCCCAGGTTTCGCATTAGGGCAACTAAATTCTGATTTGCGCGAGTCAGATGACATTGTGCGAATGAAACAACATACGACCGGAACGACATAATGGATAGTAATAGAAAGTGGCAAAATACATAGATATTTCCAATATTCGGCAGTACGCAAATGATAATGACGGTGGAAATCAGTTGTTTCAGATCCAGAACATTTTCTCGTCAGTCAGTCAGGTGCGATATGAATCTAGAACTAGCCTTTCGCCATCGCCTATTAATCATAGCGCACCCCGCATCGGATATCCTCTGCAATGCACATGCACAGGTGATTGCTACAGTTACCTGTAGCTAATTCTATATTTATCATCGAGCGGGATATTCTCTCTAAGGCCATGTGAACGAAACCCAATTATGTATGGATGATGAAATGTCGAATGAAAGGCGTAGAAAGAGATGTTGATGTACAAATAATGAATAATGGAAGGATATAGTTGTGGCAGAGATTGATGATAATCACACATCGCTGATTCTCGCTAAACCAAACTATGAATCTTTCCTGCTATGGCAGCCACCCATCGCTGTAACAGGAAAATGAAATTGTGAATCATAGACAAAGAAGGAAAGCTAATCGGCGAAAGATATTGCTGCCAAATAACTTTATATACCATCAATTTTTAATTATTGACATCAGTGGGAAGATCGAGCTTCCTCTTGATATGGCTGATCATGTAGCCCAGTTTCGTTACATATAGTCTAATAGCAATGCATAGGCCCAATATGTAAAGGTAAACTTAAAAAGCAAACGACGTTGTACTCGTCGTAGTCATGATTTGTATTATTCTAGACTAATGATAAATATGTGTGTGATCAGTGTTGCCCACGACATCTGATTTTTGGGGGTCCCAAGGACCCAACACTCAGATTTTGGGGTCCCATTGAAAAATCTGGGGGTCCTCATCTGAAATATGGGGGTCCCATGTTTTTTCTTAAAATAAACACAACACATTGATATAATTATAAAGCACTATTAAACATGTTGAAAGCACTAGTTATGACATTGTGTGAATACTGTTAATGTATATATATATATATATATATATATATATATATATATATATATATATATATATATATATATATATATATATATATATATATATATATATATATATATATATATATATATATATATATATATATATATATATATATATATATATATATATATATATATATATATATATATATATGAGAGAGAGAGAGAGAGAGAGAGAGAGAGAGAGAGAGGAGAGAGAGAGAGAGAGAGAGAGGGAGGGAGGGAGGGAGGGAGAGAGAGAGAGCGAGAGAGAGAGAGAGAGAGAGTTAACTATGCATAGTTTATTAACCCTTAGCACTTAACACTTTTGGCCACTATTGTAGGTCACCAAAATTCCTATTTTTGAAAGTTTAAAACTGGAATGACTGGCTCTAAACAGTGCCAGTCATTCCAGTGGTAAATTTTCAAACATATGTACTCTGTGATCCACGATGGTGGCTAAAATTGATCTATTGAAATGGCCATTGTATATTTAACTAATAACATTTGAACTGCGTGTCAATAAACAATAACCTAATGCACTGTACTTACAACCTACATTGACAACCTTGTATGATTAACATTTCCAAAGACCACTACATTAGTAATTAGCAAAGACCACTGCATTAGTTTTTCTATAAAACCCTAACTTGACTTTGGACGAATTGAAAAATTACGAGTACTGGGGCGAGTCTGCTCAAGGACGACTTGACCTACTTCGATATAATGCACGTGTATTTTTCTTTATAATGTAACTGGAATGACTAAATATAGTGGAATACATAGGCTCAGATCAGACAAAACAATAATTTATCAAAAATAATCTGTAAAAATCAGATTAAAATGTGTAATTAGTGAAAATATATCAGCCAATAACCGGATATGTCTAATTCATAGGGAGTAACTATGTAACGCGATTGGTTGAAGCATAGATAACGCATTAGATTGTATCGGGGAGCTTTGAGCTATACGCTGTTTGGAAAAAATCAATATTTTAACGTATGCCTACCTGTAGATCGACGATATCGTTGAACATCGCTGCTGGGGAGCTTTTTAGTTGAGAAATTGGGAACACTTAACAATCGAGTATTGTTAAACACTATAAACACTAATCCATCAGTCAATCAATCAGCCGCTATTGCTAAATAAAAGATGGCTTATAGCGCGTATTGATACCGTTATTCAAACAGCAATACAAAGACACCGCCGCTAATCAGTCAAATGACCATTTCAAATGTAAAAGAAATCACAATATCTTCCATATATTCCTTCATCCATTTAGATATTTTGATAAGTAAATAGAAAAAAGATATTTTGCCTGTAAGTCGTTGCCGCTTTAGGCAAGTAGGCATGCGCAAATTAATTTCAAAATATTCAGCATATTAGTGATACCAACTTTGTGTTCTGTCCAATGTTCTGAGCTGTGAAAGGGTTAAGACGATCAGACACGTTTGTATACGCTTGATCAGTTGTATTGGATTTCAGTCTTAAACAATGCAGTACGTTCGTTTTTATTGAACACACAATACATTAGATACATTTTTAAAGTAAAAACATACACAAATAAATATACACACACGATAATATAAGCACACGCAAAGTTATCAGTTTCCGTTACACCTTTTCACTGCGTCCGTAGTGCGTCCTCGGGGATGCAGAGGGTTAATTTTTATGCGTCCCTCTGCCATTTTTATGCGTATATACGCGTAAAAGGACGCATAAGGGCAACTCTGTGTGTGATACATCTGACATAGCAGTTAACAAACCAGCACGTTGTCAAAGCCGATGAGACAAAGCAGGAGATCAGCATAGCAACACCGTTTCCTGTCATTATCAATGTAACATGGACAGGCTATCTCAGTAAATAGCATAATAACATGATTATGATCTTGTCCTAGCGTGACAACCCTGGAGATTTCATTGTTTCTAATTACTACATGGCGTGCGAATCTTGAGCAAAATTAAATTTTCAGAAGCTTAGTGGGCACACACAGATAGTAACAGAAATATCCCAATAAGCATTTTACTGACGAACCATGCCGTAGAGCTATTCATATCAGTTAATTACCACATTGTGCGTTGTATTTTCATTACTGTGTTATTGTATGACTTTGTGTTTGTAGACAGCAACAGCTTTCAGGAAACTGGTTCAAAGACTAGACACCAATCAGCTCAGCCTCATACGCAATCCATCACAAATCTGAATCTATGGCTATCTTGGAAACAACAGTTCTGTTTTGGGTCGCATTTTAATACAAGAAAGGCTGTCGGGCGGGCAGGCGGACAGACGGGCGGACAGACGGACGGACAGACAGGCAGACCCGATTTCATTACCCTATTTTCCTTACGGGATCAGGGTAATCACAATAAATTAATTTCAACCATAAAAACGAGAAGTCTTCATTTCAAACTCCCTTCCCGGATACGATATGACTGAATGACAGGAATAGAATCGCATAGTGATACCGCTCACGTGACCTCCGTATTGTTGCTAAAGTTCGAAGTAGATCACAAATGGGGCATTGTTATAAATCAGTGGATGCTATATGAGATGCAACAATGGCAAGACGTATTCATTACTCGAAGCTGAACTTTGTACAAGGCTACTGAAATTTGACCTCGTGACAGTACGGTCCAAAGAGACCTAGAGTGATATAGGTATGAAGTTTCATATAGAGTGGGAACAATGTAATTGAGCTATGGAGTGCTATAATGGACCTTTCCAAGTTTATCCATCCATCATTTGACGTCATAATCAACTACGTGTAGCATGACGCCATGAGTGATTCGATATAGTCCATCTTTAACACGTCCTAGTCCTACTATAGATATCCATAGTCATATCAGTGACTCCGACACGTTGTATGAATTGTATGCCTCTACCATTTAATAAACATACTGTTGAATATTTTGAAGCTAATTCGACTGTGCAGCAACAGCGCCCATTCCAGTTAGTTTCCAAATATTTAACAGCTTACCTGTATTGTTTTCTGGAAATTTATAGTCATGGCGTTCGGGGATCGATCGATCCCAACATGGACAAAGTATTGGTGGAGCTTAGCTAGAGATGAGTGGGACATAGCTGAAACTGGAAAAGTCAATCGTTACGTCATATATCTTACATCAGTAAGTGATGCGCTGTATATTTTCGAGTTAGACAACTTTATCAGAACTGTTAACAATTTGACAGCCAGACAGACAGATCGTGCGACTGACTTCTAATAGTTGTCCAAATGGACAATTACTCTCTTCTCGATAGCATGCCTACTTTAATAGGATTATAAATGGTGTGGCATAGTGAACTGCTTTCAAGTGAAGACTAACATTGCCAAGGTCACGACGATCGTCGTTGCATTGACGGTATTGACGCCCCCATGCCACATCACATACCCCTCTCCAAGCTATTCCGAATTTACTCTGGCCCTGAACTGACACTACGTCAGATATTTGAAAGACTGAAAGAGCCGGCCTAGCCCGGGTTCATGGTCAAATCAGACACGGGCTATCTTCCATCGAACGCTTGAGTCAGACACAAACAACATTTATGCCTGGCAATTCATTATGTCTGAACAGGTCTGGGATATTTCTTGGCGAAAACAATGGAACTTTCCACTGTATCCTTCCATCATATGACGTCAATGTCACAATGAATTACGTGACATATAGAATGACATTGCAATCAATGATGTCAGGAATGACGTAGATAAGTACGCCACGAACGCATAGTAGAAGACGGACTATGCGCTATTGCACAAATTGTATGCCTTTACTATTTAATAAACATCCTTTTGAATATTTTGAAACTAATTTGACTGGCCGCTGTTACTGTCATAGGCAGCAACAGCACCCAATCAAATTAGTTACAAAATATTCAACAACTTAACTGTATAGTTTTCAGGAAATTGATAGTCTTCTGACGGAGCGAGGGCAATCAATACAAGTGGGCAATGGGCCTTTTCATGTTGTATATCCATCATATTACGTCAGATGACCGCATAGCCAACTACGTACCGTATATGATGACGTCATAATCCTGACGTCATGACTGACTCGATTTAGACCATCTTAAATGCTTAATAGTCCGGCACGTTGTATGAATTGTATGTCTTTGCTATTTAATACACATGCAGCAACAGCACCCAGTCAAATTATTTTCAAATATTGAACAGTTTATCTGTATAGTTTTCTGGAAATTGATAGTCAAGAGGCTCAGAGACCCATCGATCACAATACGAGCGCGGTGTGCGTGGAGCTTAGCTAGAGCTGGGGCATAGCTAAAACTGGAAAGGTCCATTGTATTAATAAACCACCCTAGTAGTTAATGATTCTGATTGGCTACTACCAGTGACGTCACAAATTATTTTTTTGTTTTTTCCTGTAGCAATCCGTTTCCTTCACTACTTCCTTGAGTGATCACCCCCATGACCGGAAACAGGACATTCGGACCGGAAAGGGGATTTCCCTGTAGTATCATGTCTACTGAATTTCTTTGACTACTTCCTGAGTGATAAGATCACTTCCTAAGCGGAAAGAGGACACCCTTACTGGAAACATGATACATATCCTTTCTGTGAAAGGAAGGTATTGCACTTCCGATACTTCTGGATCAGAAACTATACTTTCAACCCGAAGTGTTTTGGAGGCAGTTTGCCTGAAATTTGTTGGTGGCTTAGCCTCTAACAAGTTTCTGTCAAACTGCTTTCGGGGTACTCAGGGGGTCCAGAATTAAACCCCATAGGATATGCAGTCTGCAGAAATTCAACAGGAAGATGATTAATCCAAACTATAATTGTAATGTTCCAAAACCTGTTCTGTATTTTACTTTCTACCTTTATGTTGCTTATACTAGTCCTATACCTATGCTATACATATGTTAAACCTAACCATCTAAACTGCCTAAACCCGCAAGTTTATTTGCTTCTTTAATTTGTGGTGAAATATGTGCTTCATATCTAATTCATTTGCTGCATTATATATCCTAGCTTGATTTATTTGCTTCTCATGTATAATTTTATTTTTCTCTTATGTTTTTCTAATTTGTTATCTGCCTCCCATGTACTACTGACAACCAACTTTATTTTAAGCTAATCCTGCATGTACAGTTCCATGGGTCATACTGCATGTTTACCTATCTACCTGTCATTGACGGGTGAATTTTCCTCCATGTATTGCTGACATTGAATCTTCCTGCAAGCTTATCTTGTCGTACTGTATGTAAAGTTCCAGGGGACATAATGTATGGCTATTTACCTGTCATTGGAAGGTGAATTTTCCAGTTGACAGCCATACAGATAACATGTTAAGCTCTTTAATATCTAGTACCATATTAAGTATACATCTTAAGTGATTAATACATGACAATAAATTTCAATCTTTCTCTAAAATAAATCTCCCTGACCAATATTTTGAGTGTAGTCTGCCTGGATGTCATTGCCTACAGTAACGATGACTTCCAGTCAAATTAATTTCAAAATGTCATATCTTGAAATTGAGTTGCATCAATGAAAGAGTGCATAACCTTTTTGACCCGCAAATTTGTTTTTGTAACTCTCACTGCTTCAAGCCACCAAACAAGAATTTCATTGGCCAATAACTCTGGACATGCTGAGTGCTTTGGAGGCAGTTTGCCTGAAATTTGTTGGTGGCTCAGCCATTAACAACTTTCTGTCAAGGTACTTTCGGGGGGTACTCAGGGGGACCAGAGTTAAAACCCCATGGGATATACAGTCTGCAGCAATCCAGCAAGAAGATGATTACTCCAAACTATAATTGGAATGTTCCAAATCCTGTTCTGTATTTTACTTTCTACTTTTATGTTGCTTATACTAGTCCTATACCTACTTATACCCATTGCGGATAGAGAGATGTATACAATTTGCCACCTCATATTCTTAGCATACTTTTTATTTAAGTTATGCTTGCTCATAATGGCCCAATACTTACTTATGCCCATTGATGTATTTGCTTTGCATGTACTGACTTACTGAATAGCATTCTGACAATTCCTATATTATATGATCAGAAACTGAAAATCCAGTATCTATGCAATCACTGTCATAGATATCCAGAAGTTATGTCTGATATTATGATCACTAATTTTATCCTGATATGTCCGATGCTCCAACTGATATCATCTTTATCACACACTTTTGCCACTTAATTAGTAATCTTACCACACTCAAATGTATCAGCTGGTCATATGCTGTATGTCACTTGGGCAATTATATATATACTAAATTATACTGACCTTATACCCCCTGAAATCTCAGTATCTCAATTTCAAGAGAGCTTAAAGATTAGTCCTCTAACTCTCACACTTGCCCAAGAAAATCTAAATTTTCTCATAGAAAGTGTCCATTTGCGGACCGGGAGAGGACTAGTCAAACATATTACTATCTATTGTTATTAATCTAGTACATTGCTAAATTAAGCCATTCCTATTTTATATTCTCAGAACATCCTAAAAGCTAAAGATCTATGGTAAGAAAAATAATGAAATTAGACAATCTAAGGTAAGAATTTGTAATGTATCCGTAATCCTAACTTATTTTACTACATGTAATATAAACTGTAAGGGTGCTGTAAAGCCGACCTATTGTCCTACATGTATCAACCATTGCCAGTCTGATGCCAATATACTATTTTAACTGTGTCAACAGCAAACCAGAGAAATAAACTAATGTCAAGGTCAAGAAACTTCCTAGGTAGCCATTTATCCCTCCTGTCCACTTGCTTCTTTCTCCACTTACAACCCCATCCATTCCAGTCCCAGCCCACCTACCCATCCACATTCCTACCATGCCCATCCTGTACCCCTATACCTATCAAATACCCCTGCTCATCTTGTAACAAGCCAAAAAAGAAAAATCAGCAAGCATTATTATGTGATTGCTGTGGTGAATGGGTGCGCCGAACCTGTTCCGAATTAACAACCACGGATTGTGAAATTTTAGAAAACAATATAGGCCATGGTGGTGCATTACCTGCAAGAAAACTCAATTTCCATTCAATCACCATGACAACGACACTGAATTTAAACTCAACATATTAGGTCCAAGCATACGTATAAATCCATTTAACCTAAACTCATCACAGGAATTCATACTCTCTGAGACCTATACTGATGATCAAGAAATTACTCTCCCACAACCTAAATGTACTATATACTACAATGTGAATTTAACAAAAACCTGATCCGAAACAAAGATACCATCTCCTTTTCAACTATACACATCAATATAAGATCATTTCCAAAAGATTTTGATAAATTAAGCAACTTTTTAGACACTAGCGCAATTGAATTTAACGTTATTGGAATCACTGAGATGTGGATTAAAACTAACTTGGCACTTAGCTTAATTGCTATGCAAAACTACAAATTCCTGGAAAACCACAGGGCTATTAAACCAGGAGGTGGGGTAGCCATCTACATAAAAGAAAATATACAGTATTATAAGAGAGAAGAACTGACAATAATTGAAAACTTTTTTTAATCTATCTTTATTGAAATACCTATGGAAAAAGCTAAGAACAAAATTGTCGGTGTCATTTACAGTCCTCCAGAAAGTGATAAAGAAAGATTCATAGAAACATTAGAAAAATGCTTTAAAACCATACAAAAGGAGAATAAAACAGTTTACTTATTGGGTGATTACAACACTGATTTACTTAGAGAAAATGAAACCACCACTCAAGATTTTGTAAATTTATTAGGAACATTTGGATACTATCCATTCATCACAAAACCGACACGAATAACTGAAAAGAGGGCCTCTGTCATTGACAATATTCTCTCAAATAACACTGCAAATCCCAAAGCCCAATCTGGTATCTTTGTTGAAGACATGAATTCAGACCACCTACCAATCTACCACATGGAAAATGAACAAGTTAGAACACAGTTATTCGAAAAAGAGGAAACAAAATATAGACATTTTAGAAATGAGAACATAGAAAAGTTTAGAAACAGTTTGGTGAACATAAAATGGAATCAGGTGACCAAGTGCGACTCATGTGAAGATGCCTACAACACATTCCACTATATATGTACTAATGCCTATGAAGCAATGTCTTCCGTCACAGTTAAGAAATTTAAGTAAAATCCGACTAAACCGTGGCTAACAAGAGGATTGATAGCTGCCTGCCATAAGAGACACAATTATAACAGATAAAAATGAGATAGTAGACAAATTCGATGAATACTTTATTAATATTGGACCTAACCTATCACAAAAAGTTCAATCCAGTTCGGCCAAAATTATAAAAGACTATTTGTCAGGCAGCTACCAACACTCAATGTTCCTAACACCAACAGATGAAAAAGAAATCTATAAAATCTTAACGCATATTAACCCGACTAAAAGTGCAGGTATTGACAACTTTACATAGAAAATCTTTAAACACTGTATAGCAGAAATACTCACCCCACTAAATCACATCTGTAATCTCTCACTCTCACAAGGTATATTCCCATCACGACTACAAATAGCACGAGTAACACCTATTTATAAAGCTAAAGTCCATCTGATTTTACTAACTACAGACCAGTCTCAGTGCTTCCACTTTTTTCGAAACTTCTGGAGCGATTATATTACAACAGAACTGTTAATTATCTAAATAGACATTCAATTATCTGCAAATCTCACTATGGTTTCAGAGAAAAACACTCTACTATGCATGCCATTGTGGATATGATAAAAAAATATCTGAGTCCTTGGAAAATAAAGAACATACACTCGGGGTGTTCCTGGATCTTTCTTAAGCATTCGACACCATTGACTATGAAATCTAATTGAAAAAATTATCACATTATGGTATAAGAGGCATCGCTTTGGATTGGATTCAAAATTATTTGACTGACAGGATTCAATGTGTTCAATTCAATGGTGCTATTTCAGGAAACAAGAAATTAGTCTGCGGTGCACCTCAGGGTTCAATCCTTGGACCCCTGCTGTTCTTACTATACATGAATGATTTACCCAATGTCACTAACCAACTTTCATTAATACTATTTGCAAATGATACCAATGTCTTTGGTAGACATAAGGATATTAATACTCTATACACAAATGTAAATAATGAAATGGCAAAAATTATAAATTGGTTCAAAATTAATAAATTATCTCTAAATGTTAACAAAACTAACTTTATACTATTTACAAGGTCTAGCCAACCTGAAGAAGCTGCTCTCCCAAAACTTTACATAGACATTCAAGAAATAGAGGAGGCCGAGTATGTTAAATTCCTAGGAGTCTATTTGGACAAGCATTTAATCTGAGAGAAGCACATTGAGATAATCACATCCAAGGTAGCAAGGAATATTGGTATCATGCGCAGACTCAAGTCATATCTTCCATCTCATATCTTAAAAACTATGTATAATACATTGATACTTCCACACATAACCTACTGCAATGCTATCTGGAGCAATACATATCAAAATAAACTAAAAATACTAAAATCACTACAAAAGCAATCTATCAAACTATTTTCGCGAACAACAGGGGGACAAGACACCTTCAAAAGTAACAAAATCCTAAAACTCGAAGGGTTCAATTATATGCAATTCTAATGGACTACCACAATGGCAACCTACCCTCATCTCTATCCAATCTTTTTTCAATAAATGCAGACATGCATACGCACAACACAAGAACAAGTTCCAACTTACATGTCACATACCACCGAACAGAGGCAGCTACACGAACACCATCCTACCAAGCAATACAATTATGGAATAATACAGATACAGACATACGTACACAAGTTCCCACATTAAAATCATCCAATAAATTCATCACAAACATAATTATTGAGAACTACTAGAAACCACACCACTAACCACCACCACCATGGCCATTACACAGCACAGCTCTGGAATGACTTGGCATGCTTCCGGAGTGAGCTAAGGTGTCCTGTTGGGCATTCTGGGCATGGTGATGCAAGACATTGCTTCCCAAAGAGGCAGTGCCTTCCAATCAGATTGTGCTCGGAGTGCTCAGTGGAGCACTTCTCACTAATTAACATGTTAACTTACTCTCTTGACCTGGAGGCATGCCAACTTCTTTTAGCATTATTAATCCCTGTATAAGAGTAATAATAATAATAATAATAATAATAATAATAATATAGTAATATATAATAGATGAGCTCCCACGCTCCCCCCCCCCCTCCCTCCCTCTCCTACCCTCAATCCCTTTATGTTCATGAATGTAATTGTCCTGTTTTACTGTTGTATCCTACATACATGTACCTACTTTTCATATAGTATCACGTAATATATGTTTGTTTATGTTACATCCTATTATATATGTCAAAATATATTGTGCAATTAATGTTTACATGTTAGGGGTCCACCACTTCATAGGCTTGCCTTTGGTGGACTGCCTGTTGTAATCTCTAATATTGACGACTAAATATTAAAATAAATAATCTTGAATCTTGAATCTTGAATCTTGAAGTGTTACGAAGGAATAAAATGGTAAGATAAGTTTGGATTTCTACATCTAGTTTTGCCTAGAAAAGCTACATCAGGATTTTTTCCGAAATAAATAAAAGCTGTCTCACCATGGGTGGTAAATTTGACAATGTCGATAGACACCTGAAGAATTCTTCATTCAATTTGGCACTATCTAATAGTTGTTACCTTAGAGTCTTGTTGATAAATGGAGAGAAATGTGCTGACTTTAGGGAATTTCATCCTGAAAGTAATCCTACAAAACATGGTGTTTGTATTACTGGAAGTGCCTTTTATGACTTTAGCAATCATATAGGTGATTTGGAGGAATACTGTGGTGGTTTATATGGGGACAACAATTGTATATTGGTTGATAGAACTCTTATATGTGTAAATGACAAGTTTCCAGGTGTAGACATTCGTAGATACCCTGTTTTCTATCCTACCCGAAACGGAATTCATCTATCTATTTCAGATCTGAAAAGCATAAAGAGCAACGTGGCTGATATTTTGATTGCACTGGGTCTTGGTGTGACATCATTATCTGCTACACCATTAGCTGCTACATCATCTGACTTGTCAACTTTGTCGGATAAGGATTTGTGGACTGCTGTTGATAGCATTGAGGTTAGCTGCCCTCCTGAGAAGAAAAGGAAGGGTAAGCATGGTTCAAGCAGAACTGGACAGGTTTGACGATCTATTAAGTATAAGGAATGTATATAAGACAGTTGATATTGATGAAACTGCAATTGGGCTATAAGGTGATAAAGCACGGGAAGAACTAATTGGATTATTTGGAAACTCTCAAGAATCAGGTCGATGTATGTATTTACGCTGTTTATTTAAACCTGAGCAATGGTATGCTATTGTAGAGATAATACATGACAGATATCAGCAGCATGGACAATATTTTAGAACGATTGATATCTTTCTGAGTTTTAGTATAGAAAATGATGACATTATGATTATATGATTGTGAATTTAAAAATATTTATTTCCTAGGGAGATATTGGAACATTTGATTGGAATACGTTCCACCAATCCTTCTCCCCCCCCCCCCCCCCCAGTGACTGTTATAATGGATTATAAACATCCTGGTGAGTTACCACATCATGGAACTAACCATAAACGATTTGATCTTTTCAAACCTAATTTTAGAGACTCTGGAAGTTTCAAGAACTGTGACATATGTAATCATCAGATGGCATTTATAGAGTATCGTTATGGACTAAACCCTCACTATTGTCCTAGTTTGAATGTTCAGAAGCAGATAAAGATGTTTTATACTGAAATGCTATCTGATCTAATAGATAAGATAGCCAGAGAAGAATGTAATGGATGTCAGACTGAGAACGGTAGTCAACGGGACCATTCTTTCCTTGGTGTTGACTATCATCTCAACACTGTGGATAATATTTCACTTTACATGGATGCTGCCTCTCAGAGAATCGGGATCTTTGAAATTCTACAATTGCTGAAAGGATCACCGGTTTTAGCTCATCATGCTGATGATTTATTACGAATGTGTAAGACGTGTTGGTGTGATGAGATTATATGCCTTGTGTATCAGTATCAGGAAAAATTGTAATAGTATTATCACATTTATATGAATATAATAAGTACACTTAATGAATGCAATAAGTAGTCTTAATATAAATATGTCTTTTTTTTCATTAAAAATAGCTTTTATCATATCTCATTTATTCTACCATATAAGCAGTCTATGTATATTATATCTGTGGTTTTTATTCAATAAAACTTATAATATAATATCCGTGTCTGTGATATTTTCATCTCTCTATCCTGTGAACTTCCTATATTTGATCTGTCATTCAAGTATCTAATATCAAAATGAAATTATGTCATGTATTGTCTGATGTCACAACCACGATTATGTAGGGTTCATTGTCGGAATCTTTCATAAATGTTTTCTTAGTCAAATTAGTCTAAAAACATTCAACATGTATGGGTTAGTGTAAATCTATAATCTGTCAGTTTTTAAAGCCTCTCAAATCGGCTTAGATAGGCTTACTGTCAGTTTTACAATAGCTTCTCAAAATCGCATTAGAAAATTTCCCTCTCACACCACTCCCCTACTCAGCACACAGCAGAGATCATCTCACACTTAGCATAATGTAGCCATGAAGAAATACGTTATCTATACAGTGACAGTTGTGTTGATTGCTGCTTTCTTGCCTGGTGAGAAAATAATCTCTCTATTAATGATTTCTATAGAAATAATGACTTTAACTTTGTTGTATATTTTTATAAAACTATTTGACTTAAAGTAGTTGTTGTACTATTTTTCAGTCAAAATGTTCTCAAAATATTCGGCAAATTCATATATAATCTCTCTTGAAATTATTACTCAGGGGTAGTTTTTTGACAGTCATTTAAATGGGAGGTATGAAATTGTTCAAACGTTATGTGCTGGCTTATATTCATAAGAGGACAAAATGAACACGGAAGTAATTTCAAGTGCGTCTATATTACTGAAACATCTATTCACTATGCTTGTGGCAGGTCCGAAACAGAGTGGCAAGACTGAGCTTATAAAACGTTTAATATCTGAAGGTGTTGGAATAACTCCACCCCTGTAAAAAATAATATGCTACTATGGAGCCTGGCAGCCTTCGTATAACTCTTTGAGAGGGCAAGTTGAGTTCATAGAAGGCATTGACTCTATTGAACTAGACAGAAATCGTAGGAACTTAGTGATTGTAGATGACCTTATGGACAGATCTGATGATGGTGGTCAACTGTCTGCTTTATTCACACGTCGTTTACACCATGAGAACTACAGTATTATAGTCATAGTTCAAAATCTATTTCACAAATCACGATGTCAGAGAGCCATTTCAATTAATTCTCATTATATCATGCTTTTTAAGAATCCTAGGGATGCCTCATCCATATGTTGCTTATCTCAACAAATGTTTCATGAGAATAGCAAATATTTAATAAATGCATATAAGAATGCGACAGAGATGTCGCATTCATATCTGCTACTAGATCTTAAACAAGCAACTCCAGAATATCTCAGGCTACGAACGGCCATTCATCCTACCGAGATTTATTAGGTCTATATTACTAAGAGGATGTAAAGATCGAATAGTAACATATCTCCTCACAGAATATCATGACGTTTACCGATGCTAAGATAGTTATCTAAAGCATTGCCTAAGACACGTAGTGATGTAATTCGCAGATGTTCAAAAGATCTCATTAATTGCTTATGTGAAGCATCTTTGAATGTTATATGAGGCAATGTAAAACTGACAGAACCATCTTATAAGAAACTCAGGAAATATAAGACTCATCTTCGAATCCTTTCCAAGAAACGTGGTATCTCTGATTCTCAAAGCGAAAAGTGTTGCAAAGTGGTGGTTTCCTTGGTGCCGTATTGCCAGTGGTACTCGGGAGCATGGTACCATTGCTGGGGAAGTTGTTTCGCTGAATGGTAAAATGGTTACTTATCAAAAGACATCCAAAAGAATACATTCAAATGCCATCATTAAATCTTGTCTCTAAAAAATTAACCTGTTATCGTAGAGGGTTGTTATAAAAAGACTAGCTAGGACGTGCTCTAGGGAGAGTGGATGTGAGTCTTATAAGAAAGTTTGTGTCTTGAGAAAAAAAAATGGAACACGCCGGGAAAATGGCTTTGATCCCATAAGATTTACTTAAAAGCATTGATGAACAGAGTAAGATATCTCTTTTACAGGCTAATCCTATGATATGTAAGGCCATAGGGTTAGATTTAGAGATAAATCAGATTTTTATTCCATCAAGACCTGAGTGAATATGAAAAGGCTAATATGTATTCTGAGACTTTGCCAAAATACCATCACTTTTACTGGGGTTCGACATTCAGAGGAGACAGTGCATCATCTACTGCTCAGATAGCATCGACTGCTAAACTACATGATTTATTGGGATTGTCTCAGGGAATATTTGATCAGACTATCAAACGTATACCTAAGAGCTATAAAACCAAGGCCCAAGGTCTGGTAGAAATTCTTCGATCATCATCTCCTGGATTGATAAGTGTGAATGAACGTGGAGAGGTTAGCATTCAGGGAAGACACCACGTGAACAGCAATATTGTTGATTTGGTCACAAACATCGTGTCATACGGATTAAGAGGAAAAGATGTTGCTGATGATGAAGGTGGGACAAGTGATTTTTTATCAACTTTTAAGAACGCTTAACATTCCCAAGCATTTAGTTGGTCGAGAGAAGATTATTAGAAATATATACAGTGAGAAAGAAGCAAAAGTGTCTCCTTCCTCTTCGTTTAGCAGAACCTCTGGTCCTGGTAGGAGCCTCACTGGTAAGAAGAAGAAGAAGAAGAAGAAGAAGAAGAAGAAAGAATGGAAACAGATAGCTCGTCAGCCTCGCCTAAATGGGAAAGTTTATCTGTAGAGAGAAGTTCTAGGAAGAAGAGGATGGATTATCGATGACATCATGAAGACATGTGAATAAAAATGCCAAATTAGCCAATATATATTTTAATCCCTCTAACCCCGCTTCTTTTTCCGGTTGTGAAAACTTTATCATGCATTGAATGGAAAGATATCCCATTCCTATATCAAAGAATGATTAGGTCATCATGACACATACACATTGCACACACCACGAAGGGTTAAGTTTCCTAGACGTTCTATTAGAGTCTCCTCAATGGATGAGCTTTGGCAAGTAGAGTTGTGCTCTATGGGAATGCTCGCAAAAGACAAGGACAATGTTAGATATCTACCCTGTATAATTTATGCCCTCTCAAAGTATGGCTGGATAGAAAATCCACAAAATAAAATGCTGTTATCAGTTCTAGAGGGTTTCAAAAATATTTTCAAACGTACCGACCATCGCCCATCTGCTATTCAAATGGATAAGGGTGGTGAATTGGTGAAGTGGTCTTCAAAGTTATCTCAAGGATAATGGTATCCATTTCTATGCATCTCAAAATGAACCGCACACAGCCATGACAGAAATTACATGACCCACAAGAATACTGAACATTATGTAGATATGTTGCCTAAGCTATTGCCTTCATATAACAGAACATTGCATAGCAGTACACAAATGAGACCGATCGATGTCGATCGTAGTATGGAATATCTGCCTTGGTCAAACATTTATAAGGGTAAGCCACATGTGTTGTCTGGTGAAAAACATACGTCACGTCTTTTGAAGGCTGGGGACAATGTACCATGGGTATCATGGTCACTGGAGTTGAGAGATATTTAAGATTAAGAAAATCAAAAGCCATTACAAACCAATCTTATATGTTCTTAATGCCTATGACAATGAACTGATAGTGGGTACATTCCATCAGGAAGAATTACAGAGCACTAGTGGTATTGATTTAAATAAAGAGTATGAAATCAAAGAAATTATTAAAAGCTGCCATAAAGGGGAAGGGTGAACGTCAATATTTCGTAAAGTGGCTAGGCTATCCTAGTAAATTCAATTCCTGGATCTCTGAAAAGTGGGTTGTACATCCAGCTAAGAAAAATGGCCAAAGAAAATGACGAGGACGAGAACAGACTGAGTGTCGTGTGGCAAGGGATGGGCACACGCGTTCTAAAAGAGGAGATTGTCTAGATTGCTCAGATTCTCATTATGTATATAATCATCATTACCTGTCTGGTTAATCTCGAAAAGACACCGAAGATAAGACAGGAATTCGGATTTCTTTGTTATCCGGTTGTCTAGGGTACATTCTACCGAGTCTGTGTTTAAAACATTTTTACACACCAGCCTGACAACTTTTGAGGATCAATTTTATGTGACACTCCCTAATAACAGTGCTACAGCATTCCATCGGCTCTTACATTTCAAGGTCAATGGGAAGTCAGTCTGTCTAGTGTGATATATCCTCAGAACCTGTTGACATTCTCAGAAAATGCTTTTATTTCTGTGTGAGTCAAACGAGAAGACAATTCATTTGGTCATGTATCAGAGACTGCCAACTCGACTGAAACTGGTTCAACCACCTCCTCGAGCGAAACCATCTCCAGCATACATATTTTAGATACACCCTGGTTTTTACAGTGTTAGGGCGGCTGTTAATCTTATAAATGCAAAAATTAATAAATGTGTTATCAAACATATAATAGAGTTGGCTCTTCAAGTGGTCCTGGTACTACATATATATACTGTGACATTGTGAGTCAAAGTATAGTAGGTGACATAGCCGTACCACTGTTAAGAGTTATTCTGATCGAACCCACTGAAGGTGGTAAAGATATTAGACATTTCCCGACAGTACCACTCGATATCGAAGAACTACATCGAGACGATTTCCACTCCTCACAAACAGGGTTGGAGATAACATAAAATTTGCTGGTGGTTCCTTTCCGACGGTTGCGTGTTTACATTTTAGATGTCGTCGATAGAAATTGTATTCCAAATAGAAACTACCTTGAAAATCTTATGTCTCATTGTAAAAGTCACTATGGACAGTATAGGGGTCGTATGCCTGTATTCATGCATAGTCGGTATCAGACAGGTCATGGAATTGGAAATGTATTAGGAGGGCTATTTCGATCGGCACTACCCTGAAAGCTTGAGTAAATCGCTCAGACATGAGGCCCTGAGTACTGGCGTAGGGTTAGCCAAAGATGTCATGGCTGGAAAGAATGTCAGGTCTGCTCTAAAATCTAGTGCTAAAGCCATGGGAAAGGCTGTAATTCCACATGCCATCGCAGCTGTTAGCAACCAAGGGGTTTATATGGAAATGCATAAAAGAAAGGTCGGATGAGAGTTCCTACGAAAAGCATTACGTCTGAAGAAGTGAGAAGACATTCTAGAAAAAATAAGCTGAAAAAGCAAGTTGTAAGTGGCCGACACAGACGACGTAAAGACAAGCGGTGATATGGATTTACCACTCGGCTGTGAGTGCACTAAAAGCGAATCGGAACTTTTTGAGAGACGTCCCATGGTAACTACGTTGGACGGTGGAAGATGGGCCCAATTTCAGCCCATAGCCTCCCTGACAGACACTGGGCCGATGGAGTTTTATGTAGCTGGCTTGCCTGACTGATATCTGGATTTGGTACAATCTTATCTTATCTTTCTTTTAAAGTCAGATTATCGACTATGAACACTCGAACGGGTAGAGAAACCATTCTCACTAGGGAAACATTACTCCCACCTGTTAATAGTTGGATGCATTCTCTGATAAGTCAAGTAGATGTATTTCTTAATGTGCACAAAATTTCAGATTCCTCTGAAACCTACTCCTACAGAGCTTATCTGGAAAATTTGTTAAACTATGGGAACCATGCAGCCAAGTCACATCTTCAACTAGCTATGTGGCATGCCAATGATGCCTGGGAGTTCGATGAGATAAGCGATAGAAATCTAGGAATCAAAGCTTGCAGAGAAGCTTGTGGTCAGGGGAGAAGTGTGGAATTGATAGGTAGAATTCATTCTGACATATTCCTTCAAGAAAAATATCTGCTTGGTGGTGTCGACTTGAGAGTGAGAATACAGCGAACGAAGGATGCTTTCTCAAGCATGTGTCTGGAAAATATTAACTCTAAAGTGAAAATGGATGAGGCTTATCTCTACGTAAGAGAGGTTAACCCGTCACCCGATCCATTGATAAGCAATGCTAAAATCCTGTCAAGAACCAATGCTATTTACCCAATCAAACGGGTCATTGTGAAAACCTTTAGCATTGCCTCCAGTGTTCAGTCTGTTGACAGAGACAACCTAGTTATTGGTCAACTCCCGACATGTGTGATTTTTGCCATGATTCTGAACGCTGCTTATAACGGAGATACCAGTAAAAATCCATTTAATTTTCATCACAATAATCTGACATTTTTCACTTGCTATATTAATGGAGAACAAGTCAGTAAAAGTCAATTAAGCCCAATTTCAGTGAAGGCAAGGTAAATTATTCTGAGGCATATCTAGACTTATTCTCTGGTACCGAAGGACTTTTTAAGGGCAGAGGCTATCCTATATCATCAAATGACTTCTGTAGCTCGCGGGGTAGTGTCAGGCTGTTCCGGTGTCTGGTGTCAACTCACTGCGCCGCAAGTGCACGACGAATGAAGATGCTGGCTAGCTTCCAGTCTCGGGGTTATGGATCCTGTGCGATACTGCTCTATGGGTAACAAAGACCGGCTCCTAAGGCTGATGGATCTCAATCATTCTGGTACGGGCCATGCGACCATCGTCGCGAACATTAAACACTATAGTCTCATCCCAAGAGTTTGTGTCACATGTATGCCTGTCCATAGCAATTTCGTGGTCTATGGACTTACAAGATTTGATTTGGTGACCTAATTAACATAAGTCTATACAATAGTTTTACCTAAACAGACCGTCAAGTATGCTAGATAAATAGAATGAGCATACGAAAATACAAGACATAGAGACAGCCTGATGGACTTCTAAACGTGGGGCTCCCGGAGGTACCACACAGACTCGTAGGTCCACAGAGGTATCCCCGTAAGGGAGGCTCCCGCACACGAGATAACTAATTAACTTAATATAAGCCATTATACCTCTAAGCTGAAAGGAAAGAAAATTATCTTTTATAGTGTCCAAAAAATCATGTGCCTCACGTGGGCACTACTCCTAGTGCTAGTTTGGGTGAGGAGTATTATCCTCGCATGGGCCGTCGTCACTGAATCCTTGCGAGAGGCAAGTACCTAGCACGGGCCTCCGTCACAGGAAAATGACGCCGTCACTTAAAGCGGGAGAAGTGTATTGGCTGAAAAGGCTTACTCTAATATTCAACCAAAGTGCTGTAAAGAAAAGATCATACCTAGTGAAATTATGATGATACGGTTGCGTGCTGTGTTATGTGAAGACGGGATGAGCAATTCCCGAAGGATTCCCATGTCACCGTCTTATGTAGTTTTCAATATGCTGAATTAGTAGTTGTCGCTTTTATTTATGCGGGCCTTCTTCTATGCCTAACCTCACGTTTAGTTTTTAGAGACAAGAACTATTTTAGGCCGCAAATGGCTGGTGTCTACCTAGCCTTTAGATACGGCTGTCATTGAGAACGGATGCCCCAAGACATCAATACTGAAGACAGCATGCATACATGTTACTTCGCAAGATCTCCAAACTGGGTAAGAATCCGGACATCTTGCTCCGTAACCACATAAAACGTCACAAGACATTGCTTACCCTTTACAGAAGCAAGGTTAGGCAACTGATCGATCATTAGGGTGGGGGTAAAAGAGACGAATACCCACCATGAATGTCCTTCCCGTGAGGGTGAGGCAGATCTTAATATTATGCCTAGACATTCTTAAGGAATTCGGTGGGGATGCGCATCTGACGTTAGGTTTAAATGCAAGTTGCCCAGTTATGCACTGCGGTGCGGGAGGATTGTCCAGCGGATTAAAAGAAATAATAATTAAGATATGTTTTAGCAGTGCTTCCTACCTTGGCAAGGGTAACTAACTACCAAGTATCTGAAGATATGCGGGGAATGTGTGTGATACCACACCCTGGCCAGCAACGCTCGGAAACCCCAACAGTTTCCCAGGGTCAGATCAGTCTATGGTGCGGATAGGGACATCCAAACAATTAAGAAGCCATAAGGCTTAGTGGAACATGAAGAGTGACAATAACTTAGAAATATGAGGCCCATTAGGTATGTTGGACAATCTTACACAACCTTGCCTGAGTGCAGGGCTAAATTATCGCAACTACTGGAAAAGAGGCGTACGCTATGTGTCTCCTGCCGAAGAGATTGTCTCTAATCATATTAAACCTATCCTATCGAGCTGAATAGAAAGGTTTTAGTCGGTAGCATTCCAGGCTAAACAGAGTTATAGCATGGACAGCAACCTCAGTGAAAGAGTGTTGGTGGCGGGAGAATGTGCTGCACATATAAATGTTGCTGTGTAGTGTTTCCTACATGCACTGCAGTCCTATATTTTTCTATGACTAAACAAAACATATAAACTAATGGCTACTTGCCATATATAAAACTAACCAAATTAACAATACAATGTAAAATGATCAGAATAATATATAAAGTACAGGTTAGGGAACCTACTACGGTTAGTAATAAGAATAACTATAAACAGGTACAGAAACTATAACTAACGGTACTAAGACTGTTACGGTGCCTTTTAGTTATCGGGACCGTTCATACAGATAAGGTATAATTATTAAAGATGTAACTAACAGAATAATTAAAATGTTAAGTATAGTTACTTGAATAATCGGTAGCCATTCTTAAGCATGGGCTGTCATGTTACTGAAATTGATACATCATCCTTGGTTTGACGTGAGTTGATGCGTTCTCTGGAAGCTGGAAAGTTCCCGTATGTCAGTTCCTGCAAACAGGGTTTCCGCAAGCAGTCCAGGACGGGAGAAGATCGAACTCAGGACTGTAATCACAATATAGAATGTCTAACGAGTAGTCAGTAAGAGATGCAATAACATTACTGCTAAGATGAAAGTTCCGTACACCGATGGTACGGATGGAAGTTACCAACATCCCGATCATAAGCGGGGTTGTTGAACACGGATGAAGATACAGAACTAGGTGTAATCGTGCGGGGTATGTCAGTTAGCTCTTAAGACGTACCGGGCAAAGTTTACTTGCTGCGGTCAAAAAGTTTAAATAAACCTGCACGACATCAGTGCGGGGACGGTTGAATAACCACTTTTTGGCGTGGCTGGCAGATCCAACGAGTCATCCACCAAAGAACATTGCTGCCTCTACATCTGTAAAATCACATTTTCAGGCCAGGAAAGGCCTCATCGGCGGGAACAAGTGATGAGAAATGATTACAATGTACCCACTTGGTACACTGAAGGTGCCATCCTATCTTGGTCGTGCAATACGCGCTCTGTCAAAAATAGTATTAAGCGCGCACATGTGCGCTATACGCTTTAATGAACTTAGTCGTTTTTACAATGCAATCTCTCTCATAGGCTCATATACGCTTATAGCTCTACCCAGGGGGCCGTGTTCAGGGAACGAATCCCGGACGGGAGGCACGTACACAGCTTAGCTGGTACGGGCGGTACCTGACAGGTCGATCCGAATTACACTTCCGTTATGGCTATACCCTCTTTACATTAGATTTTTCATCAGACTTGGTCAATTCGATTCACCAGTTTTCTACCAAGACGGGGGCTTTGCGTGTCCAGTTTAACTTCAAGGCAGCTCTGACAGAGAGATGTACAACGTCATTTGTTGCACCAAATTTAATAATAATTTATTCATAGATGCGAGTAGAAATATTCTAACCAATTTCTAAGAATGTTGAACACTATTCAATTAGAGCATTTACTCAAGACAGACCCCATGGCCAGAAGATGTTTCAAAGGTGTGCTCCCTGTAGATCGCATTCCGCCCAGGATTGACAGATGACCATCTTGTTTGATAATCAATACTCATCCATCTGATAAGCCTGGTAGACACTGGATATGCATGTATTACACGCCCCTTAATAACCAACATGGATATGAATTCTAAGACCCATTAGGCAGACTGCTGACAGACAGTAGAATGTTGTCCACTTTTCATGGTGAAAGACAGGTCTATCTTTACAACTGTCAATAATTTCAACCCATGATGTCTACAGCCTGTGGATACTACTGTCTACATTTTCTCTATCATAGATGCAGAAGGAAATCTATGAACAATATTCTACACGAATTATCCATTCTGGATGAGAATAAATGGAAATCTCTCGTTCCTAAACTTTGTCAGGAAATCTTAACGGCGAAGCGATCTTCAATAGAACAGAAAAGACGTTGGTGGTTGCGGTGGCGGCAGAGGCACACACACCCCTCCCCTCCCCTTCTCGTCTCAATAAGGGACAGTTGGCGAGGAACAGAATGCGAGGTGACTGACTTTTTCCAGTCATATTAATTTGAAAATATTAAACAACCTTTTATCTGTATGGATAGCTTGAAAAAAAAAGAGTAATTCAATTTGTTTTTTAATAAAGTGAATATTAAAAACATACTTTTCACGAGTCTGGTTTTTTCATTTAAGACTGATGACGTCACCCCCACCCCAACCCTCAATGCCTGGATTTGCACTCAGCTGGTTTACACCCCTGCGCCAAGGGTGTGGCCAAACATTCACAGCCGGAGAGAGGTGGGGGAGCCTTGTAGGAGGAGGACAAGAAGCGAAGAAGGAGAAGAAAGGAGAGCTACAACATCTATAGCTACTGGATTTCAAAACTGATGAAATTAATATTTATAAAGTTTTGAAACAGATCTAGCCTGTACAGCGCTAGCTGACGAACTAAGGAGCAATTTTAATGTAATTAAAGGTTTTAGGGCTTAACAAATGCTCTAGTTTCCCCCCACCAAGTGTCCCAGACTTTGGTGGGGTTACACCCCTGTATTACATCAGGGGTGGGGGAAGTGGGACCTCGTAGGTGTCCATGTTACATTTAAGATGTAACATCAGAGAATAAAGAACAGCACTCCCCGAACTGGGGACAAGAAATTGATAAGAAAAATTAAAGCTATCTACATCTACATATCTAAGTAAATTGACCAACACAAGAAAAAAATGTAGCTTAGGTATGTTATGCCTGTTGGTCAAAGAGTGGAGCAGAAAGATGAAAGTCAAATACTTATGACGCTATGAAAACTTGAAAATTCTTATGACTGAATGATGATAAAATTCAGTTTGACCATTTTATAAACAAAATATTTTTACAACCTCATCAACCATGAAGAAAAATTAATTTAAATTTAAAATATCATCAAACTTACCATACTATCATTACATTTTTTGGATGTCTTGAGGTCCAAAGGGTAATGTGGAAAAATCTTCACATATGAATCGCTTAGAATAAGTTCATTTAAATTGCTTGACTAAGTGTCACGAGATAAGTTTATGATCACGTGTCCTTGATGATATTTTTTGGATTTTTTGGATAATTCGCAAAGGATTCGAGATTTTTATCTAGAACGGATTATGTAGTAAATCGTAATTTATGTGTTGGTTTGCAAAGTTCAACTTTAACGCTTTGATTTTACAAACCTCTTTGATATTTATGCCATCTGTCATTTTATATGCATAACTCTTAGGCCTGATCGAAACGTATTGTGATCTTATAATTTGGTGGTATCTCATTGGTATATTCACCCAATATATCATGTTTAAGAGGAACTATGGGCGGTATCTGAGCAGACTGTTTATAAATAATCGAGTCTGTATCCATGTACACTACCAATTTACCTAAGATTTCCAATGTTGAGAATAAGTGTAGGCGCGCATAAGAAGTAACGAAGCTCACAATCACGATGTTCGTATTGCAAGGCATTTTGTCAAAATCTTCTGCAGGTGCTACGGACATTAATAAAAGATTATCATTACAACACATTACGTCTTTAACGATTGTTGTCGAATCAGTGAACAGATTGTGCATTTGATTAGCACTTGTGACATATTGTCTCTTAGAAAAGCTTCGTTTAGCTAAGCTCCCCCACACGCCATTCAAAGAAAGTTTCCAGACTGGTCGCATTTTCGGATTTCTCGAAATATTATCATATTCTAAGGTTATTCCTTCCATTTCAAAGTATTGATGGACATAACTTTGTCGGTCTTCTACAGTCTTACACTCAAGGGGAAAACCACTTGCTTCCTATTTTAATTTTAAGAATTTATCGATGTAACCGGAGAATATCGAACTACTTTTCTCTCTGTAATTCCAAATCTCAAATATAGTCCTAATTTTATAGCCAAGTTTGATTGCTTTAGAGAGCTCTGGAGTCGTTACGGTGTCTGTTATGCTATGGGCATCGTCATCATGATCACACGCTGTTTCAGAATTAAGTTTCGCACATGAATAGCATGTAAAAACAAGCTTTCTGTCTATCTTGGTGGGTGAGGGAGGATGAAAGATGTCTTTAGGCGGTAAAACATTGGCTTTTACTAGGCCGAAATATTTGTCAAATTTTTGAAAGTATTCTCTGATAACTTCAGGGGTCCCGATTGGTAAATCTTTATACTTTAAGACAAAAGGATGTAAACTGCATATATCAGAATAGTATATTACCTCACCGTCTTCAATTTATCAAACAATGTAATGGCATTTGTCCGCCCACCCCCACCCCATAAAGTGAATCACGTGGTTTAAAGGGTTCCTGGAATGTAATTTGCCTTACGAAATTGAAAGCTAAAGAGTTAGTTTTAAGCATGCATTTGAAATCACAAGACCACACCTCATACACAATAAACTTGTTTTTCTTAAATTCACGTAGACGTGTAAGACATCTGAAATAGCAATCTGACATTGTCAAAGAATGGGCAAAGGGTTTCCTAATCAAATTCCTATTTTTACGGAGGTATGTCAAGCAACCAGAAGTTGAACACCCCGAATATTCCCATATGGAATTTGTTGTCTCACAAAATCCATCGACATAGCACGCGAGAATCTTACGGTCACCCAAGTTTAAGGCATATTCAATTTTAATCCCCAGTCTGTGAGCTTCAAAATTGATCCATTTACAAGCTTCTACTGAATGGCTTCTAGGGGGATGATAACAATTCATTGGTAGCACCGGAAGTTGTGATTCTTCTAGGAAATGTTTCCCGAATATTAAGTTACACAAAGAAGCGATCGTCAAACATGAGACTAGGGGGTCGATTTCCATTTGTTCAATACACATCTCACGAAATTTAAAACATGCTAATCTAAGCACTCTGACATCAGATTTGCAATAAGCAATGAATTCTTCTTTAAAATTAAATAATTTATCTTTGAGAGAGTCATACCAAGATTGGAATTCGGTAGCTTCAGAAACGGACATGTGAAATATTTTACCATTATATGCTTGATTTTTCTCTATGTTCGCAAAATGAGGCAAATAACCTTTCCTGGATTCCAAATCGAACATCCCATGAAGGTTACGCAATGGTACAGGTATAAAGCCAAGGCTGTCTTTGAAGACTATTCCACCAATCCCAAAATACGAAAATTTCCAGCCATTTTTGATAATCCTGGTTGGCTTTAAAAGTGTATTATCGTAAATTTCTCGCAAGACTAAATGATTATCATATGCCCTCCTGCCATGAGCTAAAACAATGGCGTCCCGATGGATACATACAGTTTTCTGGGTTATCTTTGATAACTTAATTGTCTCTGTAGCTAACACGCAGGTGAGAAAGTCTTTCATGCATGAGTTCCCATAGAATACAAGCTCCTTCTGTTTGATATTACATACTGTACAGGTAGAGTTAATATCGTCGCCAAGACAGTGTGAGCAAACTTTATTAATCACAACCAAGTTTGGAATATGTGTGCCTGAGGAAATGTCCATTTCAATATCGAAAAAAATGAAAATTTGAGTCGAATCATCTTCAATACCAACCCTAGCCAAATGTTTTTCTCTCACTGTAGTTAACCTCTCTTCAGACGGAAACATAAAACATTGATGTTCGTTCCGGTCAACAATTTCCTGGCAATAGCTACATGTGCTAAAGAAATAATGGTGCTTTGTAACTGAGGTATTATATATTGTTGCGTAGCAAGTTTTACAACAAAATATATTTTTACAAGTCTCGTTTTTCACATGACGTTTAAAACATTGGGTGCTCCTAAACCAACGATGACATTCTGGACAATAGATGTAACCATTAAAATGGCATGGCGGGTTAGATTTACAAGACGTGCATTTGGCCTTACAAGAATGACAATTTCTGTTGTTATAAAATTTCCCGCACAGATTGCAGAAATAGCTAGAACCAATAACAGATCTTATAGATGATTTATAGGCAAAATGACCATTATACAAATAAAGATTCAGGAATGTTCTGCAGCTAGGATTGCCTTCAAAGATACATTCATTTATCTCTGCTGCTGAATATATACGTAAGTTGTAATTTCGGCAAAATATTTCTTGGAATTTAATAGCTTCGGGGAGACCACAGATTCTGTCTTCCTACAGCCCAGTCAATTGATGTAATTCAATTACTTTTGTTTTCTGATACATGTTATTTTCTCGTTGCTTTCCAGTATGCCTCCTCCTCCTCCTAATCTTACACTCATCAGATGCTGTAGATTCAGGATGTAATCGCTCGGGCCATACATACATTATCCTGGTTGTCTACCATGATCAGATCTTGCCTCATTAATGCTTGTTTCTCAAGACCATATAGCCAAGCCATTTTCCGATTTCTCCCAGCGCCAGTTGGTATATGGACATGGAAGATGTCAATTAAAAATGTTTTATCTAGTTTTAGCGAATGCTTAGACTGAGCAACTTTAGACAATGATTCCATTAAATTATTCACATTTAAATCGGCGCTACGATGGAATTCTATGAAAATAGGGTGAGTTAAAGATCCATGATTGAAAGTCATTCTAATTTGATCGCCTGGAGACGCATTGATTTCAGTCTTAATGGTAGCTAATATTTTAGTAAGAATTGCATGGATACGTCTGTTTACTTGAAACAAAGATAAGCCTTCTAAATGATTTTGGCGTTTAAATTTATAGCTGTATTCGGAAAGCCCAATTTTCCTGGAATGAAACTCGCATTCTCTAGAAAGATTATATAAAACATGTAACTTATCATCATCATCATCATCATCATCATCATCATCATCATCATCATCATCATCATCCATCATCATCATCATCATCATCACCCATGTTATTATTGTTTTCAAATGATCCCTCCGTATGTATATTTCTTACATTCACCCTATCAATAGGAAGACCAGAAGGAGAATGGCTGATTTCCTCCACACCATTCCCACGCTGCTTAGAAAAAAAACTAGCATCGTTATCAGATATGTTTGACATCGGAAATATGTTTGTAAATGATGTTCCTGGCATTTCATGGATGTAGTAAACATGAGAATCTGTAATATTATCACTTTCCATGGACACGTCTTGACATAAATTCCAAGCACTAGTATACGATCCATTACACAGATTATTAGCACTATCTAGAAGAGATAATCTGTTTAGAATCTGCATTTCGTGGTCATAGTAAACATGAGAATCTGTGATATTATTTTCACTTTCCACGGACACGTCTTGACATAAATTCCAAGCACTAGGATAGGATCCGTTACACAGATTATTAGCACTATCTAGAAGAGGTAATTTAGTACAATCCACGCTTCATGGTCATAGTAAACATGAGAATCTGTAATATGATTTTCACTTTCCATGAACCCACGGCCTTGACATAAAGTCCAAGCACCAGTATACGATTCTTTACACAAATTAGTAGCCCTATCTAGAAGAGGTAATCCGTTTAGAATCTTTAGATTATCACTTTCCATCATGCCCTGTAGGTGGGGCTTAGAATACACCTTCCGTATCCTCTGCGTGTCGTAAGAGGCGACTAAAGGAGGTAAGGGTGAGGTAACCCTGACAGAAACCTCGAGTGCTGAAGACGGAGGTTCCAGGCCGCACGGCGCACTCTAATAAACCATGGATCCACGCACTTAACGCTTATGATCATGTCGATAGTCACTTACAGGACTGGCAGTATGATCAGCGAACGGAAAGAAGAAGAAGAAGAAGAATCACTTTCCATCGACCCGTCTTGACATAAATTCCGAGCACTAGTATTCGTTCCATTACACAGATTATTAGCACTATCTAGAAGAGCAAATCTGTTTAGAATCTTCAAGTTGTCTATAATCATATTGAACAGAACGCAGCCTAGTATGTCATTTTCCGAAATATTATGGCTTGATGAGAGATCTGAAAAAAAAATTTTTAACTGGCAACTTCCAGGTGAAATTAGTTTCAAAATATTTAACATAATTTTCTATTAATGACTTAAATGTTGATGAAAAAATGGGCATCATTAGTACTAACTGCAGCAGCGGCATCAGCGACGCCAGCCACGTCAGCAGCACCACAGCCAGTAGCACCAGTAACAGCAGGAATTGCTTCCAGTCAAATTACTTTCAAAATATTCAACTGGATGTTTATGAAATTTGTTAATTCACCAAAGACAGACAATTCCTAAACGTCAGCATGAGATATTGCATGACTGAAAACAGTTTACATTTTTGTCTTAATTTACATCACCACCCCCATCACCCCTCCTATAAAAGATAAAATTAGTTTTTTAAAAATTCAACATATCATTAGCAGCAGCAGTAATAGCAGTAGTACTCACTTACTGAAGAGTTTAAGTCAATAAATTGAACCGACCCAATCGATGGGCTGGGCTGAGGGGAGAAGCTCTGTAAATGTTGGCTCTGAAAATAACAAATAATTTAATTAATTATAGATGGATGGATAGAGGGAGAGTATAGGTATGTGAGTGGGTACGTGAGTGTAGTGAGTGAGTGTGTAAGTGGGTGGACAGTATGGGTGTTGTCGGCGGGTTTGCATGGCGGGAAAATAGTATTTTTGTAATTGTATCCAAGTTGTCGACGTAAAATTAGTTTTAAAAATATTCAACATATCATTTCCAACATAAACAGCGGCAGTAACAGCAGTAGTATTTACCATAGAGTTTGTAAGGTAAAATAAATAAATAAATAAATAAACTTTATTTAAAGAGGGTACATCGTCAGTGGCCTGATCTACCCGAGGCCCTCTCGGAACAGTTATATTTACACTATGTACACTATTTAATTTAATTAAACTATGTACAGGATAAACAGCTAATTACAATTTGTACAACAAAAGCAACAGTGGAGAATAAATTATTAAAATCAGTTCGTGAAGGTATGTGATATTTACATTATGCTTCTTAAAGCGGCATATAAAAGCACATGTCGCTACTCTGAAATATGTCTATTTGCAGACCATGAGTATGCCATTTCAGAGATTTTATCAATGGAATGACTGGCTCGGCAATCGAGCCAGTCATTGCAGCGGTAAGATCTGAGAAATTACACACTTTTGCTCTGCAAGATAACATTTTCTATAAGGAAATCAGTCAAATAATATATAGATCGATTCTTTGGGCAAAAATTACCATTATGCTTCCTAATCTTGAAATATGTCTGTTTTTATTATCAGCGGATCTAGATTACAGATATTTAAACATCAATTCTTTGTGGAGCTATTTACCTTCTATGTTCTAAACCTACCTAGAAAGGCATCTATTTAATTTAATTAAACTATGTACAGGATAAACAGCTAATTACAATTTGTACAACAAAAGCAACAGTGGAGAATAAATTATTAAAATCAGTTCGTGAAGGTATGTGATATTTACATTATGCTTCTTAAAGCGGCATATAAAGCACATGTCGCTACTCTGAAATATGTCTATTTGCAGACCATGAGTATGCCATTTCAGAGATTTTACCGACGGAATGACTGGCTCGGCAATCGAGCCAATCATTGCAGCGGTAAGATCTCATAAATTACACACTAATGCTCTGCAAGATAACATTTTCTATGAGGAAATCAGTCAAATTGTTAAGACCGATTCTTTGGGCAAATATTACCATTATGCTTCCTAATCTTGAAATATGTCCATTGGCAGACCACGCGAGTGCGACTTTTACAATCTTACCATTGAAATGACTGACACTCTCTAGTCTAGCCATTAATTTCAGCGGTAAAATCTAAAAAATCGCACTCTATTGATCGGCAAATTTACATTAGGGTTTTCATCTTTGGTTCTTATTCTTTCAGATTATTTAGTGTCTAATGAATTAAAGACGCATGGGCAACTCTTA
The DNA here is from genome assembly GCA_034401795.1 of Chaetoderma sp. LZ-2023a. NCBI lineage: Eukaryota > Metazoa > Mollusca > Caudofoveata > Chaetodermatida > Chaetodermatidae > Chaetoderma > Chaetoderma sp. LZ-2023a. The sequence goes on along the minus strand of CM067373.1, from coordinate 85,394,684 downwards.
CTCTTGAAAATGCGTCTTGGAGAGTAAAAAAATCAGTAGTCATACGTTTCCAAAAAACATAGTAGGCCTACGTACGTGCCTACTCAAACAGAGGCCTATATACATGCATGAACGCGCGCACGCGCGCACGCGCGCGTGCGAACTTACATACGAGGATATTTACACATACACCCCTGTTCTTACAAAGGCACTTTTCTTGATCAATTCGCTTTTAAATGAGCATAGATGTTATTTTTGAAGGACGCAAGGGATGGTGACTGTGTAATGCTTGTTGGTAGTGTATTCCACATTTGGGATGCCATATATATGTAGCTGTTCTTGCCATAATCTGTTCGGATTTTAGGAGGTCTTAAGTGACCATAAATTTTAGATCGTAAGTTTCGTTTGTGGGCTTCATCTATGGGTGTAAACATATCCGTAATATAGCTAGGTGTAAGATTGTTAAGGGCTTTGTATGTCATGATGTTTGTTTTCATGGTCATTCTTTCACCTATGGTTGTCCATTTTAACGTGTCATATAACGGTTTAGACGGAGTTCTGTGTGGGACGTCCAAGATAATCCTTGCTGCGCGTTTCTGTAATTTTTCTAGTTTACCTATCAATGCCGTATTGCCTACATAATACACTAAGCAGCAATAATCTACATGAGACAGTATATATGATTTGTAGAATAAATTACGCTCATCGATATTCATGTATTGTTTGTTTTTCTTCAACATATAAATAAGGGAAGCTATTTTGCTGCATATTTTGCTTACATGTGGTTGCCATGATAGATTATCATTAATATGTAAACCTAAAAGTTTTGCATCGTTTACTATGCCTAGCTCACCGTCACCTATTGGAATTCTAATTTCTGATGTATTAATTTGGTTTAGTTTACGAGTTGTGCTTATCATTAACAATTTAGTTTTATCTGCATTTAAAATCATTTTGTTATTTTGACACCAGTTTTGTACTGATGTCATATCACCAGTCAGATGTTCGACTACCTTTGGCACATTGTCAAAGCTACAATGCATGGTTGAATCGTCACAGTACATATCAATGTTACTGTTTATATCCATATAAAGGTCATTAACATAAATAATAAATAACAGAGGTCCTAATACTGAACCCTGGGGGACACCTACTGTTATCGGTGACATACTCGAAATCTTGTCAGAAATTGACACATACTGTTGTCTGTCTTCTAAATATGATGAGAACCATTTTAGCGAAAGAGGGTCAAATTTGTATATGCCTAATTTATGCAGGAGTATATCATGGTTAACAAGGTCAAAGGCCTTCCTAAAATCTATCATGATAGCTCCTACAAAATCGCCCTTATCGACTGAGAATCGCCATTTCTCTATCAATTTTAGCAGCGCTGTTTCGCAAGAATGCTTTGGCCTGAATCCTGATTGAGATTCGTATAGTAAATTATATGTACTTAGAAATTTATATAAATAATTATGTATATGCCGTTCTATAATTTTTGATAGAATTGGCAGTATCGAAATGGGTCTATAATTACTGATCTCGGCTTTATTATCTGATTTGTGTAATGGCTTTACCTTGGCGTATTTCCACATTGTAGGAAATACGCCAGTATCAATACTTTTATTTATGATGGCAGTTACTGACGGCGCGATGATCGGTGCAGATAATTTTAGAAAATGGGCGTTAAGTTCATCATACCCTGCCGACTTGTTTGTTTTTAATTTCGATATTTCATCATAGACATAGGCTACTGTTACGTTAGGTATACTAAAATTAACCCCTTTTGGTACTTTACTGTTAACGTGATTTACGAGCCTGCCTGTATTAGTTATTGCGTTGTCTTGGGTATTTATCGAATTCGCTAGGTCGGTTGCAACTGTAGTGAAATATGAATTGAACATCTCACAGTGTTGGGCAGTGTCCCTAATTTCCCGTCCATCGCTATTATGTAAAACTAGTGGCATTTTGCTAGATTTTGGGTTGATGCTTCTCATGATGTTCCATATATTTGAGGGATTCTGTTTATGCTCGTTTAACTTCATACTAAAATATTGACACTTTGCGCTTTCTATTAAATACATTACATTATTTTTCAACTCCCTATATTTAACCATATCATTTACTTTTTTTAAATAATCGCGCTTTTTGATTGCTTTCAAAATATTATCATTAATCCATCCAGGTTGACAGTATTTCTTAACTCTACGTTCAATAATAGGGGCATGGTTGTTCAGAATAGCAAGAAAAGTTTCATGCCATAACGCGAGAGCTTCATTTGGATCGCATATCATATTAATCATTTCCCAATTATATTGAGATAAATCATTAAGGAATTTAATATTATCAAATTTCTTTCTGCACCTGTATTTTATCGTATGGTGAGTCTGAGATTTGTACGTGACGTTATTCCGCACAACAAACACTGGAAGATGGTCTGCTAGGGCTAGATCGCCTACGCCTGCTTCAGTAATTTTGCTCTTGTCAGTGACATAGATGTGGTCGATTAGGGTGGCAGTCTTCTCCGTGATTCTAGTCGACTTAGAAATTAGTTGTTCTAAATGAAATCCATCCATCACTGATTGCCATTTTGTAGGTATCGGTAGATGAAAGTTAATATTGAAATCGCCTATTAGAATTATATCCGGGTTATGTAGATAGGCTGCCTCGAGTAAAGGTTCGAACTCGTCTATCCAGCTAGCTGGCGAATTTGGCGGCCTATAGACACAGCCTAACAGAAAAGGTTTCGTTTTATACGGCGTAACTTCAATCCATAATAACTCTAACTCTGCTGATTCTAACTCCTCCCGCCTGCAATACGTCTGATTCTCTTCTATGTAGATTATGATACCGCCCCCATCCCGATTTGCCCGATCTTTTCTCTCAAAATTATAGCCATTAATATCTATTTGATTACTGTTTATTACGTCACTTAGAACTGTTTCTGTTGTGGCGAAGATTTCTAATTCCTTAATGGATTTTTCCATGATTATTTTCAATTGATTCATTTTTGGGAGTATGTGTTGTACATTTATGTGTCCTATTCGCATGCCTTTCGTGTTTATTGCAAACGAAGGGGAATCATATTCCTGCGTTAATTTAATAAAATTGTAACTACACTTCCATTGACATAATGGCTTATCAACATAATCATGCGCATATAGATGGTTTTCGCCATCAATGTTGCAATACGATATAATATTAATGAAATTCAGAAATCGTACTTTGACCATATAGCTGAAGATATTAATATATTCCAAATACAGATTATTTTTATTTAATCCGCTATTATTATTATTATTATTATTATTATTATTATTATTATTAAGTATATTATTATTATTATTATTATTATTATTATTATTATTATTATTATTATTATTATTATTATTAAGTATATTATTATTATTATTATTATTATTATTATTATTATTATTATTATTATTATTATTATTATTATTATTGTAGTTACTAGTTACAGTGATTGAATTAGCATTATCATTAATACAAACGGGTGCAATTATTGCATCGTTATTAGCACTAATAGTTTTATTCTGAATGTTAGCACTAATAGTACAGTGGTTGGCATGTTGAATAGCTGGTGTCGCATAGCCTATATTAGAGTGAGCATTGCTTGCTGTAGAATGTGAGGTGGTCGCGGCATGACAGCTAGCAGTATCGCTCGCATTGGCCGCAGCAGTTTGCGTTACTAGGGTATTGGAACGCAAGACACGACTTACGGTTTTGTCATCATCTATTAAGGCATCTCTATTTAAATGATCGCTATTAGGATATAACAGATCGAATCTGTTACTGACCGGGACATTATAAATAGATTCAGTACAATAGACAGGTCTAGAAATTGACATATTATCGGCATGGTGATTATCATGATCATGAACATGCTCACCATGCTGTTGTTGATGCTGATGCTGCTGCTGATGACGATGATGCTGATGCTGATGATGACGATGATGACAATCGGGTCAATAACTTCACCCGAATATATTAATGTGCTGGCCTGAGCGGAGAAGCTCTGTAAATGTTAGCTCTGAAAATACAAAGAATTTAATTAATTATAAATGGATGGAGAGAGAGCGGGTCTAGATATGTGAGTGGGTAGGTGAGTGGGTGAGTGAGTGTAGAGAGTGAGTGTGTAGATGAGTGGTGTGGGTGCCAAGAACATATTATTTTTGAAATTTTATCTTGCTTCCAGGTAAAATTAGTTTTTAAAATATTCCACATATCATTAGCAACAGAAACAATAGCAGTAACAACAGTAGTACTTACTGTAGAGTTTGTAAAGCCAATAAATTCACCCGAATCCATTGATGTGCTGGCCTGGGGGAATATTATTTTTGAAATTTTATCACTGGAATAACTGGCTCGGGTATTGTAAAAATAGTATTCTCTTGCTATGCATATCTACATTCCACAAGAGCACTACAGCGACTGAAATTCTATCTATGAATATGTTAAGGTATGTCACTTAGCTGATTACATGATTTCGATGAGCTACTACTCGCAGATGAATCAACGATTTCCTGAATGATTTAATCTATTTCACTTCCATCATGTCCACTCCAGAGGTCGTCGTCTAACGACAAGGTGGGTAGATCTACCGCAGAATCTGGTTTCAACTTTTGACTGGGAAATCTCCTCCAAATCCAGTAAATATAGACTATGTTTGGGGTTTTTTCGGGTGTTGTGACTAAGACATTTCCAGACGACGTCCATCGAAGCCTATGTCCTGTTTCCGGTCATGGGGTGATCACTCAAGGAAGTAGTTAAGAAAACGGATTTTCATTTTTTTTAATTATGACGTCATTGGTGACGTCACTGGTATTAGCCAATCAGAATCTATGCCTGGTTAAGTCCATTACTACTCACCCGTATTCAGTGATCGATTGACTAACGTTAGGCCTATGCAAGTCGTTTCAAGCAACCGACAGCAAGATGTGACTTACTTGGGCATAATTGTGTGTTTTTCTAACAAAGTCCTTTAGAATGTTTAACACCGAAATTCCAATAGCTCAAATATAAACAACTATATGAATATTTTAAAAATATTTTGACTGGTAGCCCACTCCACCCGACCCACCTACTTGTTGCTGTCAAAGACCTGTATTAAGCATTGCAACGACAACGACTGTGCATGTAAGCCTATCGCCCTCTCTTATTGTATTTTAACCCTTTCTTGACGAAGCCGCCAAAACAGACCTCTACAGTGATCTTGAGGAATGTCAATTTGCAGGTCAAGAGAAGAAGGTCTTTTGAAAATTCACCACTGAAATGACTGGCTCGATAACTGAGCCAGTCATTCCAATGATAAATCTTCAGTAAAAACAGTCTTCTGTTGGCCTGCAAATAGGCATCCAATAAGCACACAATTTTATATTCTTGCCCCAATTTAGGTATTAGCGGGTTAATAGATTATGAGGACGACGATGATATACCAGGTACCATGTCTGTTTAACCTTTCCCGTGTTGCATTATAGTATAAGACACTAAGCTGAACATGCAGCTTCACACTCGTTGCATTCGAGAGAGGGTAAAAATTACGGACTTGTTACAGACACTCTTGTGGGGCGCCGACGCAGATTTGTTAACATCGTGGACTTCTATAAACATATATAGTAATATTGTAGAGCGCTAAAAAGTAGACAAAGTTTGCTAACAATAAAGGATCAATCTAAAAATAGAGGCGGCGCTTCTTTGAGAATGCACCTCTAATGTAATGACCCGCCATCTTATTACGTCATCACGACTAGACTGCTACTCAGACTCAACTTCGGATACCAGACAGATCGGGACCCAGTCCATCCCCGTAGCGGACTGTAAAAGCAACACTGTGGATCGTGTTTGATTTTGATATCATTTTAACCTCTGTATCACTAGATTGCTACGTAAATTCGTTCCCCATTGTAACCTGGTTGGTTCACATTCATCACATTCAGTTAGGTGTCGATATGTCCTGGGATTCGCTCATAATGGGTTCGGCCCCAGAATGTCACCCATATATTTAGATAGGTATAGGCATACGCTTACGGAGTAGTGAGATTTAAATATATCTACCATTAAAAGATTTCGTAGTACACAATTTCGTCACGAAAATAGGCTCAAATTTAGGCTGAGTCACGGGTTTCGTTGCAATATGTTCACACACCCCGCCCCCCCCCCCCCCCACAAGAATTTTACCCACAAAGACTTATAGGAGTTTGAATATGCTAGTTATATTCCGAATTTTCAAAAAATCTACTGTAAAGTAATTTCATAGTACACAATTCCATGCCGAAAATTTACGCAAATTCTGGCAGATCCACGCTTTTCTGTACCATACTGTCTGCAATAGGTTCAGCCCCAGTATTTCACCCATATGGTTAGATACGTATATGAATACGCTAATAAAGTATCAAAGGTTTTTAAAAAATGGCTATACTGTAATTTAGTAATATATAATTTAGTAGCGGCCAACACTTGTCAAATTCCAATAATTTACTATGCTCGTTACCAGAATCTCTGTACTTGCTTTGTAGTCAGTTTTCGAACATAGGGCCATGTAGAACTCACTATGTTCTCGTGATGTGCGAAATAATTCACAATTCTATCTTTCTGTATATCTCATATTATTAGCTCCGTGTACTGATAGAACAAGATCGTCATCGTTACAACGGTTGAGGCCGATTTTGGCCTTTTTGTTGGACAAGAATATTTAATTTTAATAGTTTGTCACTGTTTCCAGTAAAGATATCTTTTAATAGGTGGCATAGATACATACGATGGCTAAATAGATACAGATCACGATGTCGTGGCTGTTTCCCACTGGCTCTTCAGTCAGAATGTTTTCTACTATATCATTTTCGTTTGAGAAAACTATGTTCGCGGTATTGGTTCTATCCTGGCCACTTGAGTTTGTTGAGAAGGTTATCTGGCTGTACAGATCGGGGTCCTGTATTGCATCAAAAATATGCTGGCTTTGTGCATTTCACGACACTAGCACTGCAGTGTTCATTTCAGCAATTTATTTTCGTGTAAATAAAATCACCCATTAACATTTTGTATGTTAATCCTTTACATTTGAGACCTCCCTAGGTAGGCTATTGCGGATTGGCATTACTCATTTAGAAAATGACGCTCTGATGATTTTAATAACGCCAGGTCATGGACTTTTGATAACGCCGTATGCCCGTGGCGTGTGAGCCAAGCACATGCATCCAGACACATCCAACCTAACAAAATAGCATTCAGATCAAGCGCGCACACGGTCCAACGTATTGTAATTCTTAAGCAATTATCAAGGTGAAATATCTAAGGTAAAAAGTTGCACGTCTTGCGCGCATGCAGTCTCAATTGGCCTTTAGTGTAAATAGCTCCACCGTGGCCCATGGTATCAATGCTTTGACATCAATCATAGCCACTAACATTTACTTCTATTGTCTACAGTTTGGTCGAAGCTTTCTTAAGTTTTAGCTCAGAAACAGCGCGAAGTCAAATCAGTTTCAAAATATTCAACACCATGTTTATTAAATAGTAAAGCCATACAATTCGTACAACGCGTCGGACTAGTAAGCTTTTAAGACGGACTAAATCGAGTCATTCATGTTGTACATGATTATGACGTCATCCTCCGCGTCACATAGATGATTATTAAGTCATATGATGGATGGATAAACTGGAACGGCCAATTTTCAGACTCTTATGCTGCGAGGTGGGGATGATATGTGTTAGTAACACCCCCCCCCCCCCCCACCACCCCGGCTAGGCCAATGAGGTCACTAAACGTATTAAGAAACAAAACGAAAGAAAAGGTCGTGAAAATGTTAAAATATACTAATCTAGCAGATGGTGCATATTTACATTAGGAGATGCGGGAGGGAGCGATCTGAGAGTATCCAGATTTCAAAATTTTCCGCCCGTCCACTCCCACACCACCTTGCTTGCCAGTTCCGCCACCATTTGTCAGCGAGCCCTCCCATTTGACATGCGTGATTGTCGAACATTTTAATGTTGATTTCAGTGGGAAATTAACCCTTTCAAACCGAAAGGCTCAAAACACATAAATTACTTACGATTTAATAATTATTCTGTTCAGTATTTTGAAACTAATTTGGCCGGGAGATGTTGCTGCCTATGGCAGCAACAGGTTCCTGCCAAATTAATTTCAAAATATTCCACAGCTTACTTGGTAGGTTGCCTTGAAGCTAGGATTCGCTGAATTCAGGGTTTAAAGGGTTTTAAAACATAGGGTAATAAAATATTGCACATTTTTGCGACCGAAACCACGTATAACCGTGTGTAGTTTCGGTCTGAAAGATCCGTGTCTATAATTAGGCCAAACAGATAAAATGTATTTGCACAGTTTGTTATTTGTCATTGAGCGTATGCAAATTTAAGCTATATAATGCACGACGGAAAAACATAGCTAGTCCGTCAGAATACCTCACAGCATACTTCGTTATATTAAAGCGAGATCCCCCTCAAGATACCTCTGTATGAGAAAGCGAAATATCCCACAAGATACCTCTGTATAAAAAGCGAGAAACCCCACAATATTCCTCTATATAAGACAGTGAGAAACCCCACACGATACCTCTATGTAAGAAAGCGAGATGGGACAACCTGAAAGCTGATATAAGCAAAATAAGCACAAGAAATTATTTAGATGGAAAAAGACACCAACCTCGTCAATGAGTTGTGGAACCACTTCGAAATCAATCTAGAAAAGGTGTCTCAACCCAAGCCTACTGCACAAAGAAGAAAGAAAGAAAGATGGTCTGCCATGGGTATCATTTAATCTCAGATAGGTGATCAAGAAACGAGATCGAACCTGCAAGATCAAGGAAAAGTTTGCCAGCAACAATGATATCGACAAATACAACGAGCCAGAACGCCTAGTACTAAAGGAAACGCATCGAAGGCCTCATAATACCGAATGTAGATGAATCGGGCGATCAGAACAATACATGTCGCATGAAACGGTTCTGGTCATACATCAAACACAAAAAAATTGACAACAGTAGCATCAACTATCCTTAAACATGATGGCTTGTAATACCAATAAGCTGTAGACAAAGCTGATATCCTAATTAAGCAGTTCTAGTCAGCATTCTCGAGCAAAGCTCACTTCAGCATCTAGCCGAATTCCAGTCACGCTACCGTATGCAGGAAACATACCGGATCCCACATGCACTGGAAATTACCCAGAATGGAATCGAGAAACTGCTCAGAAATCTAAACGTCAACACAGCAACGGTGCCAGACAACATAGGACCCCGCATCCTCAATGGACTATCCCAAGAGATAGCCCCGATACCATCTTTAAAAATCCCTTTATCCCCGGAGAGCTACGAAATGAGTGGGGCATGTAAGATCCACCTATAAGAAAGTCCAGCAATACAAAGCTGAAAAGTACAGGTTACATATTGTGTGTGTGTTGTAAGCTTATGGAAAATATAATCGCCAGCCATATAATGAAACATGCAGACTCGCACAGCATCATCTACGCATTACAACGGGATAAATTGATAAACGGGCCAGTCATTCCAGTAGTAAATTTTCGAAAATAATCTTTTCTTGGCCATTCAATAAGCAAATACTTTGATTTTCCTGACAACATTTAGCAATTAGAGAGTGAATACCTACTTTATGAAAATGTCTACCCTATTGCATTCTAAATTCGCATATAACTTGTTCTATGGATCCTGGTATAATCTCATACATATATAGCTATAGACGGCTTATGACCCTCTAAAAGCCGGAATTTCAGAGGTCAGTATTTTCTCACCAGATATAGGCCTATTAATCTCCAAATATTATGGTTTTTTACTAATTCTATTACGTAGCCAAATAAAGTGACACATTAAAATAGCGGATGCAATTTTATTTCTGATAACAATTTATAAATTTGCGTCACCTGCATCTGTTCAATTTCTCTTCCAATTAAAGAATCGAGTCCATTATGGAGGCTATATATGCTTCTGATTGTCTGCGTTTCCTCCAGTCAATGATAGCCGGACATGCCCACTTGTGTTTTACTGAACTCGCATGACCAGTGGTTGGGAAAACTCGTCACATGGGTATAGTGATAAACACTCTTAAAGGAAATCTCAACTTAGCTTATACCAACTATCTAATGACAGACTTTGCCACCCACAGTCCATCCCTGACACTGTAGCTTTGTATCATCCTGACAACGAAAGATATTCAGGTTTTAGTAGCTAAATGTTGATACATTTCTACAGCCTGTGATGGCTGTCATGATTTACGTTTCAACTAATCAGAAACAGCCTAGTGTGTATACGCTCAGTCGTAGAGGTGCCGGCTATAGTTTGGCAATGCCGTATAAAAGCAATCATACAGTTAAGTTGTTGAATATTTTGAAACTGATGTGACTGGAGGTTGTTGCTGCCATAGGGATGAGTATTACATAATAAAGAATGTAATGCATTGGCACCTGCATGACATCACACATTATCGTTTGAGGAGACACAATGGCGGCGATCACTGTTCAACATTTATGCGATATTACAAAGCAAATAAGGGAATGTGACAGGATATGAAATATATGGAATCTATAAACCACAATCCACAATACAACATTTGAGATGAGATTAGCTTCCCTTACATAGCTATGGGTATAATCGTAAATGAAGCTATCCTGTTGTTAATTATTTTGGTTTTAATTGGACTGAAAGTCTGCGGACTAGCTCTGATCTTGACATGCGCCGACTGATTTTAAAAGCTTAAATATCTTTAATTTATAGGCGTTACGTCTTATATGATGTCGTCTGATACAATTATGCCAAAGCTGACGTTGCAAGAGTTAGTTAAAAAAAAAAACATGCAAAATGTAATGCCCTTGGGGTACAAATCGCAACAGGATCTAAAATTACGACACATTATTTTCAACAAAGGGGGGAAACACACACCTTAGTGAGTATATAAAATTGTTTATTAATATCATGGCCTATAGCAAATTCCCGCAACCCCCTGAATCCAGATTAACGGAATCTAAATTTCAATGTTTGGTTGTTTGCATATGTTTTGAAACTAATTTAACTGTGACATGTTGCTGCCACAGAAAGATGTCTTTATACACTTTGAAAGGCAAAATTTAGTACAATTTGTCATCAATGTAAGCCGCATTACATAAATCATTATGAACACCAATAGGCCAGATGACACATTTGTTTTGCCGGAATGTGTTGATGGTTTAAAATCAAATTTGACAAATATGTCCATAGTGACATTATCTATTAGAAGGATGAAAATTTTGTGAATACATCCTAAAAATAAAAAAAATTTCCTGTGCTTCACATAAGTATTCCTAATCAACGGATCCAGAGATATGCATATCCGCGAGCACTTGCAATGCCTTACCTTTGAGACGTGCAGCCAACTAAGCTTCGTTTTTAGAGTTGCACCATTCATTAATTTCATCTATCTTGCTGTAATTCCACTGGAAGGGATAGTTTTCCCATGGAGTTCTGCCATTGCATTCAGGAGGTAGCAACGGTTGCCTAGTGCAGGTGACACGCCGTTCTCCGAGCTTTTTATGACGACCTATGAGAGTATATGGTCTATTTCCGACTCAATTCCAAGAAGCTACGGTGGCTGTCAAACTGTCGTGGCATACACTTATTGACAGACTCTTTCCTATGAGCGGATCTGTCTGTCATGGCGTATGGGCGCTGACAATATGACGAGCGCGCGTGCTCCACGAGAGACGGTGTGTGGTCTGGAGAGTGATGTAGCTGGAGGCGTCAATGTAGGGCCGCGGACTGGAAAGTGGTCTCTGTCAACAGGGGCGGGCATTAATTGGCGGTGGCGTGAATAGGTCGATGCGGCCGTGTGATCGTCGTCGGCGTTTCATGACCAGAAGCAACAACTGCATTTATGGATGCATGCGTGTAAGGCCGTGTATGAATAGAGCTGAGGCCTTTCCGAGGATTGAACTCGATCGTATAGAGTCTGTTTCGTCCTCTTGACAAGACATCATAGTAGTTGTAGTCGGTATGTGTAGTATTGCCTTCTAATGCCAAGCTGTACCTTGTTTTTAGGTCTATGGGACATTCTCGCTGAGTGATTCCCTTGACGATTTCTGTGGATTAGTCACAACTGTGGAATGATTTCATGCGGTGTAACAGTAATAACAAACATGAAATTACAATGGGCGAAAATTGTTGGGTTATACTTAGGAAAAAATATAGGGGGAACCTGAAAGAGAAATACTAGCGTAGCCTATCTGATAGGAGGATGCTGAGGCGTATGGTGTGTGCGAGATGCTCCAATGTAGGCCTAGTTTAAGCACTGTATCCCTTAATTCTTTCTAATTTCTTTTTAGTAACTCTATTTCTCGCAAAAATGGAAAATGCTATATGAGTGTATTTTCTGGCGAAAGTGAGAGAGAGCGAGAGAGAGAGTTCACGGGGTGGATGGCCTAAGGCTGGGCTTGGCCTGGCGTATTGACTCGCACATACCTAGCTTTTAGAGGTGCGCCAAATACGTCAGAGAAAAAGAGAAGACGGGAAGGAGAACGTTCAAGACATCCTTCCCGTACAGTGATTTAGAGCACAACTCAAAACGTGCTTAATTTGTGAGTGGTTGTTGCCTGCGCGAGGTTCCAAGGAGGTGAATCTGAAAGAGACAGGAAGAAGGTCTGGCCTTTTAGACGCATTGCCCAGAATTCCGACAGGTAGTCCCAAAGCGTAAAGAAAAGTGTTTCCTACTGTTTGGGTTTGCATATAAGACAGAGAAAGCATCGTAGTGAGTGGCTTAGCCAATGCCACTGGCAACGTCGCGTGGCAGTTCTGCTGAGCTACAGTTGGCCGACTGTAGGCTTTTACGTGCGCATGCTATTGGTTGGAGGTTTCTAGCCTGTGTACATGCTTCATGCCTCAGCGGCCTAGCAGAATCTAACAAATTTGGTTACTAGGATTTCAAAACGGTGGCCTGTGAAATCCACCTTTTAATACCTCAGGTTAAAAGCACCATATAAGTAGGATTTACTGTCTATACCCACATTTATGGAGGCAAAATAAAATCCTGTGGTCACTGCTCTGCAATACTGCTGACATAGCTGCACGCTGCGTCATGGGGCACGTTGCTTTCCTTACTTTGGTAAGTTATGGATTCATAGATCAAATTGTCCCCTGACAGAAAGACTACATCTATATTATGCAACCCGTGTTCCTTGATGCTGTATAACTGTAACAGCTGGGCAGCTCCATGGGACTGTTGGAGCAACGGAGGTTGGAACTCTAAGGGTAGACTATAGGTTGTTGTGTCGATATCATTCTTGGTCGATCTTCCTGATAAGGTCAATACTCTACCAGTGGATTGTGTAGTACAGGGGGATGGAACATTTAGTCGGGCCAGGTATGCATAGGCCCACATCGGGCGCAGTTATAGCCGAATGCGCAATGCCAGAAAGTAGGCTCTGTCGCCGCTGGTGGGTGTCAGTTGGCGGTAGCGTGAATGGGCCACTACAGTCGTCGGATCATCGGTGGTGGTAGCGTTATGAGTGCCGCGGCGACGCCATTGGTATGGCTGCTGCTATTGCTGTCGCTTCCGGTGATGCGCGTGGGAGGATGGATGAGTGATGGTTAGATGTAGCTAATGATGCTAATCGTATACATTTCCTAGAGTTATTTCCTCTAAACACATGAATGAGACACACGATTATGTATGGATGATGAATTGTTGAAGATCGACGTAGAAAGAGATGTTGATGTGCAAATAATAAATAAGTTAAGGATATGTTTGTGACAGAGATTAATGATAGTCACGCATCTTTGCGTTTCTATTACCTATGGAAAATGTAATATGTCTGCACTTCAAGCACGGGACACGCACGGACGCACGCACGCACGCACGCACTCACGCACTCACGCACTCACGCACTCACGCACTCACGCGCGCGCGCGCGCGCACGCGCGCACGCACGCACGCACGCACGCACGCACGCACGCACGCACGCACGCACCCACGCACACACTCACACACAGGTCATCATCTATGGAGGAAATCCAGGTTTAGCTATGCCCCGCCCATCTCTAGCTAAGCTACACCAACACTTAGCAGTGTTGGAATCGATCGATCCTTAAACTCCCTGACTCAATCTTCAAAACACTACACAAATAGGCTGTTGAATATTTTGAAACTTACCTTGATGCCGTTGCTGCCTTCGCCAGTCAAATTAGTTTCAAAATATTCAACAGCATGTTTATTAAATAATCAGTCGTCAATTAAGCGTTCGTGACGATCTTATCTAAGTCATTCACGACGTCATTGATTATATTGTTATCCTAAATGTCACGTAGTTGATTATGATGTCATGTGATTGATGGATAACCTGGAAAGGTCCATTGTCACAGTAACCTCGCTATGTATGTCATGAATCTCAAGAAAAAAATATTGTGTAGTAATACTACGCATGTTCATGTATAACGCCCAACCATAGACCACGAGAAAACGCAGACAGCCAGACGGACAGCGGGCGGGTTGACGGGCGGGCGGGCAGGCGGGCGGGTGGGTGAGCGGGCGGGTGGGCGGCTTATGATCCGACCACCAACACCGTTTACCAGTTCCATGGCTGTTACTGGCACGGGTGCCCACAACACCAGCGACGTGAGGATGCCGAACAAAGATACCGCAAGACAGTCCTGAGAGAGGAGAAGCTGAGAGCATCTGGATGCACGATTGTGGTACGGTGGGAGTGCTGTATAAAACGCTGTCCACGTGTCCCTAAACGAGTTCGGACTGTCCCATACCCACACTTCATAGTTTATGACTTCGAAGCACTTCTAGATAGTATCAAGACTCATCCTATGGAGACTCTCACGATCGAGAGTACTCACATACCTATCTCTGTGTCAGTTGGCTGCTCCTTAGATGGCGCCACGAGTGAGCCCACCTAGGTCTGTAATTCTGACCCCAAAGAACTGATCAGAGAGTTCATGCTGGTGATCCAACGGCGAGCATATCTAATCAGGACAAGGGTTAGGGCAGAGTACATACCGACAGACCTGAACAAGCTCCCAAAGCAACAGCAGCGACTGATCAACGAGTGATGTGACTAAGTGCCTGTACTGGGGCTCAACTCTGGGCGGTATGACCTGAACCTCATCAAGAAGTACTTTGTCGATGAGCTGACTGACAGTACAGGTACAGTGAAAGTCGCCAAGAAGTCTAGTCAGACCATGTTCATCATAACACCTGAGCTACGATTTCTCGATGTGCTGAACTACCTCAGCCCAGGAGTCTCGTACGTGAGAAGTTCCAGGTGAAGAGAATCCCAAAAGATGACCCTCAGTGGTTAGCGTTTCAGCGACAGTTTAAGCTTAAGCAACAGGCTTCTGACGAAACTGACGAAGTTCCTCAGGCTTCTGACGAAGATCCTCAAGATTCTGACGAAGGTCCACAAGCATCTGACGAAGTAGCGGAGACCGCGGACGAAGTTCCTCAGCCTTCTGATGAATGAAAACAAGTTGCGGCTGACAGACTGTCAGCGATGACACGTAGAGCAGGCTTGTTTCCTGGCTGGATTCAGCTTGTAGGTGAAGGTCTGTGCCTTTTCCAGAGATGGTCTGATATGTCAAAGCTCACCTGTCTCCTTTTTGCTGAAGATGAAGTGGTACAGATCAGCTGCCCTCTGTACACCTGCGTTAAAGTCCCCTTTGGTCTCCTTGAGGGTTAGGATGTCGTATATGATCTCGAGCAGGGCATGTCCAGACTTGGAGCTGAAGTATAGCAACCGGGCATTGTGGCGGATGTCCGGTGAGATCTCGTGGGTGTAGCTCTGTAAGAGGATGAAGAGAGTTATCTCTGTGTGCCGGATGTGCCTGGTGATGTTGCTGAGGTATATGACTGTCTTCTCGTCCATTGCAGGGTCATCGATAACTAGAACAAGTGGTTCTGTCAGTCGGGCTGCCAGCAGCTTCACCATCAGTGCTTGCAGGTTCTGCGTCTTGGTGATTGTGCTATTGTACCGTTGATCATTACTGTCAACCGCCTCAGCGGCAGCGTCAGACACCAGAAGGATATATTGAGAGTGTAGATCTTCGGCCAGGATCGCATGCAGCAAGACGTTTTTTCCGTGTCCTGGTGGGACAATGATCAGCGTCACCTGGCCAGCATCGGCTGGCTTACTGTCGAATGGTACAGACATGCGTGAGGAGGATGGTTAGCACTTGGTCGCCGGTAGCCTCGTCTATATCTGGGAGACTAAACGGCAGTACTTCCCGCACCAGCTCTTTCACCTGCAGAGTGGGGAATCCTGCACCTCCGGCGGATACGAAGGATGCAATGGAGGCATCAAGCATGAAATCCCAGAAGCAGCTGAAAAGATAGCGTAGAGGGCCTGTGTCAGCACCCACAGTGTCTAGTACATCCAGTATCTGTATGATACATGCTCAGGAAGCTATGATTATCCTGTGGTCTCAAACGGCAAGCCAAATAACCCTGACTTCTTCACCTCTGGTAACTGGAGGCCGGCGGTAGTACCTTTTATTGCCATCGACAGTGATATTGCTCAGGCCGATGGTGCCTATCTTGAGATTCTCTCCATCCTGCCGGAATGAGCTCCGTGGTTTCAGGAAATCCCTAGCCAGGTCCTGTGCAAAGGAGCCTCATCGACTCCGAGCATACCTTGCATCGTTGCCCTCTCTTTGATGCCCATCCCCTTGTATAAAGTCTTGGCCTTGTTAATGGCCGATTGTCCTACCGTATCAGTGTTCCCGATGAGATCTCGGGCTGGGATGGTACCTCGGATCTCCGGCGGATCTCCCTTCTCATTGAAGTCTATGAAGTAGATAGGGGCAACAGTGTCCTCTGAACCGAGGCATGCCTCCTCCAAGTGAGCAAGATCACCTAGCTGTTTGCTTTCTATGTCTGTGAGTGACATAGTCTTAGTGCTATATACAGACGGCTTAAACCCACTAGTCATACCCCCAGTGAAATAGTTGGGCATAGGAGGACCACGCAGTCAGCCAAGGGAATAGGTAGCAGTGCTCAGGGTACTGGCCCTCTCTGCAGGGGCACACCTTGTGGGCGGTTCACCATTTCCGGGGCATTGGCAATCCTCAGTCAGTATGCTCGACTATGGGCTACACATTTCCCTACGGCACGCCATGCCTCATATGCTGCAGGGGTCTCGTGATCCATCTCTCACTATTCAGAGGTTTTAATCCTAGGCGACGATGATCTCAGGCATTGCACTCGTTGCTAGCCCTAGAACCGCGGCCTCCATTAGTGTAACACATTCACCCATGATCTTGGCGGCAACAGTGTAGGAGGCACCACTGAGGGCGATCTTTTGGGTGAGGTGAGGTATTCCAAGACAGTGCCCGACCACCCCACTCACCACTGTAGCGAGTACAGCTGCAGTGGCGGCATGAAGAACCCCATTTCCCCCTGTCATCTTCACCACGACCACATTCGCCGCCACGTTACTTGCGACATGGCCTCCCAGAGGTTTTGCTTTGGTCAGTAACTTATGTGTCTTGGTTCGCAGCATGTTCTCCACCTTCTGAAGGCTCGCCTGTACTATGCGTTGGTACATTGATGTCAGAGTTGAAGCCGAAGTGGACACGGTGGGAACTCCCCTCGACTATCATGTTGTTATAGCCCCTGACTTTGAGGTCCTCGATGTTCACGATCATGTTGCTCGGAATCAACCGCAGGTTTGGCGAAATAGCAATGTCAAGTTTGCGACAGGCCTTCTGCAACCCCTGCTAGAACTTAGCAATAAGACTACTGGGCTCTGCCACAATGATCATCTCCTCAACGAGACTGATGAACATGGCCAGGACCTCTGCTCCGCTGACACCATCTATGGAATGCCGCAGCTGGGTCTGTGCTCTAAGGAGGCAGTAGCACAGTGCTTCCATGGACTGGTTGATCCGAACGATCCCTGCTGGTTTGAGGCCTGAGGTGGTGTGTGGGTCAAAGTACTTCCACACATCTGGATAGTCCTGCAGCAAGCCAGTGATGTGCATATTTTGCACCAGCGCTCCAGGGTCTGAGTCTGGATCGAACGAGAATGTCGCTGTCTTCCGATGGCCTACTCGTCGGGGTGTTCGATAGGGGAATCCTGAGTAGTCACGTGTCGGGTCACCGTACATAACCCCTAGACCGCTGTTGTCACCACCATGCCACCGATAGGCTGGGTGAGCGCTGAACTCTCTCTGTACTCTGCTGGCCCTTGAGACACCATGATTGTTGAGCTGTGGGTCGAAGTCGTTTGTATCAGGGAGGCTTGCACCCAGCTCATGGAGGATTCGTCACACCATGAAGTACACATGGAATCTGAGACAGCTGGCGATGAGCACAGCTTTAGGAGTACCAGAATAGGAGTGAAGCAGGGTGGAACTTACTCCACATCTTGCCGTGGCACACCATGTGCCGTGGCACACCGTGGCTGCTGATTCTAGTATGAAGGGCTTGGAGCAGCCATCCAAGTATGAGCTTGCTTTGCATCCTTGATGGTGATGGGGCAGTTGATCAGCGGTCGTGAGTTGACGGAGAAGGTAGTTCGGGACCGTCCATTCACTGTGATGGAGCACGGTGTTAGCTCTGGGATATCATCCAGTAGACCTCTCAGGCCAGTCATGGGTGTATCCAGGAGAGGCTGTTGGCTCCGGATGACTGTCGTGAGGGTCAGTGGGTAGGCCACCTATACTGGTGTTCTTAAAGCTACCGTACAGGCAGCACACTATTTGTAGTCGTCTCGACTCCAGAGACCAGCGAGGCGACCTCGCCGTAACATCTCGTTTTTTAACTCCACCCACTGGAGCATTTGAGGTATTGCTGTCGCACTTTAGGTTTCTCCGTGCGGTACAGGGCTTGGACCTTCAATATATAGTGGTACTCTTCATCGGTGACCTGGCCATCCTCGAGAGCTTCGCTGACAGACTCGTCGATAGTCTGTAGCATACTCTGTGCCAGTGCCACGTATTTAGCATGCTTCTCCAGCCTCCTTGTGATCTGCTGCTTCCCCACCCCCAAGTCCGTACCCATGACAGTGGCGGTTAGTGTCACGCCACCCAGCGGGATGGCGACGATGGCACCCACCCATTTGGCGAGAGTGGCTACAGCTGCCACACCAGCACTGGCTCCAATCACACCCGCAGCAGTGGTTGTACTGCGAGGACGTTGTAGGCTGTATTATATCGCCTGCGTGTTCTGCTGTACTTTTCTGCCTCATGGACGAGATTCTGCCTGATGACATCTATCTGCTGGAGTCACCAACCGTGGATGGTACCGCCCTCGTCAGCCGTCAGGGAGAGGTATAGTTCTGGTTGCTTTAGCCACTCTGATTTTGCCATAGTATACCTGGAGATTAAACCTGCATCACCTGCAGAATCTGCTCATGAATCATAGAAGGGTTCATTTTGGAGAGCCTGGCGAACCGTACCAGCTTGCTGTTGTCCAGACAGACGTCTCTTAGACAGTGGGCATCCAGCATTATGTCGGGTGCCAGTAGCTTTCTGAGACGTGAGATTTGGAACGTCACCTTATACTAGGTCCGCCACTGGATGGCTTTCTTGGTCTTACACTTTTGCGCCATCTGCTCTTCCTACTGTATGACATCTGGCCCATCCTCGTCTGCGACATCGTCGGATGTGAAGACATCTGGCTCATCGTCGTCTATCAAGACTCCTGCATCCCACTTACTATCCTCCAGGAGGGCCTGCCAGTATCGGGAACCTCCAATGTTCCTTCGCCTCCTTGCAATGCTCGCGTTCTGTTGATACCAGCTCTCCCGCTGTAGTCGCTCTCCTTCTTGTTGCAGTGCGAGCATCTGTTCGTTTAAGGCCTTTAGGGTCATGAAGGGGCAACCCTGTAGCTGCCTCTTCATCATCTCGGAAAAGGTCAGATATTCCTGGTGTGATATCATGTTGTCGTCAGGTCAATGAGTAATAAGAGTGTAAACTCTAAATGGGCGTCAGATATCCCATCCATGCTGGCATATATGTTAATGGAGGGAATGTCAAAAAGGTGATTTACAGGTGTGAACAGGCTAGGACTGTTGGCACCTGAAAGATACTCTATCACGTCCCGGCCGACTTCTACCAGTGAGCTGCTGTTTTCACTGCCCGGAGTTTGATGTAGCACATCGGCGTGTATCTATGTTGTGGCCGGCTGGGGCACCTCGAAGAGGACCCATTCTACACGGTACTGTACCACCCGTCTCCCCTCTAGAGAGGGTGAGATTACGTTCTCACCACCGGAGAACAGCAGTCGGACAATCGGCATGGTTATATCTCCTCTTTAATCCCCTCCTATAGAGTGCCATGGAACACATATTTGCTCTATCGACTGGTACGAAGCAAACTCAAAGGCAGTCGTTTCATCTTCACTATCGAAATTCGGAATCAGCTCTATTGGCATGATTTCAGAATGATGCTCAACTGAATGATCAGGAAGTTGGAAACGCTGAGCAATTGACATATCTGCTGACGTGTAAACATCAGAAACATGGCATCTAGCACACACTCTAAATGCTTTTTTTGTTTCACCAACATACTGTTTCTGGCAAAGGGCACAATTGATCAAATAGACTACATTCTCAGAATCACAATGCATATTTGTTCGGATATTACATTAATTTTTAGTTTGAAAGCTCAGGAATGATTGCTGGTTTACAATATAATTGTTTACTTTGCATCTGTTTTTGTCCCGTTTAAAACTGATCCATCACACCTGATTGGTGTGTTGTGTTTAATTTGGACAGGTTCAAACTCGGGTCCGCTATGTGGTTTTAGATTTTCAAGCTCATTGATGGTATTTGCTTTAATTTTTCGAAAAAAACGGGCACACACATTACATTTTGTCGTGATTCTGATATCCGGTTCCAGATTAAATTGTCTGTCCATGGAGGTCTCCAAAGCACTGGGGATTTGACTGAACTGCAATTTATCACAAGAAATTGGTTCGAATGAATCCCAGATAAAAAATAATGAATGGCGACGTTCAGTTTATGTTCTTCCATACTTCGGTGGAAGTACCCCATCATAGATGCTGCTGGCACCGTGGTCATGCAGTCTCCCCTGATGTGTACCATTCAGACCTAGAGTCCCTGTAACTCAATTTAAAGCAACCCATATATGTAAGATCTTGGAATATGTTGAAACATATTCGACAGCAAACTGTGCTGGCATAGGCAGAATCTTCAACTGAATATTTTTTACATTGTAAAGATATCGTTTTTGTATTGATTTTTTCTCAGTTTAAAAGGGTGAAATATTATCAAATGGGTGTCTATAATTAGTCAATTATTTATGATCTACCTATTTTTACATATCCGCATTAACAGTGGGGTTTGTTATATAATGGTGTCCGACGTCCATTCGTCTGCCCATCTGTTTCGTGACCAGACCATCACAGATTGTTTTGAGTTCACACGTATGCGGATGTACCATGGGATGTTTGCAGTGTATCAAGCGAAAATCAGCACGCCCTACGTTCCATGTTTCACTGCATATCAAAGGGAATTATTGTCCGAATTTAATTTCTGCAACTTTTCGAATAGTCACCAAGCTTGGTATGTGGATAGATGCATCATGGGGTAAACGTGGGCAGTGTGTCAAAGGTATGGCAACCTTGCATGCACATCAAAGATAATTCGTGTGCGTTTGTAGTACGTTGTCATGCACGGGAATTAGGTCAATGTTACCTACTTTTTGTGTTTCACTCCCCATCAAATCGCAAGTAAGTCAAATAATACCATTACTCAAAATTATCGTATATCATGTATATGGTCATATTGCTATTGATACAACATACCATCTAACGATAATAATGACGTTAGTCAGCTAGGTGATGGCAATGACATCTGCCAAGGAGCCGGTGAAGATGGGAGTAACCAGGGAGATGGTGAACGCCAATCGTGTAACGAGAGAGAAGCGGATGACAAACAACAAGCTGATGGGAGAAAACTAGAAGATATGTGCAAATGAAAGAGAATCAGCTGGCGCCTCGCGGTCGACTTCACTAACAGAACAAGCTCTCTCAGGACAAAAAAAAATCTAAGAATAGCAGAGGGGGATAAAGCGGATGATGTGGAAGAGGCTTTCCTTAACTTTATACGAATGTGATCTCAAGTAACTGAGGAGGACGACAGAAATCTACAGATTCTTTTTTTTTAACTTAATCAATGACAGCATTAACGCCACGAACACGGGATTGGCAATACTGAACATACGGCATGGCCTATACGAAATGTAATAACGAGATCTAGAAACTGCACCAACAGCAGTCATTAGTACCTACTATGCTAAAAGAGATCGGTGATAATCTTCAGTAGTCTAAGATTTAGATGCCAAACATTATTCTGTATATCAGCAAATCAGCAAGCCGTTGTATTGTCATAAAAAAATAGCTGCAACATTGTCTATTTCTTTCGCCTATGCGCAACGTGTAGCGCTGTATGCACGCGCAAGTATAACGGCTACGCGAAGTTCACAGCACGTTACCTGGCCGCGCGTACGATCAAACGTTCTAAAGGGTGTGAATGTAACGCGCCAATATCAAAGTTGCGCCGTTGGCCAACGGCGCAGGGGGGCCAATATCGAATTTGATATAGAGGCACCCGTTGGCCAACGGCGTAGGGAACCAATATCAAATTACACAAGTTCTGATTCCCTGTCCGACGGACTTGATGTATATGGCTATTGGCTTTATAAAAACAATCGACGAGTGTGTGGAAACAAAAGCGGCGACATCGATGTCCACCTTGTATACAACTTTGAAAGTCATTGTTGCTTTTAGAATTAAACATGGCGCCGCTAAATCTACTCAGTATGATTTGACATGTACTCATGTCGGTCTGCACATCATATTAATTATTCTCGTTCTAACACGGTTTCATGATGGACGTTCGTCGAGTTCACGTGCAGCAATTTGTTCTTGATGAGTTAGTCATTTACTGTGTTGGCCAGCCATTAATAAGGTCTGGTTAGAAACAGAAATTGGTATACTTTGATACTGTTTCATATCGATTTCGATATTGGTACCTGCACCGTTGGCCAACGGGCGCGCCGATATTAAATTCGATATTGGTCCCCTACGCCTTTGGCCAACGGGCGCGCCGATATCAAATTTGATATTGGTACCCTGCACCGTTGGCCAATGGGTGCGCCGCTATCAAATTCGTTATTGGGCTTGTGCCGTTGACCAACGACGCAAATTAGATATTGACGCGTTGCACGAACACGGTAGCGTGGAAAGTTTTAATAGCGCGCTGATTACGTGCGTATACATATTTCGCGGAAGTATGAACCTAGCTTTAGGCTATGTTCAAGCTAGAAACTTAATCATGGATAACGTCATACCTCAGTATGGCGTTATTCAGGATTAAGTCTCTAGTGAGAACACTGCCTTTGTGCACGTGTGTGTGTGTGCGTGCGTGCGTGCGTGCGTGCGTGCCTGCGTACGTGCGTGCGATAGGTCTTTATTCACCTGCTTTGAAGAACTATTAGACCTGTGTTTGTCTTCAAGCGGGTTCGGTAATTATAAATGATAATGTTGCAACAAAAGGCCACTTACTCACCATCGGTAATCTTTCACTTACCATAAAATGACGCTTTATTGTCGACGGCGCAGGGTTTTTTCAACAAGGATTATTCATTTTATTTTATTATTTGGCAACCTTCCAGCCAATCAAAATTGTTTCATTCGATGCACGATTTCGTAATTTAATCTAAAATTAACTAGTAGGTGGAAATTGATATATAAGGATGAGCCGTTCGGCGAAATAGTGGTATCTTCTCGACACTGATACTTATAGCAAAAATTCGATTTTTCTCAGATTTTAGCACACGTTTTTTTAGAGAAAAACTCAAACGAAAAATAATGAAGTTTTCTAACATTTTATTAGTTGCTTTCGCTTTGTGCGCTTTTGTTTGCTACACAGAGGCATGTGGACGGCGCCGCGGTAAGAAATATAACATTAATCTTAATTCACCTATTTATATTTATGAGATACTAATCTCATCGCAAACGTTATATTGCACTGATAGAATGGAATGACTGAAGCTTTATTCACTGTTGTCCTTGACATGTGCATTAATAATAATATGTATGACGGGTAGACATTTTAACTAAACAATACAAACATAAATGTTCATATCATATCCCTGAATAACTTTAACTTTTGGCGATCACACTTGCTCATACACACTTATGCGCGTTATCGCCCGGACTCTCACGCACACACGTAAGCGCGTGCGTACGCACACGCACGCACGCGGGTATATACGATAATCCTCGACACGTAGAACACAACTGCTGTCATACATATGCTTATGGTGCATAGATTCCATATCATTACTACTACTCTACCACAATGCTTTGCATTTTCAATTTCAATTTCAATTTATTGTATTTTTGCTCAAACCTTAACCAATACGAAATGGTATGCGAGCGCAGTACTATATAAAAGCAGCTACGTAACTCCGTCATCATCATTATTTTTTTTATTATTATTATTATTATTATTGTCGTCGTCGTCGTCGTCGTCATCGTTGTTGTCGTCGTCACCGTTATTATTTTATTATTATTATTATTATTATTATTATTTATTTTTATTTTATTTTTTGTCGTCGTCGTCGTCGTCGTCGTCGTCGTCGTCGTTAATACTTATTTTGTATTATTATTATTATTATTATTATTATTATTATTATTATTATTATTATTATTATTATTATTTTTATTATGATTATTATTATTATTATTTAACATCGCGTTGCTTTGAACTGTGGTCACCGCCATTTTGTCTCCTCTAGCAATAGTGTGCAAGGTCATGTAAGTCACAATAAAATGCATTCCTTAGCAAGTAATAATTGCTGTATTGAATATTTTGAAACTAATTTGATTGGAAGACAGCAACAGATGCCAGTCGAATTAGTTGCAAAATAATCAATAGCGTACATGTACAGTAGCTTTTACAATACACTATTAAACTCAACTCTAAATGCCGCATGTAAGAGATCCCAGTCAAATTAGTTTTCAACCTGTTCAACGGAATATTTATTAGATCGCGAATAAGTTCTAGAATTTATTTGTTTTCGGGTTAGAAGGGTTAAAGCTGCGAGATGAGTTCAGTATTTTACTGTCAGATTCCTTCCAGATTATTCAATGGCGTATTCGCAAGATTGACTATACTGGAGATTCTGTAATTTCGTGGTTAAAATCGTTAACCTATTAACCCTTTCTATCTTACATACCAGATTCGACAAATTCCCGATGACGTAAGTAAAACTCTGTTGAATATGACAGCAACATCGTCCAGTCAAACTAGTATCAAAATATCCAACAACCTTCCAGGATAGTTCTCTTTAAATAGATGAATCCGATCTGTCGATCAAGTATATGAAGTCATAATCAATTCCGTCACATGTAGGCTGGCGTCACAATCATAATAGACAGAATTAGATGAAGCTGAATTGTCCACCAAGTGTATGAAGTGTAATGGCGTTGATGGATTTACTATTTAATAAACAATCTGTTGAAAATCTCGAAACTAATTTGATTTGGCAGGCGCATCAACAAAACCCAGTCAAATTGGTTTCAAAATATTCAAGATATTACCTGTATCCTTGATATTAGGATTCTCAGAATTCAGGGTTCGATCGATTTTAATACGGACAAATCGTGGGGAGGGCTTAGCTAGAAATTGGCCGAACATAGCTAAAAGTGGATCCATCCAATGTGATACTGGACTTGGAAGTATTAAATGCTTAACAACAACAACAACAACAACAACAACAACAACAACAACAACAACAACAACAACAACAACAACAACAACAACAACAACAACAATGATGAATAGGTCTACTGATTAATTTGCTTATTTATTCACAGGACGAGGACGAACAACAAGACCAACAAAAACTACACACCGCCCTAAGCCTCCGGTTTGTGGCAAATACAACCCAACCTTCTCGATGTGCTGCGGCGGATACGTTCGTGGGAGGTAACTCTCTCTCTCTCTCTCTCTCTCTCTCTCTCTCTCTCTCTCTCTCTCTCTCTCTCTCTCTCTCTCTCTCTCCTCCCCATCTTCCCATCTGCAGCTCGCGGGGTAGTGTCGGGCCGTTCCGGTGTATAGTGTCGACTCACCGCATCGCATGTACATGACGAGTGATGACGTTGGCTAGCTCCCTGTCTCGGGTAACAAAGACCAGCTCCTAAGGCCGGTGGAACTCAATCGTTCCGGTGGGGCCGTGCGACCATCGTCCCGAACATTAAACACAACAGTCTCAGTGCAAGAGTTTGTGTCACCGGTATGCCTGTCCATAGCAATTTCGTGATCTATGGACTTACAATATTTGATTTGGTGACCTAATTAAAATAAGTCTATACAATAGTTTTACCTAAACAGACCGTCAAGTATGCTAGATAAAAATGATCATACGAACATACAAGACATAGAGACAGCCGGATGAACTTCTAAATGCGGGACTCCCGGAGGTACCACACAGGTCCGCAGAGGTATCCCCGCAAGAGAGGCCGCCTTACACGAGATCACTAATTAACTTAATATAAGTTAATATACCTCTAAGCTAAAAAGGAAAGAACGTTATCTTGTTGAAGTGGCGAAAGGTTATGTACCTCACGCGGGCATTACTCCTGATGCTATTTCTGGGTGAGAAGTAGTAGGCTCGCGCGGGCCGTCGTCACTGAATACTTGTGAGAGGCAAGTGCCTCGCGCGGGCCTCCATTACAGGAGAATGTCGCCACCACTTAAAGCGGGAGTATTGGCCAGAAAGGGCCTACTCTAATATTTAACCAAAATGCTACAAAGAAAGACCATGCCTAGTGAAATTATGATTATAATGTTGCGCGCTGTTTTACGTGAAGGCGGGACAAGTGATTCCCGAAGGATTCCCACGCCACCGTCTTATGTAGTTTCAAGTATGCTAGTAGTTGCCGCTTTTGTTTATGCAGGCCGTCTTCTATGCCTAGCCTAATATTTAGTTTGTAAAGACAAGAACTAGTTTAGGCTGCAAATGGCGGGTCTCCTACCTAGGTTTAGATATGGCTGTCATTGAGAACGGGCGTCCTAAGACGTCAATACTGAAGACCGCATGCATACATGTTATTTTGCAAGACCTCCGAGCTGGGTGAGAATCCGGACATCTTGCTCCATAACAACTTAAAACGTCACAGGACAAGGGTTACTTTTCACAAAAGCAAGTTTAGGCAACTGATCTATCGTTACGGTGGGGGTAAGAGACACGAATACCCACCGTGAATGTCCTTCCCGTGAGGGCGTGGCAGATCCTAACATCTTGCCCAGACATTCTTACAGAATTCGGTGGGGATGCCTATCTCGCCCGTCACCAGGTCCTATGGAGCTAACCTTTTAACCCGATGTTAGGTTTAAATGCAAGTTGCCCAGATATGCACTGCGGTGCGAGGAAGACTTCCTAGGAAGATGAAAAAGAAATTAAAAATTATAATATGTTTTCGCAGTGCTTCCTACATTGGCAAGGATAACTAACTACTAGGTATCCGAAGATACACAGGAAATGTATGTGACACCACACACTGGCCATCACCGCTCGGAAACCCCAATAGTTTCCCAGGATCGGATCAGTCCATGGTGTGAATAGGGACATCCAAATAATTAAGAATCCATAAGGCTTAGTGGAACATGAAGAGAGACAATAACTTATAAATATGAGGCCCAATAGGTATGTTGGCCAATTTTACACAACCTTGCCAGAGTGCGGGACTAAATTATCGGAACTACCGGAAAAGAGGCGTACAATTGGTGTCTCTTGACGAAGAAATTGTCTCTAATCATTTTAAACCTATCCTATCGAGCTAAATAGATAGGCTTTTAGTCGGGAGCATGCCGGGCTAAACAGAGTTAGAGCACGGACAGCGACCTCAGTGAAATATTGTTGGTGGCGGGAGAAAGTGATGCATATATAAATGTTGCTGTATAGTGTTTCCAACGTGCACTGCAGTCCTACGTTTTCTGCAAATAAACAAAACATAAGAACGAATGGCTACTCGCCATATATAAAACCTAACCAGTACAAGTAATACAATGTGAAATGATTAGAATAATATATAAAGTATAGGTTGGCAGACCTACTATGGTGCGGTTAGTAGAAACACCTTACAGTAAAATAAGAATAACTATAAACAGATAAAGCAATTATAACTAGTGGTCCTAAGACCGTTACGGTTCCTTTTAGTCATCGGGACCGTTTACACAAATAAAGTACAATCATTGCAGTTGTAATTAACGGAATAATTAAAGATGCTAGGTATAGTCACTTGAATAGTCGGTAGCCATTCTTAATGGCGTGCCATCGTGTTACTGAAATTGATAAGTCACCCTTGGTGTGACATGAGTTGATGCGTTCTCTGGAAGCTGGAAAGTTCCTGCATGTCGGTTCCCACAAACAGGCTTCCTTATGCAGTCCAGGACGGGAGCGAATCAAACTCAGGACGGTAATCACAATATAGGAATGTTTAACGAACAGTCAGCAAGTGATACAATAACATTACTGCTAGGAAGAAAGTTCCCGTACACCGATGGTACGGATGGAGGTTAAGAACAACCAGTTCATAAGAGGGGATTGTTGAATACGGATGAAGATACATAACTAAGCTTACGGTGTGGGGTACGTCAGTTAGCTCTTAAGACGTACCGGGCAAAGTTTACTTGCTGCTGTCAAAAAGTTTAAATAAACTTGCACGACATCAGCCCGGGGAGGTTCAATAACCACTTTTTGGCGTGGCCGGCAGATCCGGCGAGTCATCCACTAAAGAACATCGCTGCCTCTACATCTGTAGAATCACATATTCAGGCAGAGAAAGGCCTCACCGCAAGTTTGTGTTCCGAATTAGTTCTTGATTTAGTCGTGAACAATATTATCAAAGGTTTCCAAAAATACTCCCGAATGATCGGGAGATACAAATTCTTTTAGGTGCGGTGGTTTTGGTTGCTGCTGCTGGCTACGGGAGAGAAACTGACCGAGACCGAAGTGATCTATTTAAGAGGAGAGAGAGGGGAGCTAAGCTGGGTATGCGCCGCTCGTCCTGGATTCGTTTCTTGAACAGGCCCCGCTGGGTAGAGCCATAATCGTATATAGGCCTATGGGAGAGATGGCGTTGCAAAAACGACTAAGTTCATTAAAACGCATGATGCGAATGCGCGCACCAGGATGCTGTTTTTGATATAGCACGTAGTTACGACCAAGATAGGATGGTGCTTTTAGTGTACCAAGATGGTACACTGTACTCCTTAGTGATTTCTATTCCCGTTAGGTCCGGCATTGCTCACGACCAGAATTTAACGGGCTTTTTAAATCTGTAAACCATTTCAAAATCGGTTGAGAAATGGCTGAGTTATCCACTGAAAACCCTTCTTGACTATCTCAAAATATTGCTGTGACGTCATAACCACGTGGACGCAAAACTTCTAGAATGTTCTAGAACATTCGGCTGCGCTATTATTAGATACGCGCTGACTGGCTGTTGCTCGAACAATGATTGGTTGGATCCTGCGCCTGTGACGTCACGAGGAGTATAAAAAGGAGACGCGATCCAGTGATCGCGATCCAGTGATCGAGAGCATCCTCGGCCAGGGGCTGAACAGGTTGGATCTGTACCAGCTACTATCAGCGCAACAGACAATACGCATATTACTTCGCTATGTGTCGGGTTTTTCTCCCGTAGCTGACAGTTGCCCAACCCACAGCAGAAAGAACAATTTTGTAACTCCCTACTTACGGGAGTAATTTGGAACTTCTGATAATTGTTCACGAATATCAATATCTACTTCGGAACACAAATATGCAGTGAGGCCCTTGCGGCCTGAAAAGGTAATTCTACAGATGTAGAGGCAGTATGTTCTTTGATGGATGACTCGCCGGATCTGTCGGCCATGCCTAAACGTGGTATTTCAACTGTTACTGCACTAATGTCGTGTAGGTTCTTCTGACTTTCGACCGCAGCAAGTAAACTCTGCTCGGTGCGTCTTCAGAGCTGGCTGACATACCCAGCACCGTGAAGCTTTATTTTGTATCTTCGTTTGCCTCTAACAACCCTCGCTTGTGATCGGGTTGTTTACACTTCCATCCATGACATCAGTGTACGGGAACTTTCTTCACCACAGTAGTACTATCATATCTTTTGCTGACTGCTCACTAGACTGCTCATTATACATCATATTAGGCCTACAGTGCTGAGCGATGTACTTCCACCATGAGTGTTCTTGCGGAAGTCTTGTTTGCGGAAAACAGCTTGCTGGAACCAATTTGTGGGAACATTCCAGCTTTCTGAGAATGCATCATCTCACATCGACTATGGAATGACGTATCAATTTCAGTAACACGGTAGCTTAACTTAAGAATGACTACCGAGCATTCAAGTAACTATACGTCACAGTTTAATTATTTCTCTATATGTATTTCGTTAAATATATTGTATCTGTAAGAAAGGTCCCGATGACTAAAAGGAACCGTAACGGTCTTAGAACCACTAGTTATAATTTCTGTATCAATTTATAGTTATTCTCATTTTCCTCCATGTGTTGCTAACCGCACTATAGTATGTTCGTTAATCTGTGCTGATATATATATATACCTTGATCATTTGATACCGTATTGATTGGTCTGGTTAGATTATGTATATATATGGCCAGTGGCCATCCGTTCATATGTTTTGCTTATTCATAGAAAAAATAGGACTGCAGTGCACGTAGGAAACACTATAGGGCAACACTTATATGCAGCACTTTCTTCCGCCGCCAACAATTTTTCACTGAGGGCGCTGTCTGTGCTATGACTCTGTTTATCCCGGCATGCTACCAACTAAACCTTTTCTATCAGCTCGATAGGATAGGTTCAAAATGATTAGAGACACTTTCTTCATTACGTACTCTGTAATATACTCTTCTCTTCCAGTAGTGTGATAATCTAGCCCCGCACTCCAGTAAGACTCATAACTCCTAGATTTTGTCTCTCTTCATGTTCCACTCAGCCTTGTAGCTTCTTAATCTGATATCCCTATCCGCACCATGGCCTGATCCGACTCTGGGAAACTATTGGGGTTTCCGAGCGGTGATGGCCAGGATGTGGTGTCACATACATTTGCCTTGTATCTTTGGATACTTAGAAGTTAGCACTTTAGCCAATGTAGGAAAGCACGGCGAAAACATATATTTATTATTTTTTATTACTGAACAAACCTCCCGCACCGCAGTGCAAAACTGGGCAACTTGCATATAAACCTAATGACAGGTTAAATGATTAGTTCCATAGGACCAGTGACGGGCGAGATACGTACCCCCACCGAGTTCCATGTCTGGGCATGATATTTAGATCTGCCACGCCCTTGTGGGAAGGACATTTACGGTGGGTATTCGTCTCTCTTACCCAACCATAATGATAGAACAATGGTCCAATAATGCTCTCGTGAAAAGTAACCTATGTCTTGTAATGTTTTATGTGGTTACGGAGCGGGACGTCCGGATTCTTATCCAGTTCAGAGATCTTACTAAGTAACATGTATGGCGCTGTCTTCAGTATTGATGTCTTAGGGCATCTGTTCTCAGGGACAGCCGTGTCTAATAGCTAGATAGATACCAGCCATTAGCGGCCAAAAACAGTTCTTGTTTTGAAAACAACTAAATGCTAATTAAGCAAAGCAGAAGGCCCACATAAATAAAGCGGCAACTACTGATTCAACATACCAAGAATCACATAAGACGGTGACGAGGGAATCCATGGGGAATCGCCCGTCCCGTCTTCATGTAAAACAGTACGCACCCATATAGTCATAATCTCACTAGGTATGGTCTTTTCTTTCTAAAGCATTTTTGGTTGAAATATTAGAGTGGGCACATTGTTGCCTACTATTCTTCTCCCGCTTTAATCATTGGCAACACCTTCCTGAGACAGAGGCCCGTGCGAGGCACTTGCCTCTCGCAAGGATTCAGCGACAACTGCCCATGCCAGGATAATACTCCTCACCCAAACTAGCACTAGGAGTAGTGCCCTTTGAGGCACATAACTTTTCGTCCGAGATAACCTTCTTCCTTTCAGCATAGAGGTATAATAACTTATATTACGTTAATTAGTTAAGTCTCATGTACCGGAGCCTCCCTTGCGGGGATACCTCTGTGGACCCACGAGTCTGTGTGGTACCTCTGGGAGCCCCATGTTTAACGGTTCATCTACCTGTCTCTATGTCTCGTATTTTCGTATGCTCGTACCGTAGTATTATCTAGCATATTTATAATTGTTTAGGTAAACTCATTGTATAAGACTTATATTTTTAGGTCACCAAATCAAATCTTGTAAGTCCATAGATCACGAAATTGCTATGGACAGGCATACTGGGGACACAAATTCTTGGGATGAGACGGTTGTGGTTAATGTTCGCGACGATGGTCACATGGCCACACTGGAATGATTGAGTTCCACCGGCCTTAGGAGCCAGTTTTTGTTTCCCGCAGGGCAGTCTCGTACATGGTCCGTCACCCCAAGACCGGATGGTAACCAGCGTCATCACTCGTCATGCACTTGCGGCGCTGCGAGCAGTAAGCTAAAAATAACTGTAAACAGAAAGAAATTATATCTAGCAGTCCTAAAACCGTTACGGTGCCTTTTAGTCATCGGGACCATTTACAAAGATAAAATACGATCATTAATGTTGTAATTAATGGATGAATTGAGAATGTTACAGAAAGTTACTTGAATACTCGGTAGCCATTCTTAAGGACGAGTTATCGTGCTACTGAAATTGATATGTCACCGTTGGAGTGACGTGAGTTGACACGTTCTCTGGAAGATGGAAAGTTTCCGCATGCAGATTCCCACAGACAGGATTCCCGCATGCTGATCCAGGATGGGAGCGGTGCGAACTCAGGATGGTAATCACAATATAAGAATGTCTAATGCATGGTTAGTAAGTTCTATGATAACATTACTGTGGTGAGAGAAGTTCCATTCAATAATAGTAGGATGAAAGTTAAGAACAACCCTTTATCAGGGGGTTGTTGAATACTGTTGCAGATACATAGCTAAGCTTAACGGTGTGGGGTATGTCAGGTAGCTCTTAAGACGTACCAAGCAAGGTTTACTTGCTGCAGTCACAAAGTTAAAAGGAACACACATGGCATGCAGTGTTGTGGTTTAAATCCACTTTTTGACATGGCTGGCAGATTCAGCGAGTCATCCACCAAAGAACATCACCGCCTCTACATCTGTAGAATCACATATCGGGGCCGTAAAGGCCCCGCCACAATATTGTTCCTTGTTGGTTCTTAACTAGATGTGAACAATATTATTCAAAAGTTCCTATACCGCCACTGAACGAAGGTCTGGGAGCGTATAAAATTTAGGTTGTGGTGGGTGGGAAACTGCTGCTGTAACACGGGAGAGAAACTGACCAAAACAGAGGTCAATGCTTAATAACTGAATTGTCGGTGGGTACTGCGGGCAGATCCCGACTGTATGGCCCCTGGTCGAGGATGGTCTCGATTACTGAAATCGTCACATTTTATACTCGCTGAAACGTCAGGACTGGCTGCCTCAACCAATCAAAATTAGCTGAACCAACCAATCAGCGAGCTAGAAACTTGTAACGTGTTCATGATTATCTAATTATTGCAATATATATATATATATATATAGATGCATACTATAATGTCAGGGGTCACGTGTACACAAATCATTTATTATCTAGATACGTATATATACGTATTTACGACGTTATTTATATATTTCGAGTATATTTTGAAAGGGGTAAACGGCGATTTCTGGACCAATTTTAAACCGATTTACATATTTAGAAAGCTCGTCGAATTCTGGTCTTGATTAATTCCAGATTCAACGAAAACGGTTAGTTATTAAAAAATTACAAAGCACCAGCTCGGTACACTGAAAGTGCTACTCGCTTAGGCATGCGCATGCGCGCTACGTGTTTTAACGAACTTCCCGGGTAGGCGCGTGGCCTGAGAGGAGTAGTGACGCAATAGTCGCATGATATAAGTAACAGAGCACATAAAGGTGCCAAAAGGACTTGGTAGGCATACTTTTAGTTTTAATTTTTGACCTGGAATTATTTTATTTAATTTCTTGGTGCTGCTAACTTTTATTATTATTTTAGACAGTGATCCCTGAAACAATAGCTCCCATGGGTGTTCTCTCTGAGTGCAGATAATCATTATCTCTGCAGTGAAAACCCAATCTCCAACGTACCGTAATTATGTACAGTTAAAGATAATAATATATAAAAAATATATAATATATACCCACGTAACATACCCTTAGTGGGTATTAAATTAGTTTAAATTACTTTGCGCATCCTGTGTAAACAAAGGGATGCACACCTATATACATTAATTAAAGGTGTATATCTGCAGCCCGTTAGTGCAGATCCGCACGGGTAGCTCGCACTCACCCCAAAACCGTCCTGACATCCTGAAACAGGAAGAAAAATAATAAGAAAAATAGTAAATAACAATAAGCAAAAAGCTAAGTTTGTCAGGCAGCCCCAGCATAGCTGAGACTGCATGACGGGATTATGACGTTATTGCACTGAGGTGTGTTGCATACTTTACGTCGCATACGATGTTCTTACAACACAGGAGTCCACAGTGCTCAGTTGTGTGTGAGACACAGCTGTGCAAGCAGGTTGCACAGCTGTGTAGGAAAGGACGGGATTCAATTGATCTAACATATATAATAGTAAGAAAAGTATTTCAAAAATAATAAAAAGGAAATGTCCATGAGTCGCACCACTGATATATTCTACTGTAAACTTTAAGCACGAATAATCACACCTCTGCCGAAAAATCTCCCCATCGAGTCTGGGTTCCATCACTGGTGGTGGTTGGTTATGGCGGATGGACTTCTACAGCTGAAATGTTCGTATTATGACTGGCGCTTACTGGAATGTCTGAAGTGATTGTTGTAGGAATATTAGGCACAATGTTTATTTCTCCATCGGTGGTGGTTACTGCAGATGGCATGATGCGGGTTCTCACTGCTGTGGTAGTGGTGATCCTAACTGGCGGGGTGATGGCTGATGTGGCTGGTGCGGTGGTTGCTGTGGCGGTGGTGAGCCATACTGCAGGTCATCGTAGTGATGCCAGAGCTGCAATGGTTTGTGATGACAATTTCTGTGCTTTCGCATACTTCAAAAGTCGTCTTGCAGTGACATCTGGCATGGGCTGTATGTCTTGGGTGTGCGTGATTCGCTTCCTTCCTGCAGACGGATGATCCGGTGTGGTACTCTTCCTGATGGCCGGGTCGGTGTCACTGGATGGTGAATGTTGTATTATGCTGGTGGGTGTGATGCTGATGGTAGGTGGCTCTGGCTGGCTCGATTCTTCGTCTATGGTCAGTTCGGGCGGAGATGGTGACTGTGGATAGCTGGGTATATCCATCTCCGTGGGCGTCGTGATGACTACTGTTATATGCTAGCTGGTTGCGGGTGTTACTACTGATGCGCATGCGGGTGTTGTCGTGGTGCTGCTGGCGGATGGAGTGGTTTTCACGGGTGCTGCCTGACTGGATTTGGCAGAGGACTTCTGCTTCTTACTCGCTTTGATGACCGGTGTTGACATGGTGACTGGTTGTGGCGTAGAGCTAATTGTCGCGACTGATGGCTGAAACACATGTCAGGTTGTTGCTATGGTTGCCAGTGTGACTGCGTGGGATGCTGGCTAATGGGATGTCTGCGAGTCGTGTTCTTTGTGCGGGCCATCTTCTTGGTTGGAAGTACTTTAACTGGTAACCGAGATTCAAAACGCGTGGCTAGAGCGGCACAATCTTCGCTTTCTTCACTGGGAACTAATGTCACTTCTAAAACATGGTGCTTATGAAGGAGCATGTGTGTTACTCCGTAATGTGTGGCTGTGTAGAGATACTGACACATCACACAGAAAGCTGTCTGGAGAAGATGATCCTTGTTAACATGAAGAGTGAGGTCGGAATTTCGCATAAAAGTTCAGGTACACGGTTCTCCGCTGGCCAATAACGAACTGTACGGGAACCTCTTCAGAACTGGTACCGATTCTTCAGATGAATCCGACAGTGTCTTCAAGGAGTGACATCTCTTTCCCGTATAGTAGCTGTATTGTGGGTACCTAATTAAAACCTAAAACCCTATCTCTTCATTCAACTTTCCAGGCCTAGTATATAATAATGAAGAATTATAATAAAGAATCGGCAGAATTTAGTTTTCGACATGAAAGAAGCCTAATGCTATTTGTTCTTCCCTGGTGTCGAGTTTTGATGGGAAGACGAAGTTTCAGAGTGCGATTTCCCTTTTTATACGATTTAGTGACGTCACTGATGGGTGGAAGACCACGCCTGAAAGTTTTGAACGTGATTCGGTCAGGGCCTATATGGAAAGTTTTCACTTTCCCATTCTCGGAGTCAAAGGATTAATTCCTCTCACATAAAGGGAGTATTTTTAATTCTAGGAAAAATGGCTCATTAACCTCGTTTTAGTTTTGCATGTCAGCAACTTGCTGATCAACGTAAAAACTTGGAACTACTTATTCCCGTGGAGCATCACTTTTTAATTAGTGTGAAGCGGTTTTACAGATTGGATGCTTATAAACTCGCCTGTCTTAATTTCAGGCTGGAGCACCCGAGGGTGTGTGCGAGAGCAATGACGTCAGCGGCCTACGCCCCGACTCACCCCTCGCCACTTCTCCATCATGCTGTCGTAGTAGCGTATTTGGCCGGCTCATTTGTTTAAAGCCTTGTCATCCAATTTACTGGAAATGATAAGTAGAAGTCACATGTTTCTTGTTTAAACACGTGGTTGATACGTACTAGATACGTAGATTTTCGATGCTATTAATGCATCCTTATGTTGTGAAAGGGGGAAACATATATGTTTGATCCTCTGTTCCTCGAAACAAAGTCCCGTTGTGCGCGAGTTCTTTATCATGCGTTTGACTGGTCTGTACAATGTATTTTCTAACCAATGTTGATTTGTGGCTGGAATTGCAGGTAAGATAATTTTTTTGATTCTCTGCATGATTATACTGTCGGATTTTTTATGACACTTTACTGGCCAGTGCGCTAATGATTGGTATACACGGTAGAGCAATTGTGCTCTTAATCAAAAATATAACATTAAAGCTGTATGTAATTTGATGCGTGCTTTAAACAGTTCTATTCTCGCGGTAAATCAAAGTTACTGACCCCGCCGAGATAGCTGTGTTTTCCGAGCGGGAGGGCTGCCAAGCATCCTCTATGGGTATGACTAGCTCCGTCCCTGCCTAGACTAGACACATTAATAATAATAATAATAATAATAATAATAATAATAATAATAATAATAATAGTTAAATTACAATACAGCTCGGAAATGAGTGCACACAGTTTAACAATTTACAATGCCGTCGTTTGGAGGTTGTGAATACAGTCAACCTGAGTGCCTGTGTTCCTGTCATGTTGGTGTAAATTGATTGATATGCATGGCTGGTTTTCTGTGGATGAGTCTTGCGCTGTGATGTAATGTGGCAGTTTTATAACCCTCACCTTGCGGGGAGGGTGGCGGTGGTGCGGTGTCAACTTTATCGGACATGATGTACTTCGCTCTGTAATGGCCGATCCCGTGGGCGTGCCAGAGTTACATTAGAGCGCAGATGATTAAAAAGGTGGCTGTAGATGGAGGTCGGTTAGGGCACCGTTCACCCCCCCCCCAAACCCCCCACCCCCCACCCCCCCCCACCCCCCCCCCCCCAATGTCCTAGCTGACCACATCCGTAACAGGTGTTCGGTGGTGGTGCGGAGATGGTAGTGGATGCTGTTCTAGGATGTGTAGTGGCGAGGTTGGTGCTAAGTGTTGTTACTAAATTAGTGAGCGCAGAGATTTGTTTGTTAATCTCATCTGTCCTGGCATGCATGTTGTTGTTGTTGTGCTGGTTCCCGCACCCTTGGGCTCTATTGTGGCCTTGGCCACGCCCTCTTCCTCTAGGCACGTGATTCTGATTAGATTGGGGCGGTGCTGGTGGTGGTGCGGGTGGTTCTATAGCTGATGATGTGGTGGGTGTGGCGCGGTTGTCGGGTGATGTGGTGATATGCACAACATCTATTTCATTGATAGGATGAAGTTGGCGGTGGTTGTTTTTCTCCCACTCCAGGAAATTCTCTATGTGTACCACAGTGGCTGTTAATTGTGCCAGGCTTCCGTGGTCAGCGAGAAAGAGTTTTTCCTTTAGAGCGAGTTCACCGCTCAACGTGTCAATGAACGTGTCAAGGTGCAAGTGTGTCACGCCCTCAATATTGGTACTGGGATACACATGGGTGACCAGTCGCTGGATGCAACTAGCCAACTACGGTTGGGTCTCTCCCGTGCATCGCCAAAGATTCTTGAGTTGGAGATGGCTGGTTTCCCCAAGAGCGGTGTTGCCGAACTGTTCCGACAATGCTCGTTCCAGTTGTGTGTAGGTGGGAGTGTAATCAGTCCCGAGGTCTGCGAGTACTTGAAGGGCTTTTCCAGAAAGCTTTGCGGCGAAATATTCACCCATTTGCTCATCATTCCAGTGGTTTGTTCTGCTGACCACGGGAAGAACTGAGTGGTGCAAATCTGGGTGGTGGTGGTATTCGGGAGACTGATGACAATGCTGATGGTGGTCGACGTGCGGGTGATGGTGGTGGTGGTGTGGGTGTTTACCGTCGATGTCGATGCTGATGAGGAGGAGGCCTGTATGAAGGAGTCCGAGCGCGTGTAGGTAAATCCAAGGATGCCCATCCCGAGGCGGATTCATAAACTGGCGTAGGTCTATGGACGGGAGGTGGCGCAATGTGGAGATGACGAGGACGTTCTTCGTGCACTCCTTGTATTGTGGTGGTGCAGTTGGCTGACTGTTGTGATCTTCGGCATGACTGATGAACTGATGAAATGGTGGTGCCGACTCCTCCCTGTGGTGTCGTGTTGTCCCCTGTAAATAAGATGGTACATTTAATGGGGACTGTGTGTGAGGTTGTCGATCATAAGGATTATAACCCTGCCATATATCATCCAGTGATGACACGGGTGAATGATAGTGATAGGAAGAATAATAGATTTTCCCATAAACGGGTCTTTGTCGAGATCGTCCACGATCCGGCCCTGATGGAGTTGGCCTATCATGGACATCTGATATGGTACGAAATTATGTTCCTGCTTGTGAGGCATCCTGGAATGTCCCCTCACTGATGGGCGAGAACAGGTGATATTGCGGTGCTGGTGATTCCGCATCACTAGAATTTCTGGCATAGTTAGCGAGTATGCGAGCATGGTGTCCATCATAGGACGCCACCTCTTGATCGAAGGAGTCGTCACTGAATGGAGAAAGCGTTCCGAGCTTGCTATATGGTGTGGGTGTGAGTTCGCTGCGTGTTGCTGTTGTTGTTCTTCGAGCCCCACATCGGGTGCCACTATAGCTCGTGGGGTAGCGTCGGGTCATTCTGGTGTCTTGTCGACTCACCGCACTGCATGTGCACGACGAGTGATGGCGAGTGATGAGATCTATGGACTTACAAGATTTGATGGTGACCTAACCTAAATAAGCCTATACAATTAATTTACCTAAAACAGACCGTCAAGTTTGCTAGATACAATGAGCATACGAAAATACAAGACATAGAGACAGCCTGATGAACTTTTAAACGTGGGACCACCGGAGGTACCACACACACTCACAGGTCCACAGAGGTACCCCTGTAAAGGAGGTTCCCACATACAAGATCACTAATCAACTTAATATAAGTTATTATACCTCTAAGCTGAAAAGGAAAAAGGAAGATATCCTTTATTTGTGGCGAGAGGCTATGTGACTTGCGCGGGCATTACTTCTGATGATGTTTTTCTGGGTGAGAAGTAGTAGCCTCGCACAGGCCACCATCACTGGATCCTTGTGAGAGGCAAGTGCAACACGTGGGTCTCCGTCATGGGAAAATGCTGCCACTGTCTAAAGTGGGGGAAGAGTATTGGCCAGAAAGGGCCACACTTATATTCAACCAAAGTGCTGTAAAGAAAAGACCATCCTAGTGAAACTATAACTAAAAGGTTGCATGCTGTTTTACGTGAAGATGGGACGAGCGATTCTCGAGGGATTCCCACGTCACCATCTTAAATAGGTCTAAGATACTGAATTAGTTGGTGCCGCTTGTATTTCTGTGGGCCTTCTGCCATGCCTAACCTACCAGTTAGTTTTTAAAGACAAGAACAATTTAGGCTGCAAATGGCGGGATTTCCTACCTATCTTTGAACATGACTGTCCGAGGGTGCAGATGCCCCGCCTCCCGTGAGAAGCCTTGGAAAGCATCCAGCTCTGAAGACAGCATGCGTACATGTTACTTGGTAAGACATCCGAGCTTGGTGAGAATCCGGATGCCCTATGTTGCAACCACATAAAACTTCACAGGACAATGGCTACTTTTCACATAAGCAATTTTAAGCAACTGAGTCATTGTTACGGTGAAGGTTGGAGAGACGAGTATCCACCGTAAATGT
Source organism: Chaetoderma sp. LZ-2023a (assembly GCA_034401795.1). Classification (NCBI taxonomy): domain Eukaryota; kingdom Metazoa; phylum Mollusca; class Caudofoveata; order Chaetodermatida; family Chaetodermatidae; genus Chaetoderma; species Chaetoderma sp. LZ-2023a. The sequence goes on along the minus strand of CM067373.1, from coordinate 85,354,211 downwards.
CCTTCCCGAGAGATCCAACATCTTGCCCAGAGATTCCTACAGAATTCGGTGGAGATGCGCATCTCGCCCATCACCAAGTCTTATGGAGCTAACTTTTGACCTGATATTAGGGTTATACACAAGTTGCACCAATATGCACTGCGGTGCGGGAAAGATCTTTTAAGGGATGTAAAAGATCAATAATTAAAATATTTTTTCGCAGTGCTTCCTACCTTGGCAAGGATAATTAACTACTAGGTATCAAAAGATACACGGTCGGTGTGTGTGATACCACACCTTGGCCATCACCGCTCGGAAACCTCCAATAGTTTACCAGGGTCGGATCAGTCCATGGTGCGGATAGGGACAATCAAACAATTAAGAAGCCATAAGGCTTAGTGGAACATGAAGAGAGGCAATAACTTTATAGATGTGAAGCCTTATAGGTAAGTTGGCCAATTTTACACAGCCCTGCCAGAGTGCGGGGCTAGATAACCGCAACAACCGGAATAGAGGCGTACACTATATGTCTCTTAACGAAGAAATTTAATCATATTAAACCTATCCTATCGAGCTGAATAGTTAGGTTTAATTAGTAGCATGCCGGGATAAACAAAGTTATAGCACGGACAGTGACCTTAGTGAAACGTGTTGGTGGCTGGAGAAAATGATGCATATATAATGTTGCTGTATAGTATTTCCTAAATGCAATGCGGTCCTAAGTTTTCTACAAATAAACAAAACATATCAAAGGATGGCTACTAGCCATATACTAAAGTAACCAAATACAAGTAATAACAATGTGAACTGGTCAGAATAATAATAGTAATACAGGTTGATAGACCTATTACGGTGCACTTAGTAAAAACACCTTCCAGTAAACTAAAAATAACTATAAACAGATAAATTATAACTAGCGGTCCTAAGACCGTTATGGTGCCTTTTAGTCATCGGGACCATTTACAAAGATAAACTACAATCATTAATGTTGTAATTAATGGATGAATTGAGAATGTTACATAAAGTTACTTGAATACTCGGTAGCCATTCTTAAGGACGGGTTATTGTGTTGCTGAAATTGATACGTAACCATTGGAGTGACGTGAGTTGACACGTTCTCTGGAAGCTGGAAAGTTTATGCATGTAGATTCCTGCAGACAGTATTCCCGCATGCTGATCCAGGATGGGAGCAGTGCAAACTGAGGAGGATAATCACAATATAAGAATGTCTAATGAATAGTTAGTAAGTTCTATGATAACATTACTGCGGTGAAAACGTTCCGTTCAATAATGGTAGGATGAAAGTTAAGAGCAACCTTTTTATCAGGTGGGTTGTTGAATACTGTTGCAGATACATAGCTAAGCTTAACGGTGTGGGGTACGTCAGGTAGCTCTTAAGATGTACCGGGAAATGTGTACTTGCTGCAGTCACAAACTTAAAAGGAACACACGTGACATGCAGTGTGGTGGTTGAATATCCACTTTTTGGCATGGCTGGCAGATCCGGTGAGTCATCCATCAAAGAACATCGCTGCCTCTACATCTGTAGAATCACATATCGGGGCCGTAAAGGCCCCGCCACAATATTGTTCCTTGTTGGTTCTTAACTAGATGTGAACAATATTATTCAAAAGTTCCAATACAGTCCCTGAAGGAATATCTGGGAGCTTATAAAATTGAGGTTGGGGTGGGTGGGAAACTGCTGCTGTGCCACGGGAGAGAAACCGACCAAAACAGAGGTCAATGCTTAATAACTGAATTTTCAGTGGGTACTGCAGGCAGATCCCGACTGTTCAGCCCCTGGCCGAGGATGCTCTCGATTACTGACTTAGTCCCCTTTTTTACTCGCTGAAACGTCAGGACTGGCTGCCTCACCCAATCAAAATTAGCTGAACCAACCAATCAGTGGACTAGAAGCTCGTGACATGTACACGATTATCTAATTATTGCAATATATATATATATAGATGCGTACTATGACGCCAGTGGTCACGTGTACACACATCACTTATTATCTAGATACGTATATATACGTGTTTACGACGTTATTTCTATATTTCGAGTATATTTTGAAGGGGGAAAACGGCGATAACTCGACAACTGGACCGATTTTAAAACGGTTTACATATTTAGAAATCTCGTCGAATTCTGCTCGTGATTAATGCCAGATTCAACGAAAATGGTTAATTATTAAAAATTACAAAGCACCAGCTCGGTACACTAAAAGCGCTCCTCACTCTTGGTTGCGCTCTACTCGCTCTGCTTACACAGCGACAGGCGCGTGCATGCACGCTGCGCGTTTTAACGAACTTAGTCGTTTTGACAACGAAACCTCTCTCATATGCTCATACATGCTTATTGCCATACGTAGGGGGCCGTGCTTATAGGAACGAATCCAGGATGGGAGGCCCATACCCAACTTAGCTGGGACGGCCATTACCTGACCGGTCGATCCGCGCTACAAGAACATTTCAACTGTCCTCCCGCTCAATGGGAATTTGTCCTTTTCATAGGCAAATCCCGATTCTGCTTGCACTTTCACAATGGCCGTATCCATGTGTGGCCACACCAAAATGAAAGATTCGCTGATGGCAGCATGGTGGAACATGACCGTTTTGGTGTATGGCTGTTCTCTGATTGGTTCTCCATCCCTTTGTCTGTCCCTATGCTGATGCAATAGGCCAAGAGTTCATTCTGACGGATGATAATGCGTGACCACACAGAGTAAACGTAGTTAACCTCTACTTGGAAAACAGATATATCGACCAAACCGAGTGGCCAGACTTGAATCCCCTTGAACATGCTCGAAACCGTCTGCAAACAATCTGTTCCGCTCAACCGGTCCAATCCACCAGCCTTTAGGAACTTGGGGAGCTTGGACAGGTATTGGCAGAGGAATGGGCCAATGATTGCGAGAATGCAAAGACGGTCTCAGGCTGTACTCAGTTCTATGGGTGGCTATGCACGGTATTGAATAGCCATGAACTTCATTGAGCAAGAACTTTGGCAACAATCCTGATGGTGTCATAAATCATAAAGTTGTATAGCCTCTCCTCTTGAGCCGCTTGATAGATTGGGGAGAAGTATCACAAATAGGATCAGTATGTCTGCTCAAGAGTGCTTAAGGAAAGTTAATAAGCAAAGTACGTGGCCGTTATGTACCAAATAAGTTTGAGCATATGGGCTGCCACTTCGAGTTTTTTATTTTGTTAATTTTAGGGTTGAGAATGGATTTCTATAAGTAGTAGTGTCGGGATTAAAATGATACCACCTCCCTCAACTGGCTGCCGTTCGGCGATCCGTGGCCCCCACCGCCCTCTCAATTCCTGGGCCATAGGTTGGTGAGACATGTGGTTGGTATATGCCTCTAGATGGAGGCCCAGGGCTGTTGAGACAGGTGGTTGGTATTCCTCTAGATGGAGGCCCCAGGGATTGAGAGGCCGGTGGGGGCCACGGATCGCCGAACGGTGGCCAGTTGAGGGAGGGTGTATCATTTTAATTCCGACACTACTACTAGGCAAATGATACCACCGTCCTCTCAATCCCTGGGGCATAGGTTGCGGGGACCACCACGGATCGCCGAACGGCTTCCAGGGAGGTAGTATCACACTACTACTACTACCAGGGTCTGAACTCCCATTTAGAGACAAGCTTCCACAGTGATATACACCACTGATCGCCATCAACCACAGGGCCGGCCTCTCTCTCTCTCTCTCGCTCTATTCTGTGTAGGCTCAGACAAACAAGTAGTCTCTGACAGAGTCGCATCGGCATGATGGGACCACCCATAGGGGCTTCCATCTACCGTAACAACGCTCACCTGGGAGGAGGCTAAAGTGATTAGCATATGAACCATGGCAGACTCTGGCATGTTCACATGTTATGCAGAGAATTTGGTGCTGAGCAGTGGTCTCCAGCAGACAACCACGGCCTACCCTCTCCACTCCATAGAAGTGGCAGATAGACTTGATCTTTCACGTGAGTGAAAGCGGTCGCAAATGTTTCTCCACAAGGGGTCACCCCAAGGATTGTACTGGTCATCCCGGAAGTGGGTCCACTTGTTATCCAATATCATGGCAGGCTCAGCGGCCTGTGCCACTGCTGTAGACGCCAGCACGAGCAGTATGATGAGAATCATGGCTATATATGAAGAGTTAAACTGAACAGAGTGATCCCCTGGAGAAATACCGAAACACGATCTTGTGGCCATCTATGTTGTGACCCAGGCGCTCCTTTGACACATCTTTGATGTCTGTGAGCAGCCCCACCCCATCACCACCAATGGGGTGGAGGGAGAAGGCCTTTGAGTTTGCTTCATACTGTAGGGCGAATGACTTGCCATCACTCTTTTCTACCTTGGAAGCATCAACTGCGTACATATCTGCCAGGTCAGCAAGACCAGTCGAGTGGGCAAATATGGGTTCCATAGCACACCATAGGAGGGGTTTAAACAAGACATATAACCATACCAATTGTCCGACTGCTGCTCTCCGGTGATGAGAGCGTAATCTGGGTCCTCTTCGAGGTGCCCCAGCGGGGCACAACATACATACACGCCGATGTGCTACATCAGCCTCTGGCAGTGCACACATCAGCTCACTGGGAGAAGTTGGCCGGGACGTAATAGAGTATCTCCCAGGTGCCAACAGAAACCTATGGAAAGCTATCAGTCCTAGCATGTTCACACCAGTAAATCACCAGTAAATCACCTGTTTGACAGCCCCTCAATTAACATATATGCCAGCATGGATGGGATGTCGGACGCCCATTTAGAGTTTACACTTCTATTACTCATTGACCTGACGACAACATGATATCACACAAGGAAAATCTGACCTTTGCTGAGATGATGAAGATCCAGCTACAGGGTTGCCCCTTCATGACCCCTGCACAGATAAAAGCCTTAAACGAACAGATGCTCACACTGCAACAAGAAGGAGATCGACTACAGCAGGAGAGCTGGTATCAACAGAATGTGAGCATTGCAAGGAGGTGAAGGAACAGTGAAGGTTCCCAATACTGGCAGGCTCTCGTGGAGGAGAGTAAGTGGGACGATGAGCCAGATGTAGCGGAGACCACGGACGATGCAGCGGAGACTGCGGACGAGCATGAGCCAGAGAGTAAGCGGGACGATGTCTTCACATACGACGATGAGCCAGATGTGGCGGAGACCACGGACGATGCAGTGGAGACAGCAGACGAGGATGAACCAGAGAGTAAGTGGGACGATGGCTTCACATACGATGATGAGCCAGATGTAGCGGAGACTGCAGACGATGCAGCGGAGACCACGGACGAGGAGGAGCCAGAGAGGCAGTGGGATGATGTCTTCACATCCGACGATGAGCCAGATGTCTTCACAGACGAGGATGAGCCAGATGTCATACAGTGGGAAGAGGAAAGGTGCAGAAGTGTAAGACCAAGAAAGCCATCCAGTGGCAGACCTACTATCTTGGTCATAAGGTGAAGTTCCAGATGCCATGTCTCAGAAAACTACTGGCACCCGACATAGTGCTGGATGACCTCTGCCTAAGAGATATATGTCACAACACCAGCAAGCTGGCACAGTTCGCCAGGCTCTTCAAAATGTACCCTTCTAGGACTCATGAGCAGATTCTGCAGGTGATGCAGGTTTAATCTCCAGGTATACTATGGCAACCAGAAATATACCCCTCCCTGACAGGTGACGAGAGCAGTAGCATCCACGGCTGGCGACTCCAGCAGATAGATACCATCAGACAGAATTTCGGCCATGAGGTAGAAAAGTACAGCAGAACGCGCAGGCGATATAAGACAGCCTACAACGTCCTCGCGCATACAACCACTGCTGCGGGTGTGATTGGAGCCAGTACTGGGGTGGCAGCTATGACCACTCTCATTACAGGGGTGGGGCCATCGTCGCGATCCCGCTGGGTGGCGTGACACTAGCCATCACTGTCTTGGCCACGGGTTTGGGGGTGGGGCAGCGGCAGATCACAAGAGGCTGGAGAAGCATGCTAAGTACGTGGCACTGGCACAGAGTATGCTACGGACTATCGACGAGTCTATCAGCAACGCTCTCGAGGATGGCCAGGTCACCGATGAAGAGTGCCACCATATATTGAAGGTCCAAGCCCTGTACCACACAGAGAAACATAAAGTGCGACAGCAATACCTCAAAGGCTCCAGCAGGTAGGTTGATATGGAGGAGTTAAAAAACAAGATGTTACAGCGAGATCGCCTCGCTGGTCTCTGGAGTCGAGACGACTACAAATAGTGTGCTGCCTGTACGGTAGCTTTAAGAACACCAGTATAGATGGTCTTCCAACTGAACCTCACGACAGTCATCCAGAGCCAACTGCCCCTCCTGGGTACACCCTTGACTGGCCTGAGAGGTCTACTGGATGATATACCAGAGCTAACACTGTTCTCCATCACAGTGGATGGACGGGCCAGAACCAGCTTCTCCATCAACCGACGACCGCTGACCAACCACCCTATCACCATCAAGGGTCGAAGCAAGCTCATACTTGGATGGCTGCTCCAAGCCTCTCATACTGGAATCAGCAGCTGAACTTTGCCGTGTGGTGTGCCACGGCAGGATGTGGAGTAAGTTCCACCCTGCTTTACTCCTATTCTGGTACTCCTGAAGCTGTGCTCATCGCCAACTGTCTCAGATTCCACGTGTACTTCACGGTGTGACAAATCCTCCATGAGGTGGGTGCAAGCCTCCCTGATACAAACGCCTTCGACCCACAGCTCAACAGTCATAGCGTCTCAGCGGCCATCAGACTACAGATAGAGTTCAGCACTCACCCAGACTATCGGTGGCATGGTGGTGACAACAGTGGTCTAGTGGTAATGTATGGTGACCCGATGCGTGACTACTCAGGATTCCCCTATCGAACCCCCCCATGGGTAGGCTGTCGGAAGACAGCGACATTCTCGTTCGATCCAGACTCCGACCCTGGAGTGCTGGTGCAAGATATGCACATCACTGGCTTGCGGCAGGACTATCCAGATGTGTGAAAGTATTTTGTCCCACACACCATCTCAGGCCTCACACCAGCACGGGTCATTTGAATCATCCAGTCCCTGGAAGCACTGTGCTACTGCCTCCTTAGAGCACAGACCCAGCTGTGGAATTCCATAGATGGTGTCAGCGGAGCAGCAGTCCAGGCCATGTTCATTAGTCTCGTTGAGGATATGATCATGGTGGCAGACCCCAGTACTCTTATTGCTAAGTTCCAGCAGGGTTTGCAGAAGGCCCATCGCAAACTTGACTTTGCTATTTTGCCACACCTATGGTTGATTCCGAGCAACATGATTGTGAACATCGAGGACCTCCAAGTCAGGGGCTATAACAACATGATAGTTGAGGGGAGTTCCCCCGGTGTCCACTTCGGCTTCAACACTGCCATCAACGCACCTATGCGTAGTACGAGCCATACAGTCGTTCCGACCCTTACACTGCAGCCCGTTGACACAGCAGCTACAGGCGCCCTGAAACTGCAGCCAGTCGCCACGGCACCGCTTCCAATGGGAGCTCTATGTGTGGTCTCAGGCCTAGCTATCGTGTCACTCGGGATCAGCCTACTCCGCCACTAGCAAATCAGCTATAAGACTGTCCTGACTCTCTACAGTAGCAGTGGGGACCACGGTGAGACACTGAACCAGCTTGGCATGCCCTGCAGCCCCTATACCCGCTGCCATCATGCACATCCAAGGGCTGGAGGGTTCTGCAGTGCATCCTGTTTCCAGCTTGTAGTATCGCAGAGCCTTGTTCAGCTCTAAGTCCAGTGAGGCCATGGCGGTCTGCAACTGCTGGAACACATCTGACAGATACTCCCGATCCTTGTAGAAACCTTTAGCTCACAGGAGCTGCTCGACGATACTCCCACCCATGATAAGGTATTCGAGGAAGCAGATCTGTCCCTTGCCAAATCCTAGATAGAGCTTCACAGCTGTCAGCTCCTCTGTCAGCTCAGCACTGGAGAGCTGAGCGAGCTCATCTGGTGTCTTCTTCTTGTAGTCCTTCAACTCCCTCCGGAAGACATCATAGTACTTCTCACATAGAGTGAGCCCGGACATGTTTAAGATGTCTCAATAGAGAGATGAATATTCCTGAGTACCAACCCAGCCACCTGGCAGATGCAGACGGGAAAGATCTTATTAGCTCTCTCGACAGGGGACGCAGATGTTTAACTGCGCTGTATACTCATCGCTTAAACAATGACGTCAATGGTACAGAGCGTGAAGCAACTGCCCGAGAGCTAGGCGAGTCTTCAGATGGTGGAGAACCTGCTGCGAACCAAGACACATAAGTTACTGACCAAAGCAAACCCTCTGGCAGTCCATGTCGCCAGTAACGTGGCGGCAAATATGGCTGTGGTGAAGATGACAGGGGGAAATGAGGTTCTTCCTGCCGCGACTGTGGCTGTCCTCGCTACAGTGGTGAGTGGGGTGGCCAGGCACTGTCTCGGAATAAGTCACCCCATCCCAAAGATCACCCTCAGTGGTGCCTCCTACACTGTTGCTGCCAGGATCATGGGTGAAAGTGTTACACTAATGGAGGCCGCGGTTTTAGGGCTAGCAAGGAGTGCAATGGTTGAGATCATCGTCGCCTATGTTTAACCCCTCTGAATAGTGAGAGATGGATCATGAGACCCTTGCAGCATATGAGGCATGGCGTGCCGTAGGGCGGGGTGTACCCCATAGTTGAGCACGCAGACTGAGGATCGCAAATGCCTGGGAATGGTGGACTGCCCACAAGGCATGCCCCTGCAGAGAGGGCCAGTACCCTGAGCACTGCTACCTATTCCCTTGGCCGACTGCGTGGACCTCCTGTGCCCAACTATTTCACTGGGGGTATGACTAGTAGGTTTAAGCCATATGTATATGACTATGACTCTGTCACTAACAGACCTAGAAAGCAAAGAGCTAGGCAATCTTGCTCACTTGGTTCAAAGGACACTGTTGCCCCTATCTCCTTCCTAGACTTCGATGGAAATCGAGACCCACGGGAGATCCGAGGTACCATCCCAGCCTGAGATCTCATCGGGAACACTGATACGGTAGGACACTCGGCCATTAACAAGGCCAAGACTGTATACAAGGGAATAGGCATCAAGGAGAGGGCGACGATGCGAGGTATGCTCGGAGTCGATGAGGCTGGAGCCCTCAAGGTCATGGCTGAATCCTATGCACAGGACCTGGTTAAGGATCTCCTGAAACCACAGAGCTCATGCCGACAGGATGGAGAGAATCTCAAGATAGGCACCCTTGGCCTGAGCCATATCACTTTTGCCGGCCAAACAGGTGCAACCGCCAGCCTCCGGCTACGAGAGGTGAAGAAGTCAGGGTTCTTTGGTTTGCCGTTTAAGACCACAGGATAGTCATGGCTTCCCGTGCATTTATCATACAGATACTGGATGTACTAGACACGGTGGATGCTGACACAGACCCTCTATACTATCTTCTCAGCTGCTGCTGGGATTTCATGCTTAATGCCTCCATTACATCCTTCGCATCCGCCGGAGGTGCAAGATTCTCTACTCTGCAGGCGAAAGAGCTGGTGCAGGAAGTACTGCCATTTAGTCGCCCAGATATAGACGAGGCTACCGCCGATCAAGTGCTAACCATCCTCTGCACGCATGTCTGTACCATTCGACAGTAGGCCGGCCGATGCTGGCCAGGTGGTGCTGATCATTGCCCCATCAGGACACGGGAAAAACGTCTTGCTGCATGCGATCCTGGCCGAAGATCTACACTCTCAATACATCCTTCTGGTGTCTGACGCTGCTGCTGAGGCGGTTGACAATAATGATCAATGGTACAATAGGCCAATCACCAAGATGCAGAACCTGCAAGCACTGATGGAGAAGCTGCTGGCAGCCCGACTGACAGAACCACTTGTTCTAGTTATCAATGACCCTGCAATGGACGAGAAGACAGTCACCTACCTCAGCAACATCACCACGCACATCCGGCACACAAAGATAACTGTCTTCATCCTCTTTCAGAAGTACACCCGTGAGATCTCACCAAATATCTGCCACAATGCTGGTTTCTATACCTCAGCTCCAAGTGGACGTGCCCTGCTCGAGACCATATACGACAGCCTAACCCTCAAGGAGACCAAAGGGGACATTATCGCAGGTGTACAGAGGGAAGCTGAGCTGTACCACTTCATCTTCAGCAGCTAGGAGACAGGTGAGCTGTCAAACTTCAAGCCATCTCTGTGAAAGGCGCAGACCTTCACCTACAAGCTGAATCCAGCCAGGAAACTAGCCTTATCTATGTGTCATCGCTGACAGACTGAGCGGAGACTGCGGCTGTCTCTGCTGCAACTTTTTTCATTCATCTGAAGGCTGCGCAGTCTCCGCTACTTCGTCCGCAATCTCCGCTACTTCGTCGGCGGTCTCCACTGCTTAAGGACCTTCGTCAGCGGTCTCCGCTGGTACTTCAGCAGTTTCGTCAAGTCCGTACTGTCGCCGAAACTCTACCCACTGGTCTGTGTCTAGGACTCTCTTCTTATGGAACTTCTCACAGAGGATCCACTTTGTCCATGAGGGACGAGCATCTGATTTGCGAGCGGAGTTGATGAGGTAGTCCTGGTAGTTATTTGGGAATTTCAGAAATTCTGCCAAATTACTGGCCAATCTCCTGCGACCTCTTTCGTTGAAGATGTGCTCAACAGCCTCCTTGCAGCCAACAGTGAACCCCTCCTGAGTCCCTTCTGCATGACCGGTGTCATGGCTCTCCGCTACAGTGGCAGTGACCTCCTCCCTGAAGTAGTTATTTGCTCCAGACTGGAGACTATCCGGCATATCTTGCTCTTCCTGGCTAAGGAGGCTAAATATGGCAGCCCAGTTCCTGACCATTAGTAGATCTTTGTGGTCGACCCTCGCCCTTTGGAGGACTGTTGGTTTGGGCCACAGGAGGTAGGTCGAGTGTCCTGCCCTGGGTGCTGCCAAACTTCCGGTAGAGTATCCGAGTCAGGAGTTCTTTTGTACTACGAGCTGGCGCTCCTTCCTCTATGGTGGCCAGTATCTCCGAGGTGTGACCTTGGCTCACTTGTGGATAATGTTGATGTCACGAAGCAGTCCTCGGACCCTGTCACAGTGGGGCAGTGCACACCGTGGCTGTCGTGCTGATTGTTGTGCTGACTTGTCCTGATGCCTATAGACAATCTGCTGGAGAACTTTACCAAACATGGCAGCCATTTAATCCCTCTATATACCCAGACCATAAACAGCCTGCAGTAACATCACACCGCACTGATCCTTGGAAGGACCGCTTGATGGTCAATTGACCCAGTATACACGATGAGAACCCGTTGTCCGCTGCTGGGAAGTACATTGACTTTGCTATCTCAGCACAGATCCACGAGATCAAGAGCATGACACTCGAGTTCAAGCTTCAGAGCACAATAGAATAGATGGTAGAGCTCTGGCAGGTTCTGAACAGGTGGGAGATTGTACAGAGCAACAGCACCGTGGACACCACTTATGTGAATGATGAATACCAAGTCCTAGGTCCACTGGCTCATGGCCCAACCTTCTATGTGAAGGGAAGAGGGTACTACGCTGTGGGGTGCAATGAGGGGTTCATGGATTTCGAAATACTGGGAAGGTGGCGAGAAGCCCATGGCAGTTCCACTCTTAACCCTCATCGAGAACACACACGTGAATCCGGCTGCCATGCAGGATAGGCTGCTCCTCCGGGTGTACACTGAGCAGCTCGCAGATGCGACGATGAATGCTCCAAGACTTCATGCATATGGAGCAAGAACACCAGCAGGTCCAAGCCACAGCTAACCAACAGGTAGAGCTGACATTGCATCGTGGTCTATCAGACAGTGTCGCTGTTGCAGTCCTGGTTCAGAAGGGAAGAACCATCCAACAGGTGGATAAGCTAGACGACTTCAAGCTTGTGGTTGCTGGGACCAATGTTCTTGGTGAGGTATGCGAGCTGGCTGATTGCTAACTCTACTGACAGAAAACTAAGTCATATGCACTTCTGCGCCTAACCAGTGGAAGCGACGACCTCGAGTCGGCACTCGAGGGACGTCACCACCTCGGGGGCATGGACATCCCACCTAATTGGGGCAACCGGCTCAGCTTCAGCATCAGAAACCTCATAGCTGGGACTCGCTCATTAGGTGTGACGGTACTTTACTTTGGCTATGCTAAGGTATACATGTCGAACACATCAGGTATTCAGCTTGAGCGTGCGTAGAGCAGGACTCCTGTCGTCACCGCTGCAGCTTCCACCACTACTATAGGGTCTGCTGTCTTCTGACCTGTCGATGCTTCATAGTCAAGCGTTGGCTCAGATATCTTTAGAGCCTCGTAGTACTCATCGAGACTCTCATCTGCCCCTTTGAGGCTCTGGTTAGCCTGAGCTCGGAGTTGTTGTTGGTGTGCCTCCCTCTGGCGCATATTCTCGAGTGCTTTGCTGTACTCAAACTTCTCCTTAGGCAGCTTCTCCATTGCCTGGTTATGATGCTCACGCTCGACCTCTGCCGCCTTCTTGTCGGCAAAGCTGAGTCCCCAGTTTGCTATGGCAAACACATCGGCATTCAAGATTGCGGAGGCCATGCTATAGACTACAGTTTAAACCTACTATATAACTGCCCCAGCAACGGATCCCCAGAGTGATGTATGAACCAGAGGCTGATCCAGTCGAGGATATAGATGACGAGGACTATGAGGAGGACTATGATGAGGAGGATGATTATGATGCAGACGACTACAATGTAGCGGAGAGCACGGGTGAGTATAATGATGTAGAGCCTGAATCTCACAAGCTAGTACACAGAGTGAAAGGAATCTATCGCACTTACGTAAAAGGTTCTATCGGTCCACTGGCAGCAGTTGGGGCTCTGATCGCTCTGTTCACAACGAAGGCCGGCGAGGCAGTCCCCAAGATCGCCAACAATGCTCTCCATGGGGTGGAGAATATTGCTGAAGCCATACCAGCCATCGCCTCAGGAGTAGGTACGTTCTTCGGAGTTGCAGGCCCTTGGCTACCACATGGTGCCATAGTGCTTGTGGCCATCTGGGCCACCGAACATTTAAGCTGTACTATATAAGGCTGGAGCCGCTGTACAACCTGGTCAAGTCCCTTAATTTCCGAGGGTTGGTCGATAAGCTACTGTTCAGTGAGGATCCAGCAGAGATTAGATGCCACTGTATGGAGGTGTTTGAGGACGTCTTCAGTGATGGTCGAATGAATGATGGCCGTCTGTTCATCTGTTTAGAGTTCACCCAGGCCTTGCGTGACAGGATGGGAATGGACGTCAGTGATGAAATCCGGGAGTTTATCAACCGTCTTTCTGGAGGAACTCTATTATCAGCCTGGTGGATATTACCGTGAGCCTCCTCAACTACGTGAGGCTGCACATCGCAAGGGCCACAACTTCACATTGGAGACAGTTAGCCAGTGGCTCAGCCACAAGGCGATTTGGCAGATATACAGACCTCGTCCATGGTACATCAGGCATGCCCATTTCGAGGAAACTGTCCCAAACAGAGTTCACCAGGCAGATGTTCTATTCCTTCCACATGACTCGGTTGGTTGTAAGACCTACAAGTATGCCCTCACCATCGTCGACGTCGCCAACAGGTACAAGGCGGCAGTACCGCTCACAGACAAGTCCACTGGCCAGGTGGCCCAGGCATTCTAGGGTGTCTATGAGGCTTCGGAAAATCCCCTCCAGTGGCTGGAATTGTTGCAGGTGGATGAGGGTAAGGAGTTCAGAGGGGAGATTGCAGCCATCATACGGAAACACGGTGTGGCAGTTACGCGAGGCAAGGTAGGGCATCACCGTGCCAAGGCTATCGTTGAGCTGTGGAATCGGACACTGGAAGAGAGACTGTTCCCACACCAATATGCCCAGGAAATGGCCGCACCAAGTGAACGTTCTAGAGTATGGGTGAGAGAGCTGCCTGCTGTAGTGGAGCGATCCAATGCCGAGGTTACTAGGCTAATCAGCAAGAAGACGGTAGAGGCTATCAGACACTCTGCTGGTCACAGCTCTAGAGGAGTGAACAAAGGAGAGGAGTGCCTACCACCTGATCCTCTGGTTCGGTACCTATATGAGCCTGGTGAGCTGGAAGGTGGTCGATGGCGTGCAACAGATCCTAACTGGGCGATAGATGTTCACAGGTTTGACAGGTATGTGGAGGCGGAGTGGCGGCATACACTGTACTATCTGGCACGCCAGCACGGAGTGCCTATGGGACCATTTGTTGTAGAAGAGGATCAGCTAGTCCCTGAAGACACACAGCTACCACCCCCTAGGGTGCTAACATGATACTCGATGGGCTCGGTATGGACCCCATCTGGCAGCACATGGCACTTATCATAGTAAGCGGATAGTCTGAGTTTTTCCTGTGCATACATCACCATACCCTGGTTGCGCATGCGTAGGCCTCGGTTTTTAGCTTTGTCCACCCCGCCATGTAGGGTGCTGTAGAACCCCTGCCAAGAGAACTCATTCTGCCACTTTGACATTCGCTTAGCCGAGCACTTACTTGCAGCTGCACTCTCCATGTGGTAGAATTTGGAGCAGAGAGCGATGCTACGAGAGCATTCTAACTCAAGCTTGAACAGTCCCGGAGTCCATCCAGACCATTTGTCCCAAGCTAGCTAGTCCCACTTATGAGTCTGGTACTCTATTAGCATCTCAGGGTGAATGACGTCGTCGAGGTTGGAGCCTGCTTTAGTGATATACGCGGAGTCAGTGTCCATCTGCAGGTACTCAAAGCTGTCATGAGCTACGTAGTGATCGAGGAAGTCGTAGTAGAACTCCAGCATTCGCAGCTTCGCGAGCTCATAAACGGCTATCCTCACCTGGAAGGGCCTTCGAATTATGATTCTCGGCTTGTGACTCTGGAGCTCGTATGACTCACTGATCTCCTCGAGATCTTCGAACCATGCACTACGCAGGGTCTTGTCTACCATGCATTCATCCCTCATGAAGCTGGTGTTGCTATAACGTTCTAGGGCCTCGATGAGCTTCCCGTAGGCACTGTTGCCGAGGAGTTTGAAGAGATCTGCCAAGAGTGTTTTGCTCTTATGTACATCTCCCGAGCGGCGGGCCTCCATAACATTCTCCACGAATCACTCGAATGGGCGCTTGGCCTCATAGTCTATGGTGCAGTATACAGCAGTGATCTCCAGGCAATGGGTTATATACCACTTGAGGGTGGGGGTGTACAGCAGCCGCCTCTTGCCAGAGAGGGCACTGACCAGCTTTTGGGTGGTGGGCCGCTTCCTCCCTGTTCGCCCTAGATATGCCAGCATCTCAGACAAGATTACCTCTACCGGGATCTCGCAGTTATAGAAGAGAGGAGACATTTCCTCGAATTTGCGCACCGAGCCTTGGATACCTCTATATCCACTTCAGCAAACCCAAACCAGCTGCCTGCTAGGAGAGCCTCCTTAAAGCTAGCTACCCCACTGGCACCAGACCAATGGCGCACTTTCTCCTTACCACATGGCATCTCTTTGGCCATCATTGACAGGTACAGAGCATTTGCGTCGTAGCCGAGTATACGTTTGCAGACACACTCACTCTGGCCGATTCGAGTTACACCGGCCTCGTGGTATCTGGTGAACAGAATGCTGGGACCTCCAACAACCGCACCCTTCAGCATCTCGTAGGCTTCCTTGTCTGGTGAATAGTGGCCAACTTCCGGCATGTGCTGAGCGGTTCCACGTAGGAGGTACTGCAGTGACACACCTGGGAGAGACACCACGCATTTGAGGATGTCTATTTCTCGTTCTGTGTAGAACTCCTGCATCCGCTCCAGGGTTTCGATGAATGGACTGACGTCCAGGTTGTTGTAGTATCGCAGCCAGTCAGCGAATGTCCGCATTTCATGCTCACTGAATGTCTGGTTACACTGTTCCCACTCTCTTCGCGTCAAGAGGTAGCCACCCTTGAGCTTAGATGTCCATGCTGAGTAGTCACGAAGCCCTGGATAGTTGAGCTTCTCATGTGTGTCAAACCATTGATACGGGAGCCAGCTCTTCTGCTGTGTACACCCGTAAGCTTTGACCCATAGCTCGTACAAGACTCCTGGGCCGAGGTAGTTCAGCACATCGAGAAACCATAGCTCAGGTGTTATGAGGAACATGGTCTGCCTAGCCTTCTTCACGACTTTCACTCTACCTGTACTGTCAGTCAGCTCATCGACAAAGTACTTCTAGATGATGTTCAGGTCACACCACCCAGAGTTGAACCCAAGTCCAGGCACTTGGTCACACCACTCGTTGATCAGTCGCTGCTGTTGCTTTGGGAGCTTGTCCAGGTCTGTCGGTATGTACTGTGCCATAACCCTTGTCTGGATTAGAGATGCTCGCCGTTGGATCTCCAGCATGCACTCTATGATCAGTTCCCTGGGGTCAGGATTGCAGAGGTGAGTGGGCTCACTCGTGGCGACCTCTAAGGAGCAGCCAACTGACACAGAGATAGGTATGTGAGTACTCTCGATCGTGAGAGTCTCCGTAGGATGAGTCTTGATACCATCTAGGAGTACTTCGAAGTCGTAAACTATGAAGTGTGGGTATGGGACAGTCTGAACTCGTTAAGGGACGCTTGGGCAGCGTTTTAAACAGCACCCCAACTGTACTACAAGCGTACATCCAGAGGCGCTTAGCTTGTCCTCTCTCAGGACTCTCTTGCGGTATTTTTGTTTGGCATCCTCACCTCGCTGGTGTTGTGGACACCCATACCAGTGACAGCCATGGAACTGGTAAACGGTGTTTGTGGTCAGATCATAACAATCCACAGGAGCGCCCTCGATCCAACGCACGCCACCATGCCCACACTCTACATGGTGTATGTGTTTGCCTCTGTTTCTTGACTCATACTCGATCCAACGAGTAGCCGCTGAACTGGATGGTTTGGGCGGATAGAAGGCTTTCTCACACACAGACTGTGGCGCCTCAACCTTCTCGCCAGGAAACAACATTTTTATGTTTTGCCGCCTGTACAGTGATCAGTGTGGCGTTGAAGATGGCATGCCTGTGTAAACATCTGCTGACAGTGACTGCAGACTAGTGTATGTGCCAGCTTGGAGATGTTCTTGATGTAGAAGGCATGGTGGTCCAACTCTCCACTGGTCATGGTGTCACGGTAGTGAGCCGCTTGCCTGATCAAGTGCCAGGTGCCCTCTTCGGTTGGTTCATACACACGAATCCCGATCTTGGCGAAGACCTCTACCTTGTGCAGCTGATCCAGCGAGGTCTTGCGGACATCAGGTACTGCTTGCCATAGAACTGTGTGGCAAGCTCTCGTGCATGAGCTGTACTTCCATCAGCTCTATTTCCTGGATGGACTGCTAGACATCTCCAGAAACACATGTTGTCCCTGTATGTGGCATGGGCAGTCATACTCTTCTTCTGTCATAGCCAGTCTGGGAGGGGATCTGTCCCAAGCAGAGGCTGGCGGTCGATGGCAGCTCTGACATCAACATTGATTGATCAAACGAAAGCCCACTTGGTGTTGGGTCGATCGATATTTGTCTGTGTCGAGGCGGGCTTGCTATCTTGCAGCCACCCAGTCCTGAGCTGCTCCTATCGTGTTCAGCCACGGGCTCCCTGGAGCACTCTTGTGGAAGAGCACCACCCTACCGTCTTCGATTTGACGGAGACGATAGGTATGGGTGTAGCGGAGGTAGAAGGCATTCTGGACAGGCTGCTGGATCTTTTGCATGATCCGGCCTGTGAGGTCTCCTTCTAGACCTCTGAAGAATGTCCAGCATACTAACTGGCGTCCTCTATCCTCTGTCTCCCTTTCGCCGAGACGCTGTTAGAGAATGTGTTCACCTTCTCGCCTAATGCTCTGGGCTAAGAGTTCAGACCTCGGCCCCCTTATGCTCCGGGCTGGGCGCAGACCTCGGCTTTGCTTAATGATCCTGCATTTGAGAGTTAAGCGCTCCAGTGGATGGGCCTCCATCTGCCTCGCTACAGTCATGACTCGCAAGCTAGCAGTCACCTCCTCAGCCAACTGACGACGCTCACGTATCCACTGCACTTTCTTGTGGGGATTCCAAGGATCCTCTTTGGTAAGCACTGGAAACCTTCCCGTATTCATTGCTCGGGAGAGTCACTTCTGCCACTCCTCGGCATAGACCTGTCTGATCATCTGGAGCAGGCCGGCTTTCTTGGCCTTAGAGTAGACTCTAAGGCCGAATTGCTTTGCAATAGCGCGAAGCTGTGCAACAGTATTCATGGTGTATATCCCAATGGATGCCTGCATAGGGTGTGGGCCCCCCCCCCCCTGCGTTGGAGAGTTAAGTGGTCCAGTGAATAGGCCCATCCGCCTTGCTACAGCCTTGGCTCGCAAGCTAGCAGTCACCTCCTCGTCCAACTGACTAAACTCACGTATCCACTGCGCTTTCTTGTGGGGATTCCAAGGATCCTCGGTAAACACTCGAAACCTTCCCATATTCATTGCTGGGGAGAGTCGCTTCTGCCACTCCCCGGCACGGACCTGGTCAATCATCTGGAGCAGGTCGGCTTTCTTGGCCTTAGAGTAGCCTCTAAGGCCGAATTGCTTTGCAATAGCGTGAATCTGTGCAACAGTACTCATGGTGTATATCCCTGTGGATGCATGTCTCTAAATGGGCGTTCAGACCCTATTATGTGTGGCGATCAGTACCTGTGGGTGGTGTATATCCCTGTGGATGTCTGTCTCCAAATGGGCGTTCAGACCCTATTATGAGTGGCGATCAGCATTCAGACATATTATGTGTGGTGCTGGCGATCAGTACCTGTGGGTGGTGTAGATCCCTGTGGATGCCTGTCTCTAAATGGGCATTCAGACCGTATTATGTGTGGCGATCAGTACCTGTGGGTGGTATATATCTCCTGTCTGGGCGTTCAGACCTATTATGTGTGGTGCTGGCGATTAGTACCTGTGGGTTGTGTATATTCCTCTGGATGCCTGTCTCTAAATGGGCGTTCAGACGCTATTATGTGTGGCAATCAGTACCTGTGGGTGATGTATATCCCATGTCTGGGCTTTCAGGCCTATTATGTGTGGTGCTGGCGATCAGTACCTGTGGGTGGTGTTTATCCCTGTGGATGTCTGTCCCTAAATGGGTGTTCAGACCCTATTATGTGTGGCGATCAGGACCTGTGGGTGGTGTAAATCCCTCTGGTTGCCTGTCTGGGCATGTGGTGGCCCCCGCACCTGGCCTCCGCCCGCAACCTATGCCCCAGAGATTGCGAGAGCAGTGGTATCATTTGCTTAGCAGTAATGTCTGGATTAAAATGATACAACCTCCCTCAACTGGCAGCCGTTCAGCGATCCGTGGCCCCCACCGCCCTCATAATCCATGGGGCCTTCACCTAGAGGCATACCAACCACCTGTCCCAACAACCCTGGGCCTCCATCTAGATGTCTCACCAACCTATGCCCCAGGGATTGAGAGGGCGGTGGGGGCCACGGATCGCCGAACGGCAGCCAGTTGAGGGAGGTGGTATCATTTTAATCCCGACACTACTACTCTATATTTTGTTTCTTCTGGGCTCAAATATGATACTTTAAAAAATTTCCGAGGTTGATTTGCTGGCCATATTGATGATGGTATGGCTTACACAAATATATTCTACACTGGACTGTGATGCGGATTTAATTGAAAAGATATTCACTTCTGGCACAAAGCATGACACTGTATATAGGGGTTTTAAGATCTGCTGATTCCAGTTAAAAACTAGGGAAGCCATTTGTCAGAATAATCCTTGCTGCTCAAATCCACCAAATTCAAAATGACCACCCAAAATATCAACAATGCTCAGCAGCTGTCCAAGTACCAAATATGGCTAAACCTTACTCATCCTAGTCACAATGGCATTGACATAATATCTACTCATAATTAGCTTATAATTCTCTTATTCGAAATGGCCGTCAGATTCAAAATGGTCATCAAATTCAAAATGGCCTTGTAGTATATATTTCCTAGTAGCATTCAACATAGACGTGTGAAGTAAAATATTCATCACATGTTAAATTTTATTCTAATAATATATTACTGTTTGGAGGCGTGTACTTGCTCATCAGAGGCGTGGCTACGTACTGCCATCTGCCGACCCACGAGACTAATCAACTCGCTGGTCCGGGATGAAAGCAATCATCCATCACACTGGAAATGTCCAGTGTAGGGCATGCTCATTACACCTAAAAACGAACCTAGTGCGAATTCGTTGCTGCAGAAATTCGAGAGACATTGCACAGCATCCAGTGCTAAATCACATATAGTGCATATATATCTAGGTTGTACGTTTTTCCCATGGACGACCTGAAAGATATTTCGTCACCGCTATCTCGTTTCTAAACCAAATAGCGATAGTTTGCGGCCCTTGGAACCGTCTCTTCGACATTATTCTGGTGGAGTCCATGGAATCGCTCTATGGTACCTCATTGTGGAGATATTTTGAGAATGAAAAATCTTCTTTCTCGTGCCTGCTGCTCAAGTACATATGCTAGAGGCCAGAGCCTGGTGCATTATAGATTATAGCAGCTTTAAGATGTAGACAAACCCTGTCATTCGTTCATGGAAAGAGGGAGAAGTCACATAACCCTCCCAGATAGTAAATACGCAGACCAAGAGACGAAAATCGACAGAGAGGATGTGCTGTCCGTCATGTCACAGCTCTGAGGACCGACACTGGAGTCACCTGAGCCACAGGGACCAAAACCCACCTCGAGCAACTGAACACTCATTGGCCTCCGACCATTGGCGCCACTATTATACCTCAGTGAGCTTCGCCAATTTTTAATGCCCCCCCCCCCTGGATCAAGCACGGCAAACAAACAACCAAAGCTATAGCACCTTACCAGTGGCAGTTGGACTGAGGTCATCATGTCTCGCTTATGGTAGCCGCCAGAAATTGACTGGAAGCTGCAACTCCAAGCCAACAAAGAAGATATCCATTCATAACCAAACCGCTATCAAAAACTACTCAGAAGTAGCGAGTTAGTCACCACCCCCACTCACTCAGCAGCCTCCTCGGAATAGATCCACCACACACACACTGCCTGCAGACAGATTTCTCCCATTCTTTCTTTTGACTTTTCACTAAATGGTTAGATAGGTAGCAATAAGCATTCCCAACTCTATTTCGTATAATGGCTTTTTCTAATACACCACTCTACCAGCTCGGTGATGGGGTGGAATAAATAGCGTTGCACTCGCTGCAGTGCGCTCGTTTCCTTACGAACATAGTAATCTACTACTTCCACATTATATTGCTTGCCTTGCATGTGCATTTTCGCCTATATATATTCATTGCATGCTTTGTACACCATACAATTCTACTGACGTTAGTTGGTGCGGTCACTTGGTCTGTTTTTGTTGAAGAGACTTGTATGGGTTAGTGGGGGAGACCTTAGCGGGGAATAGCTTCTTTAAAGGTACAAGCTCTCTATGTGGAATTTCTTGATTTCGATCTTGAGCTGGGGGATACGAAGGGCGTACATCGAATTCATCTGGTCAATTCCGGCACTCCTGGGCCACCTGGTGGCCGTTGGGGGCAGGAATGGTGCTGACATTGCTGTACTTTTTTCTTTTCACTGCTTGGAGATGGGCTTGCAATATCACTTGCTGGTGTTGAGCTCATAGGGGAGGAGATGCCTTTAGAAAGCTCGGAGCTAGAGACCGGAATGGGTTTAAATTATTCGGCAGCACGTATTATGGTAAAAATGTCTAAAACACGATGTGTCCCCTCTGCGCAAGCGCTAGGCCAATTGGAGTAACCCCGTAATATAGGTTTTCTTCATATAACAGTACACGGGAATGATGGCTGGGTGGTCACTTTAGCTTTTCATATACATGATCTTTGCATAATTTCTTTCTACTAACGGCCATGATCACATCGCTTTCCAGGAATGTTTGGCACCTCTGAAAAGTCTGAAGACTCAGTTTCCTCGACATGATAATATGAGGTCAAGACAAAACAGGAAATCCTAAACACCCTAAATAACCAAAAATGCAGCGTCGACATTTAACCTACTGCTGCTACCGAGACCTCAACACCAGAAAAGATGAATACTGAACGATAATGAGATGCAGAGCAGAGAGTATGAAAGTGGTTCGCTCTATGATCTCGGCACCGTGCTGCTGAGAGGCTGCTCTGTTACTGTGTCGCCAACAACCACAGTCGATGGTACACATCCTACTTCCCGATTCAGTAAATGATGGGAAGATTGCCATGGATCCTAACACTCGCCATGGGCTGTCATCTACACAGGCAGTGGGGAAACCTTAAATTTTGGAAGGACCGCTCCGCAAGAGCAGCCCAAAATAACAACCAAAATTTCTACATCTCCAGCAAACCACCACCTCTGAACCACTCAGAAAACCTCGCTGATCTGAGACCTCTGCACCGTCTTCTGACTCTGGAGGAAAGTAGGCCTGCCTACACACCAGCCGCACTGCTGATTCCATCTCACTGAGACCCCGCCAGAAACATCTCGGCTGTAAGCTGTCTGCCATGAAGAAGAACTCAACAAATGCCACTTGATATCAGTTTCTGAGCAGGCGCGAATTCCGCTGCTTGTGGCTTTCATGGTAAAGAACATTCTGCCGCTTGTTGTTTTCGCTCTAGAAGAATAGAAGGAATTTCTGCTTCTACTTAGAACAGCCACTTCAGCACATTCGATTTTATCTCTGTGCCATTTGCTAGATTCGGCCACACCATGGGACGAACTAACTCTCTTTGCACCACCTTTTCATGACCACTTATTATGTGAGGAAGTCATTGAACTTTCATCCATGCTTATTGTGATCTCCGGCCATCAAGAATTAAAATACTGTGTGACGTTGTGCCTTGGGAATATACAATTGCAAAGTCTAGACCCCGCATTTGTGGGACTGTTTTCTACTATGACTGTGACTGTTTCCACGGCACTTAGGAATTAAACTGTGCATGTTTAAGATCTTAAATATATGCACTAATCCAGTTCTTAGTTTTCGTCTCTTACAGAATCTTCAGAGATAATGCACTAAGCGTCCCTTTTGATCGATTCTTTCCACTGCCTCTGAGAGGAAGTTCCATTTTGCTTCTAGGAATGGTCAGATAGGAGATCGTCTGTCTTAGCAGTAAATTGCAGACAGCAATCTAGTGCCCCATTCAACATGGAGACAAATTACTAGGGTTGGTAACGGCATTGCTTCCACTGGTGAACTGATGGTCCTCCCATATTCACAGCTCTTTTGAGTGGGTGACATGCTGCACACTTAATGCCGAAATATTCCCCACCATCCTTTACTTATTTTGGTAGGCCCCGTGCAATTCACACCTGGACCACTTCCAACTAGTGATAATTGTCACCTACAGCGTAGCCACCAGTCGCTCAGGGTTAGCTCCCCCTTCTGCTGAAATACCCGCAATCGATACATGCCTTCGATCTGCACTGTCTTGGCCCCTATGAGTAGTATATACTGCTAGGATTAGGAAATTAGTTGCTTGGTCCGCCGCGGCCTGCATTTTTCATTCGACCACTCAAACTGGTCTTTTGATCCGTACCTATGTTTTGTAGGGAAATGTTCACAAGCCAAACATTTACCCAACCCTCTGTGGGAAGAGGTTCTCGCATAACCTAACTGATTGCACCATTCTGGGGCTGCCTGTGGCAGGAACACACACAGTTATAGCTAGCCTAAGCCACCGGCTCATGCCAGAACCCCTCTAAAAAGTGTTAGGGTTAGGCACACACAGAAGCCCCACCTCTGGACGCATCTAGAGAACTTTAGATCAACTAGATGGCAATGGCCTCAAACTTCATTGCCCTTCCTCATGAAAAGCCTGCTGTCCCCTCTCCCGCTCCACCCATTTAGGACCCTTCTCCCCTTTCTACCTTCCCACCTCCCCACCCGGAGAGACAGGTGTTTCCCCCATCATCTCAGATGCACCCCCACCTCAGAAGCGACTGTACCTAAGATAGGACTACCGGCGATCAGGATGTGAATTGCTCCAGTTGCCACCCTGTGCACAGCTTTCCTTCAGCCCGCGATCATAATATCGTGCATGGAGCTCCTGGAAAGCCTAAATGTTAAGTAAGACCCGCTCTCCAAATCCCCTGTGCCTCCTCCCTTTCTCTCATCCATCCCGTGACACACTAGTACCCGAGAGAGAGAGAAACGCCTAATAAGAGCCTGGATCTAGCGCAGGCCAGGAAAAGCAGAAAGCCACCTACAGTCACCTTTTCATCCAGCACCCGCACCCACATAGATCTGCACACACTGCCTGTTCCCCTTACTGGATTAACCCAAATGAATCCCTACCCCTGGAGGGACCCTCCATTCAGCCTGGCGGCGCCTTTACGGCCGACCATGCCAGGGAGATTTGCCTCCCTTGTCACAACAGAGCCATTGTGAATGCCACCACAACTGAAGCATTCGTTGACACGATCCCCACCTTCGCTGCCACCCACAACAGGGACTCTTATAGCCGCCTACCCCACCAGAGGAACCCCGTCCACCGAGACCACAGCTGCAGGAACGAACGTACTCATCGACTCGACCCTCCTCTGCCCGGACTGAGGAGAAAGGGTAGAGCAGGGAACAACAAAAGCGTGGGCGACCTACCTCGCAGCAAAAGAAGATGACTACGGTCAGCAGGGCATCACTGCGCCTCGATCTCCCTTCAGTGGGTGACACAGTCAAGACCGACGTACCCGCTGCCTGGGACCAAGCAACCACATCGCTGCGGGCTGTCTCCAAGGAGATGGCTGACCACTCCGGTCAGCAATTATTGGTGGAGGATCCCCAGCCTCAAGCGAAGGAGTCAGCGTCGCAAGCCCTGAGACTGGCACCAAGGACCAACAGATGCCCGTGATGGCTGATGAACGTGGGGGAGCCTCCGCCTCCTCGGCAGAATGAACCCCTCGCCACTCGAGTGACGTCATATCATGACAACTTGCACAACTGGTTGATCCTGCTGAACGAGAACTCCCATCTTTAATATCCCCCATTGCACACT
Source organism: Chaetoderma sp. LZ-2023a (assembly GCA_034401795.1). Taxonomy (NCBI): domain Eukaryota; kingdom Metazoa; phylum Mollusca; class Caudofoveata; order Chaetodermatida; family Chaetodermatidae; genus Chaetoderma; species Chaetoderma sp. LZ-2023a. The sequence goes on along the minus strand of CM067373.1, from coordinate 85,329,251 downwards.
CTTGAAGAAGTACCCCACCGAACCTTTCCGAACAGATGAGCCAATCCTGTATGGAGGATGCCATTCGACCATAATGAGGAATGGGGGTTCCGTCCATGGAATATGTCATGGAATATGTCACTCATGAGACTGAATCCACCACCACCTTATCATCAGCATATAGACCCACCCTATAGATCTAATAGACGAAAGACGGTAATGCTGCCCGAATATGGTGGAGAAACACCATGAGAGAATTTCTGTTGCGAGTTCTGCCTAATAGTGGAAATAATTAGATAGGATGATACCGCAAGCAGGCTATACCAAGCCACTCGATTGAAGGGAAAGGCTCAGACAACCGGACCATCCTCCTTTGAAAGACTTACATGAATGTTTTGGTGATGGCACTGAAGATGAAATGAGCATGGGACGGTGGTCACCCGACAACAGGTATGCAATCTGGCATGATTATGGGTTTCAAATTTTTCATGGGCTCTGTGCTGTCGATAGTCCAGGCGGCATGATGAGCCTCTTTTCTATATCTGATACGAAGGCAATTTTGGGTCCAATGTCCGACCTGCCTGGAGCGGTAGCACACATTACAGGTTGGTTGCGAGGGTGTCTGTCCCCGCGAAGGGGCACACAGATAAATTTTGATGCAATTGCCGGTGGTCTTAATGTGGCTAGTTTAGGCCAGACGATGGCTGAGTAGGCTTAGCCGTCCATCTAGCAAAAGACATAATGGAGTTTTGGGTGGAGGTGATGCTGGCATTTAAGACTTGCAATCTGCATGATGATTTGGTGGATGTTTTCTCCTAAGGGTAACCTTTTAGGTTCGTTGGTCAGTTGTCCAATGGTAATGTTCTGGATGGCTTTCAAAATTGCTTCCATCTGAGTGCAACTGGATCCAGCGACAGGGGATGCAGTCGATGGTATGGCAGAATCGGTTGGTTGTGATATGTCGGTCATTGCTGGTTCTTTTTCTTCCATTCGTGGTTCTTTTTCTTCCATGGTCCATGTGGTCAGAAGACGTTGGTTTCTAGAGCTGTGGTTCCCAGTATCTACTGTCCATCCTCTACATTTACATCAGGGTGGAGTTGTCTGTGCTGAGCGGCTTCGGGGTTAAGAAAATTATTTATGTGAATGGCCACATCCATGAGTTCCAAGATGTTCTGAAGATTGGCTTGATATATGCAGTCTTTTAAGTCAGGGTGTACGCTTAATGCATCGATAAAACTATTGATTAAGATCGAGTTCTGTGCGTCTCCATTCAAGCAGCCATGCACTTGGGGCAGAAGTCAGTGGACATGACCTGCTGGTTCTGGAAAGGTCTCCATCAGTTCCCATCATATATGCTGCTGGTTTCTGCTTCAGTAGTATCACCGAATCGTTCTTGCATGGTAGCGCTAAAGGGGTTGAATGAGGGTGGGCTATCGGCTCGCATGTCAGTGAGGACTTGAAGTGCTTTTCCTTTCAGGCATTATTCCATCCATTAATATGCACGAGTAGGCGGAATTGGCAAAGATAATTCTCCTAAGGAGATTCGCTATCATATTCGGGTGGTGTTAATGTTTTGCTCTGTGATATCATTGAGGCATCTCAGGTCACGGAATCGTAGGTGATACATTCCATGGTCGGTATCGGTGTTCTTCGCTGTCATCGGACAGTAATCTATACACGGGGTTGGCTTCTTCCATGTGGAATGTCTCTGGGGAAAGATCTGTGTGTGACCGAGGTTGGTATTGTCTCGGCAGGGCTTTTCATGGTAGGTGTAGGTCCTGTCTCCTTACTGGCTGGGTGGTGTGGGGATGGAAGCATCGGGACATTGGAGGCAGTAGGTAGATGAAATCGTCGTCTGTGGATGCCGTTGCAGCCCCACATCGGACACCAGCTGTGGTCAGATGGCCGCGAATTGTTGCCTGTCCCCTGCACACGCATGGTCGTGCTCTTGCCGACGCCATCCCACAGGCAATCCCTTGGGGCTCCCCACAAAATTTTGCTGGCTGGAGCAGCATGCGGCCTCCTTGGAGGCCTGTGGGTCCGGTAGGGCATTGCTGACATGGCATGCTTGTCATTGTTGTTGGGTGCTTGGGACAGTTCCGGTAGATGATGCACCAGGCTCTACCTCGCCATCGCCGAAGGGTATGCTGTCGGAGATAGGAGCCACCATCGTCGCAGTGGCGGTGCTTGTGGCAGTGCTTATGCTGTCATGGAGGCTGAGTCGGTCATTGATGCTGACCTGCGCGGAAGCTGTGACCTCCCTGATCGGTGGGTACTTTTCTCGAAAGAGGGGTTGGGCTTGGGTTATCCGTGGGGAGAGGGAGGTGTTTGCAGATGGGGAGTTTTCAGTGTTGTGTGGTGTGTACCTGAGCTACGTGTAGCAGAGGAAAAAGCACTGTAAGTGGGTCTTCTTACTGCAGGTGGGTTCCGATCTTTCCTACCCGTGTCCAGGTTAAGCACTTTTCTCTCAGGGGTGCTAATGTGATGAAAAGTGGAAAAGGATGAGTGAGAGATAGATGTCACGATGGGGGAGTTCTTATTCTAGTTTAGAGACCTCTTGTGGTATTTTTAGTCAGCCAAAAGTGCATGGGCGAGGTGGAAAGAGGGGCAATTCTCATCCTCGTCATTGTGTAATCATCGTTCTCACATGGATCATTGCCTGGAAAAGTGGGAGGGCATGTTTGAACAGTGCATGGCATGCTAACTTAATGGGGTAGTGACGAGGCTCGTTGGCGGGGAGACACTGGAAATTCTCCCAGTGGTTGATTCCTTGCTAGTGGTCGCTGTCGTCCTTTTCATCTCTAAGGTGTTAATCAGTCATGAAAAAGTCTTTTGGTACAAGTTTCCTAAGTTGTCTAATTTCCACTTAGGGCGGGTCTTACACTTCTACTTTAGCATGTGGTGCAGATGGTAGGGTGTGTGTTGTGTTGTGTGCGTGCGTGCGTGCGTGCCTGCGTGCGTGCGTGCGTGCGTGCGTGCGTGCGTGCGTGCGTGTGTGTGGTGCTTTGGAATCTTTACTTGATGTTTGGTTGTTGCTGATATTCTCTGGAGCTGTCCTGAGTTGGTCCTTCTGGGTGTGCCTAACGTTATCTTTAGGTGCTCCTGCATGAGGCAGTAGTTTAGAGAGAAATATTTGTTTGTGGTTAAGGCCTTCTAACGGCCGGAGAATATACTCTAATGGTTAGATTATGTGAGTGCCTCTACCCTCTATAAATCAGGCGAGTCTTCTGCTCAGAATTGAAGACCGCCTTGAACAGCGTCAAGAAAGGCTTTACAGAGTCCAAGGACAACCTTACCGAGTTTGCAACACTGCAGCCGACTCGTATACCTAAGAGGAACGAGTTAAGGGAATCTCTTTCGAGTCTGGGCACCACAGTGATCTGTGTCTGAGAATGGGGAGGTCGATTCGAAAAGGATTATGGGTGACCCGACGGTTATCTGTTTCAGTCCCCAAATCGAAGGGCGATAATCGCAGAATTGAGTAATTAAGTAGTTTTAGCCATGCTACTGGCCATGCGCTCAAAAGGAAAAATGGTGTAAATGGTCAGCAGAGAAGATCGTGCCATGGTGAGATTTCTTCACGGGTGCGCCTAAATCTGGCGACTGTTGCGATATGTTAAGCAGCAACATCTTCTCTAATCGAAAAGGAGAAAAGGGGGTAGCTAGATCTGTAAAAGGGTAAGTGTGTGAAGGAAGCGCATTACGTGAATAGAATACGTCTGCAGAGAGCAGTCCTAACACCATGAATGAGGCACAGCATTAAGGTCATTTGCAATGGAAACAGCGAAACAGCACTCGAAGAGGAGCGGAGAAAGGCGAGCTGAGGGATGCGGCGAACTGGAGGTTCAACTGTCCTTTTTTGCTCCTCTATGAGCCCCAAGGCCTACTAGAACGAACTTGATCATGATGTCTGTGGCATATGTCTGTTATTGCTGTCATTGGCCAAAGCTGCAGGGAGGGCAGTTAAAATGGTCTGCCAGCGACCTTCGTTTTAGGGAAAGTTCCAAGTGCAGTGCGGTGGACCTCTTAAAGGAATGCCCTTTTGCGGAAATGTGTATCTTTGTTTGCAGCTCTATTATATTTCTTCATGCGGACTGAGCGATGTGCAGCAGGACGTCAGCAAAAAATTTGGTGGCTACGGCAGACATCCTGATAGATATCACAGCAATACCACATACACCGCTAGTATAAGTTTTCACGGCAAGCGATCATTGTCTGAATTTGCCGACAAACACAGGTGATCTCTTAGAGTAATTTAGAGCAGGAGTAAGTTGCAAAAGGAAGGATGAAATTGAGAGTTCGCTCAGTGAAGAGCACTGTGAGAGGAGGCAAGAATGTGTATCACAGTTTTTCCACGAAGACACGAGGTCTAGGTTTTGCTATTGCGAATGCTGTTGGCTTTGAACAAGCCTTTGTAGGTATATTCCCAAGGCACAATGACACGTTGTGATTTAGTCCTCGGCAGTCCGAGATCACAATGCCGCAGAGATGATCGCATGATTCCTAGTGGAATAGTTTGTACAGTTCCTCAAAACAGGCGCAGCCGAACAGAGTTTTGGAGGCAGAAGAAAGTGCTGAACAAGTTTCGAGCGCAGGCATTACCCTCTTCAGCTCGATACATAAAAGCGTAGCTCCACAGGATATTTTGTCACAAAGTGTTTCAGTCTGAGGCACAGAGTGAGCATGAGGGAACCGGGAGGTGGAACTCGGTTGAACACGAGTACCGAGATCAGATTTCATTCTTCTTCTATGGGAGGCAAATGACAAAAGAGGTCCAAATGCGGTCACAAGAGTTTACAGAAGGCGGGCCTATGCAGGTTTGTAGGTAAAGGTCACACAGTTCAGTCTTCTTTATTTGTGGAAGTGCAAAGTTTCGTGCACAAGGTATTGAGTGAGACAGCGAGAGGCATCGCATTCGCAGAGGAGGGGGGGGACTATTTTGAGATGCTAATTTGCCCGCTTAGCTGCTGTCCAAAATCTGCAGAGGATCGGCGAGCGATCAGTGGAAAACTTCAGTGATGCGGTCTCACTGGCGGTGCCATAGTGGAGTGGGAACAAGAAGACCATCGACTGGAGTCGCTGTGGAATCGTCACTGCTAAATCTAACGGTGGTCATCTCTTCGTGTTGTTTCTGGCAGAATCAGTTCCTTTTATACAAGTTGGCTCTGTATCTCATTATCTCTTGACAAATGATGGTCAGTGTCGTAAAAGCACCCTCGGCCCATCAGAAGTCGGCGGCGCGAGAGTTCGAGCCCCAGCAGCATCTAAGCGCGAGATGCTATGCAATTAATAGACTGGCCAAGTTCATGCTTCTTAGGAAAAATAGGTTGCGCTCGTGGCCAGATTCCTCAGCCATCCATTCCAAAATATTCACGTTATAAGCCAAGAAGATTTTGAGGGCATACTAAATAGATGTTTTTGATACAAATACTTCCAAATTAAACAATCATTAGCCTAACCAAAAATTAAAGCGATTGCCAGGATTGGTAGTAAACTGTGTCAGAAAAGGCACCGAATAAGTAATGCCTGTATTTTTTCCTCCATGAAAATATAGTGTAAAACTAATTTTGGATATTTAATAGCATATGACGCAATATTGACGAGTGAAGAATCTGTTATCTCAGCGCGTCGTCATAACCTTTTTTCCATGAATGTGATAGATGCAATAGGTTTTTATAAATACAAGTTATAGCACAGTTATATTATTTTGTCAGTTGTTTGCGTGTATTTCACTGGGTTGCTACTGTTTTAACCGTTAATGGGACCGCCCCATATCTATCATTTGTAAAAGTTCTCCTCACAAAATGATAGGAGTACGGATAGCTCGCTACAATTTGTCACGCTGCCATTATATTGCACACAGAAATTGTATAAATTCTAATGTATTAGAATTGATTTCCGCGATTCTGAGTTGTAAAAGAGCGTACTTAGTTTGCTGCCAAGTTAAAATGTTATGGTTGATTTTAAAATTGAAGAATTGTAGAATTGAAAAAACGGTAACATTATTTTTCTTTGCTTAAAGCGTGAGCAACCACCCCTTAAGCGCCAACAGCCTACACCATACCCCTGCGGAGTTGTTCACTATTACCCTCTGCCTGCGCTTGAGTAGGAGTAGCGCTGTCTATGTGTGTACTCTCCCAGTTATTCCGAATTCTATAAACTCTCTGGTGAGACGTGTATGCGGTACTGTAGCAAACGCCTTTGAAGTCTGAGTAGATCACATCCACGTTATCATCCAGATTTCCTGTCCATTTCGCTATCGCTTTTAGTGGCTGCAGTGTCGTCAATCTACCCGCACTGAACCCATACTGTCTGTCATTGGGCATGTGGTTTCTCGTCATATAGTACATAATGTGATCTCTTACTCTTGTTTCTCGCCGTTTTCACAAGATCCAGGATAGGCTTACGAGTATGTTGTTGCTTGTAATTTTTCTGGACCCCTTCTTGAATATTGTAACTACTTTAGCTGCTTTCCAATCTTCTGGGGACCTTTCTACATTCGCGTGGCGTATTAAAGATTATTATTTCCAGTGGCTTGCTTAAGACCTCCGCCATCTCATTCAGATGCCTGGGGTGAACTCCAACTGATCATAGTGGCTTTCAGGTTCTCGTGTTTCTTAGCCACTTCATCCGTATTGTGTACGAATATTTTTGTAAAGTTATTTAGACTTATTTTATTACTGCGAAAATGATGTAAAATGAAATATGCTGCTCCATTTTAATAAAAACCTCGAAAAAAGTCCAACGGATGAAATCACTTTTAGCTATGCCCCGCTCATTTGTAGCTAACCTCCGCCCACGCTCTGGCCGTCTTGGCATCGAGCGAACCCTGAATTCCCAGAATCACAATGTCATGGTAACTATATAAATAAGGTGCAGCAACAGCACCCAGTCGAATTAGTTTCAAAATATTCAAATTACTGTTTATTAAATTGGAAAAACCTACAATTCGTACCCTTGACGGATTTTTAAGAGTCCATCGCAGATTTAGATACGTATTTTGATTGTGACTTCAGCCGACATCAGACATAATTGACTATGACACCATATACTAGTGTGACAGATTGGATTCATCAATTTCAAATCTAAATTAATAGAGCGGTCCGTTTGTTATCATATCGTGTTGTGCATTTGGTCAAAGCTCTCAGTAATTAAATAATGTATTGTGGCCTAAAATGGTAACAAGAATCTCTATGCTCCCAAAATTAGACATAATAGTTTATGTGATAAATATGTGATAAATAGAATCTCACTATAAAATGTTCACATAAGTTTAGTAAGATCTCAGTTTGAACGAATTTTACCGAGTCCCAACTGAGATCTTACTATATGAGCTGGATAACGTTGATGCGGTAGGACAAGAATTTCGAGAACCTCTATATCACTATAATAAGTCCGATTACTGGTCCCGTACTGGACCAATGCCGGGCCAAGAACCCAGTTACCTACGCTAGAGGAATATTAATGTGAACCACCATCATTGTTTACAATCGATGCGAATTCATAGCAATGATAACGAAATGAGTCATGAGTGGAACTTAAATAACACATAAGTAAAATCCCATCACCAATTCCGTGTTTTTATTCCTTTAGATCAGGGCTTAGACCTGCATGCTGTGCAACCCGTGCTTACGATGCTATATTCAATATGTGCTGTGCTGGGACCATCAGAGGTAAATCAGGGCTTCGACCCGCATGCTGTGCAACCCGTGCGTATGATGCTATATTCAGTATGTGCTGTGCTGGGACCATCAGAGGTAAATCAGGGCTTCGACCCGCATGCTGTGCAACCCGTGCGTATGATGCTATATTCAATATGTGCTGTGCTGGGACCATCAGAGGTAAATCAGGGATTCGACCAACCTGTTGAGGCATCAACAGCTATGATGCGGCCCTTAGGCGCTGCTGCAATGCGGCAACATCACGCGTCTGCTAATTTATTTGAAAACAATTTGGATTTTACCGTGTTGGCGTGTTCAGTTGTAGTGTTGGCGTGTTCAGCTAACAATTTACATTTATTTCGAGTATCATGTATATAAATATGTAACGACTATCAATTTGTACTGAGTTGAAGTTATTTTTGGTTAGTCGGTCGGTCGGTCGGTCCATTGGTATGTCTGTCTGCGTCCACTCTTCGTTAAGGTTTTGGTTTAGCTCGACATATCGTCTTATATCTCGGCATGGCTTCACCCTATTGGGACGACACTTAGGCACGTGCTTCCTTTTAGCAAGGGGATGGGGCACAAGGATCTTGACACCACAAGGTCAAGGCTCAAGCCAATCTGGCATTGGTATAAAACAATTTTTATCCGTTAAGATATTGGTTTTTCTTATCAGACATGGGGTTTAATGCAAAGGCATTTGCATTTAAATGCATTTAAATCCTTTTTTCAAGCATTGGCATTTGCATTTGCTTTTAAATATATTTGCTAATGTATTTCAAATTTCAAATAGTGTACAATGCTTTTTCAAATACTTTTCATAGGATATATGTAGACAGAAGATTGTCTAAGCAAAATAAAGTCACCCCCTTTGACCACTGAAATAAGAGCTTTCTAAAGTCAAGTCCATTTCATATGTTAACTGGTGGGCATTCTGGAAACAAAATTGTTGTCAACTGTTGGTGACGGCAGCTGCAGATTTCAAAAAGATTGATAACGTACACCAGACTTTCTTCTACTGATCCTGTAACTATGGAACTTTCCAGAATAATGGCATCAAATGGCTTGTAAGATGACCTCAAAATCATTACGTCATAAATGATTCTATACGGACCGTCTGTAACTCTTAATAGGCTGGCACGTTGTACAAATTGTATGTCGCTACTATTTAATAAACATGCTGTGGAATATTTTGAAACTGGTTTGACTGGGCGCTGTTGCTGCCATAGGCAGCAACAGCGGCCAGTCAAATTCGTTTCAAAATATTCAACAGCTTACCTCTATAGTTTTCTGGAAATTGATAGTCAGGGAGTTCAGAGATCGATCGATCCCAACACGATCGGGGTGTGGGTGGGGATTAGCTAGAGATGGGCGGGGCATAGCTAAAATGGAAAGGTCCATTATATTTAGGTTGGTGTTGATAAGGGTTAATATAATAGCTAATATAATAGCTATGACGTGTGTCAGTTTGTGAAATCATAATCAAAACAAACAATATTAAATGTAATCTTTAAAAAAAGTTCCATTTTCAATATTGCTTTTTCATACTGAAATCATGATGTAATGGGTTAACTCGTGTTCATACATGAGATGTTAATTCCCACTAAGCAATAGATCTAAAATCAAAGCAAATAGAACAATGGCAAAATAATGTGAAGACTATTTGATTTGAAGCCAGGGCTGCCTTAGGCAGAAACAACTTCCCAGCAAATTAGTTTTAAATTATTCACCAGAACATCATAGAGATTTGTGTATACAACTGTTTGTCAATAGGATCAAATGATTGTTTGAAGTAGTTAAGCATACACCAGGATGTGATTGTAAGCTACCAGGTATTTGTGGGAGAATGAATAGAAAATAGCAGGCTGGTGTTGAAGCAATAAAATTACATTTCAGGTGTGGGCGTCTTGGTTTAAACAGCGCTTAACTTTTCTATGATACATGTACATGTACAGAAATGATGCAACTAATATTTATGACATAAACATATTCAGCTGCTTATATTGAAATTATTTTATCTAGAAGCTGTTGCTGCAGGCAGAAATATATTCCAGTCAAATTATTTTCAAAATATTAAACTGCTTTCCTGTGTGGTTGCGTTAAAGATGGGATTTAAAGTATCCCATCAGTGATAGAATACGTTTCTAAACAAAATGAAAATCTTATGAGGAATGTACATTTGAAAATAATTTGCCTATTTAAATATTGGTTCCTGTGGGAGTAATTCATTTCTGTCAAATAATTTTCGAAGCAACAAAGTCTTAGCTATAAGAGAATGTGTAGATTAAATGCAACCATACATGAAAGCTGCGAAATATCTTTACATTAATTTGAATGGAAACTGTTGCTGTCATAGGCGGCAACAGATTCCAGAAAAATTTATTTCAAAATAGTTAAATAAGCTCTCAGGGTTAAACATGAATTTCGCAATGAAAGTAAATGCAAAAGACGATTAAGCAAGATTGTGACATAATGCGAATTTAGTGTGTAAGGGCATATGCATTTAGGAGTGGTATTGGTTTCTTTGTGGGAAAATGAATAGAAAACAGCATGATAGTATCATATCAATTAAAGGCGTTTTGTGGATTTAAACTATGCAAATCTGTGCTTAACCATTTAATGGAGTAGATCAGTCAACAAAGTAGAAAATTTATCATAACGAATGTCTGTTTGAAAATAATTGAGAAATAACTTTCAGTGTAATCATTTTCAATCTAAAAAGATCTTCGCCCCAAGAATGTACTGCTAAGATATTTATTACACTAATTAATAACTTGCTGTGAAATCTGCTTTATTGTCCACCTGTTTACATGTATAATATTCAATAAAACATGTAACCCTCTAACGCAGCAACAGTATCCAGTCAAATTATTTTAAAAGTGTTGATCAGCTTTCCTATACTAAGCGATAACCTGCTTTATAGCAACACTTTTAATTCTCCCTTTGCAAAATAATCTGCCTGGAGTGTGCTTCCGGTAGCCTAACTTTTCTAAATGTGAGAAAATAATCTGAAGGGCTAGGTTTAAAATGTCACCAGCTACCTGAAAGAAAGCTAGGATTTTGCAAGAGATATATAGAGAACACTTATGTTCCATATATACCTCATACAAAGTCCTAAATTTCTTCTGAGCGTGCGCTTAATCCCTATATATCATTCACATTACGCCTTCAGATGTGCCAATAAGAGGGCTATCTGGTATCTACACTTTCTTCAATTTGCAAATATAATTAAGCAGTAGATTTGGCTCCCTATTTAATAAGAGACCATGCCTTAAAAATTTAAGCCTCAAGTTTGTTCAAGAAATTTCAATTTTCTCATCGAAAATGTCCATATGCCGACTAAGAAAAGAATATTCTCTAAAATTGCCCGCTGTAACGGCTATGTTATCGAGCTAGTCATTCTGGTGATAAATTTTAAGAATCTGAGTGCTAAAGGGTTTAGCCAGGACTTCTATTCTAAAATGGATGGCCTCTTAATACAAGCTTGACTGCAACTCATGAACAGTTGGATAACAATTTAATTGAAAGATGCTATTTCATGGCCTGCCTGGTACATGTTATAATACAATGCACAACTGTTTGCACAACTGTTTAATACATTTCATCTCAGAAATAATGAGAGCTATATCTGATATGGGTGGCACAGAAATCAAAAACATTTGAAAGTATTATTTCCTAATCAACAATATGTTCATCTACTCAGAACCAAACACTGATATTTTATATCAAAGATGGCAGTCTTTATATAAAATTAGTCTTTGGCTCCAGGCTGGGATAGATTTGATCTGCCACTCAGGTGTATGATGTCATAACCAATTACGTCCCATGTAGGCTGACATCACAATCAACATGTGTGATGAATGCCGTATCTCGGTCTGTCGTGTGCCTTAAATAGACCGCAAAGTGTATGAATTGCATGTCTTTACTATTTAATAAACATTCTGCTGATTTTAACATATAAGTGTGGGGCCGTGTGGATGCCTTTATTAAACGACGACGACGACGACGACGACGACGACGAAGACGACGACGACGACGACAACAAAAAACAACAACTTGACCAAAGATTAGATCCGGATCTAAAAACATCAGCCAGTGTGATGGCTCATGGAGTAACATAGAAAACTTTTATTTAATGCATGATAAACCAGTCAACAATCTGAGCAATTGAGGGATCCAATCAAAAGCACAAGTATCTGACGTCATAAGCAAATACATCATATGTTAGCTGACGTCACAAACAAAATGGTATAGATCCGTGCCTCCGTCAAGAAAATCGAAGGGTCCGTCACGAAAGTGTACGAGTTATATGTCTACTAATGACTAAAGATTATGTTGAGTATGTTAAAACAAATTTTACAGGGGGCTGTTGCTAAGATAGGCAACATCAACCCACCCCCCCCCCCCACCCCACCCCCAGGTTATGAAAATAATTTGACTGGGAGATGTTGCTACTATAGGCAGCCCCCAGTGAAATTAGTTTCGAAATATTCTTCAGTTTCAAACCGATTCCAACACGTGTATAAAGTGGCCTGGGTTTAGTTAGAAATGGGAGGGGCTTAGGTAGAAAATGGGCGGTGCATAGCTCGAAATGGATAACATATAATCTCTAAGATTGCTGTAATTAATAAAGAAACATTTGAAAATAGTATAGTAGATTTTCAGTGTGACAAAGGCTGGCGGAACTGGCGAGCAAGGGGCTGGTGGTGGTGGTGGTGGTGGTGGTGGTGGTGGTGGTGGTGGTGGTGGTGGTGGTGGTGGTTGTGGTGGTGGTGGTGGTGGTGTTTGTGTGTGTGTGTGACTTTCATGTATGGTGTGGTGGTGGTGGCGGTACAGGTGAGATCCACCTGAAAATCTTGAAATTTGCATACGCTCAGATCGATCCCTCCAGCACCTCGTGCACACATACGCTACATAATTTAAGCATTTAAATAAAAGCTGGATCCGATCTGCCCATCAAGTATCAAATTCAAATTCGTAACCAGTTAGCCAATTAGTTAAACATAATGATGTATCATTCTCCATCATAAAGATCGAAATGTGCGTCAATTGTAGGAATTGCATGACTTTGATGGATCCCAATTTTAAAAATATCTTTTTGGTAGCAACAGCTCCCAGTCAAATTACTTTCAAAATATTCAACAGCCTATAGAATCTAAATTTCAAGGTATATATATTATGGAAATTCAGGTTTCAAAGTGACACATCGATTCGAAACCTAGAAATAGGCTAAAAATAGCTTTAAAAAATAGCTAAAAATGGATTCCTCTATTATGCCTGGCGTGGACGTGGGCAACAAGAAATTCCAGACAAATTAATTTCCAAATATGCAACAGCTTAGGTCTAGTAGTATGGCTGCTTTTACACCACATTGGTAAACGAGATTTATTTAGGACATTCGTTTGGTTAGATTATATAGGATTTCTATTTTCGATATCCTATGATTTCAAACATGGCGAGATAGTCACATCCCGAGCCACGAACCCGGTGTGCAGGCCATGAGCACCAGTACCCTAACCACTGCTGTATCTTCTCCTCATTCATAGCATGAGGAAATCTATTGGCAGTTGATTAGCCTAGTAAAGAGAATATCGTTCTTTGGCGGCATGTAAACATGTCTTATGCACTATTACAGTGCCAATCATCCCGGGGAAACGCAATCAGTTCCCGGTGTATGCACATATTACGATTAGCCTACATTATGATTCCCTGTTATTAATTTTGGACGCGTCAGTGATCGCGTTGCATTCATAAACCTAGCTATACCAACGCGAAAATGCACCACTATTAAGTATCACATAGTCAACGCATATGGCCCAACCACCGAAAAAGCCAAAGCGAATCCAGCAATATTAGATTTCTTCTATGCAGAATTGAGCTCCGCCATTAGAATCCCAGCCAGATGGCAACTGTTGGTGTGTGGAGATTTTAACTTCAAACTAGGTAAACCCGGCAATGCGGACAAAAATTCAGGATTTGGTTTATGCATGGGATCATAAGACGAGTACATACGCAACAGCAATGGAGATGCACTGGTGGTATTCCTTAGTTCCAATGGCCTATTTGCTACAAATACGACTTTTAAACACTCGTGCCATGATAACATGGAAAGGACACATTGCTGATCGCATAGCCCGAAAGGCCTTAAGGCTATAACAGCAGTCTTCAACCTAATTAGACTTCACACTATGCAAAACAGAAGCAAAACCCGTACTTTTGGATGCTCGTTCCTATGGAGGTGCAGACCTCAATTCTGACCATAGGTCACATACAACCTACCCAAGCTCATCAGCGACACTGGCACTCAAATGTCATACAAAAAGCCCCTTGGAGCGGAGATAGCGAACATTGACGTCAGGTCTGATCCCATCGAAGCCCCAACCAAAATACTGAAGTGTATGGGATCATCAGCTACCAGCATCATATGAGTTCGCAAAAACAACCGAACTAGGTATACTAATAACATGTAGTAGTAAAACTATCAGCAGAGCAGAAAGCGTTACGGCTGCGCATCTCGCAAAGGGGTCAATGTGAAGACCGCACAAAGGTATGCAAGGAACGCAAAAGCATTCTGTGCTACATCACCGAATGCTTAAAAGATCTTGGTATTTAATAAGCAGACTCCCTAACAGATGAAATTACTGCCACAGATGACTGCTGCAAATTGTTTCTGGCAGCCAGCGCCTTGAGAGTTACGCACTTCACACCACCACTCACTGTACACAAATCTGATGGACGCTTTATCGAAACTGACCAGGGAGAAGCTGAGGCGATTCGAGAATGGTTCAAGGAATAGTTCACTGACCACGACGATGAGGCATTGCACCCGTTCTCAGGAGACCTCAGGCCAGTACTAACACCAATTAGTACAGCAGAAGTTGAGAACGCTCTCAAATTCCTGAAAAGTGCGTAAGTGACATTATCTCAAAGCCTATCACGCACCTAATCAATTCAGCTTTTATGTACCAGCATCCCATCGATTCTGTAGGCCAAGGCACCCTTATAGCGCTTCCCAAGCCCAAAAAGCCATCTAGCCCCCAGCCATGGCCCATGGAGCTCATCAACAGCATACGAAAAATCCTATCCAATGTTACTCTATGCGCATCCGAGACAAGATCGCTGACTTCACCGGATCATGTCAAAGTGGCTTTAAACGTGGACGCAACTGTGCAGAAATGGTATGGGCTCAACGTATGCTTGGGTTAGTAGTCATGTCCAAGCCCTGGGAATTCCGCAAAATGTGCACTGGTATGTCACGAGCCTTCAACACAATGGGCCTTTCTAGTTTCAGCTATGTTCCGCCCATTTCTAGCTAAGCTCCACCCACACTTCTGTAGTTCGGATCGACCAGTCAGGTGCCGGCTAAGCTGGGTACGTGCCACCCATTCTGGATTTGTTCTATTAACACGCCCCCCTGGGTAGAGCTATAAGCGTATATGGGCCTATGAGAGAGATTAAAACGCATAGTGCGCATGCATGTGCTTACCACTGCATTGATAGAGCACATATAGCAAGTCAAAGATAGGATAGCACGTTTAGTTTACCGAGTAGGTACAATGTAATCCTTTATAATTGCTTGCTACCGCCGAATCTGGTATCAATCAAGACCAGAATTAGACGGGCTTTCCAAATATGCAAACCATTATAAAATGGCTGAGTTATCCACGGAAAACCCCTTTGATTATCTTCAAAATATGGTCGTGACGTCATAACCACGTGTACCCAGAAGTTCTAAGCGAGATACAGGTGGCACCCGATGTGGGGCTCGAAGAACAAGAACATCTATAACACGCAGCGAACTCACGCCCACACCTTATAGCGAGCTTAGAATACTTTCTCCATTGAGCGACGACTCCCTCGATCAAGATGTAGCATCATACGATGGACACCATGCTCGTATGCTACCGACTATGCCAGAAATTCTAGCCAAGCGGAATCAACAACACCGCAATATCACCTATTTTTGCCTATCAGTGAGGGGACCTTCCGAGATGCCTCACAGGCGGGAACAGAATTGTGTACTATATCGGACATCCGTGATAGGCCAACTTCATCAGGGCCGGATCGTGGACGATCTCGACAAAGGCCCGATTATTGCCAAACTTATTATCCTTCATATCACTATCGTTCACCCGTGTCATCAACGGAAACTATATGGCAGGGTAATAATCCTTATACTAGACAACCTCCCGCGCCGCCCCCATCAAGTATATCATATTATTCCAGGGGGATGCCACGACACCATCGGGAGGAATCGGCACCACCATTTCATTGTTACATCAGTCATGCCACACATCACGACCATCACCACCACCATATGAGGAATGTCAGTCTTCACCATATGAAGAATATCCACGTAACCTCCACAATAGTCTGGCTCCCGTCCATAGACCTAAGCCGCTTTATGGATCTACAACGGGGCAGACCTCACTGGATTGGAGTACATACACTCTCGCTCCTCGGCATCGGCATTGACGGAAAACACCAGCACCACCACCACCACAACCTGCATGACGACCAGCATCAGCATTTTCGTCAGTCACCCATGTACCACCACCACCAAGATTTCAACCACTCAGTTCATCCCGTAGTCTTGGCCGAGTCATTCTCCCTCCAGAATTCAGCGGGGAGAGTGACTGGGCCAATTACAAAATCCAGTTCGAAATTATAAGTCGGATTAACCATTGGAACGACCAATAAATGGGTGAATATCTCGCCACGAAGCTTTCCGGAAAAGCACGCCAAGTTCTCGCAGATCTCGGGACTGACTACACATCCACATATACTCAACTGGAACGAGCGTTTGGCGACACTGCTCTCAGGGGAAACTAGCCGATTGCAGCTTAAAAATCTCCGACGATGCACGGGAGAGACCCTACCCGTGCATACCCGAGCACCAACATAGAAGGCATCACGCATCTTCATTGATGTATTGAGTGGTGAGCCCGCTCTAAAGGAAAAACTCTTTCTTGCTGACCACGGAGGCCTGGCACAGTTAACAGCCACCGCGGTCCATTTTTGAAAACTTCCTGGAGCGGGAGAAAACGAACCACCACCAACTTCATCCTATCAACGAGATAGAGGGTGCTATCATCGTTACATCAACTGATGCTCACACCACACCTACAGCATCCACCACCGCGGACCAATCCGCACAACAATCAGCACCACAACCTTCCAATCAGAATCAAGCGCCTAGAGGAAGGGGACGTGGCCACAAAGGAGACCACAACGGAGCCACAGGGCACAGGAACCAGTACAATAATAACAACCGCGGCAACATGCATGATCGAATAGATGAGATAAACAAACAAATCTCCGCACTGACAAATTTGGTAACTACCCTCAGCGCTAATTTAGCCACCACACACCTTAGGACAACAAACACCACTAACACCGCACTGCCACCAAACGCCTGTTTCGGATGTGGTCAGCCAGGACATTGGAGGGAACAGTGCCATAACCGACCTCTGTCTACTACACCTACCCCTGACCGCAGAACCCTGCAACCTGAAAAGCCATCAAACTTCTAAGGGCACCGATTGGAGAGTCACCTCGGTGACCGTATTTACCA
Source organism: Chaetoderma sp. LZ-2023a (assembly GCA_034401795.1). Lineage (NCBI taxonomy): Eukaryota > Metazoa > Mollusca > Caudofoveata > Chaetodermatida > Chaetodermatidae > Chaetoderma > Chaetoderma sp. LZ-2023a. The sequence goes on along the minus strand of CM067373.1, from coordinate 85,312,037 downwards.
CCCGGCTCAACTGCGGCCCCCGTACAACAACGTCCGGTGGCCGACTATCACCAACAAGCCTCAGCTTTTACACATACACCAATATGCACGGCTTCATATATGTCGATGCCTACGATGCCTCCCACACATGCGCAGCACCGCCATCCCCCCCCCCCCCTATGTCCGCACATAACAAACCTTCTTTCCTCTGTAAAACGGCAGTGGTAGGTTGTAGCACCTCCGCTGAAACAACGTTTTTGCAAGCACCACGTCCCGCCACCAAGACACTGGATTCTAGGTATCCCTTGGTGGTATGTAAAACCCTGTCCGGCACAACATCATCTCCCGCATCCACAGACAGCCGCGGCTTGGGAGAAACTGTTCACTCTGCATCATGGATTCGCAAACGACGACGCTACCGGCGATACGAATGCTTTCCTCGATGCCACTGTTTCTTTTGTGCTTCAACGAAACATCCAATGTTGCATTGTAAGAAGTGTCCTGCGCAGGTAGCTCTTATCAGGAGAATACCATCCGCACCGCTGTCTACGCGAACACTGCATACACAGAAACAGCAGCAACCCCATCACCATTGCTACCACCAGCTCCGTCTTCGCCAAAACACTTGCAGCAGCGACGACGACGGACTGGCCCTTTCCTCACTCAGCCATCCACAGCATTAAGAGAAGCCATTCGGAAACAAGCCGACTATATACATGATGATTCCGCTCCATGCCCATTGTCGCAGACGGCATCATTGGAAACTCTTCCACAGGTGCACCGCAAAGTAATATATAAGTGTGCTTGTCTGTTTAGCAGTATTTCCACCACGCCACTGTTGACACTGGAGCTTCTATCACAGTATTTAACAAGCGCATACATGAGAGCATCCCACCTCATAAGAAGCCACGACTTAAGCCTACAAACATCTATCTACAGACGGATACAGGAGCTGATGTGCCCGTAGCCAGTGTAGTTAATCTTGTTATTCAAATAGAGGAGATGCAATTCATACAGCGGGTTGTCATCGCCTCTATACAAAATGACGCCCTTCTTGGCTCTGGTTTTCTCAGTGCCAGCGAAGCCATCATCCACTGCAAACAACAGGAACTTGACATACATGGCCGACGGATACCTCTTGGACTGGAATCGTCATTATACGATACGTGTGCTGTAATACTATCAAGTGCAGCCACAGTTGAGCCGGGACAGGAGCAAATCTTATGGCCCACCACACCACAGTTAGGAAGCAACAACCACCTCGCCATGCTGGAACCCGACCCTGATTACATGATCACCTCACAATTCGCAAGTCCCCGTATGATCGTGGACACCACCAACAAAGAACACATACCGTTTCGAGTACCAAGAGGGATAGGCTCCACGAAGGGTGTCCTCGAAACAGGCGGCAGTGGGCCCGTATGGGTCCGGGGGCACGTGAAAGCAATGCTATAGGGCAGAGGAGATACTGAAGGTCTCCGTGTCTGACGAAGGATGAATTAATATCCTACTGTGGTACCGCCTAGTCGGCGTATTGTTCGGGCTACCGAGACGTTTGGTTCACCCTGTCTTGGTAAGTGGACAATGTGTAATACGTGAATGACAGTCCAAACCCAGGAAGGACACCAAAAGTATCTCTAGGTTTTGTGTTCTTTACTAGATGTTAGTCCTGCAAGCAAGGCCGGGGGAAATGGTCAAAGTTCGTATTCTGTTGGGAGATAGATACGGATCAGACCATCGGTTGCCCCTGAGCATGAGCTCAGATGGTGATCGCTATCGACTGGGTCGCCGGCCGGTCATCTTGATCATGTCTGTTCATCTGTGTGGTCAAGATGGCTCAATGGACAGTCAACCCATGGCAGGAATTTGTATTGCAAGTCATGCCTCCTGTGATCAGAGAACATGAAAAGTGATTCGTTGGGAAGCAGGAGGGTATGTGTGTGAGACAGTGTAGCCTGTCACTTGCTGGATGGGTGGAGCAGTCTGGGATCCCAGGTGCCCGTGGGGTAGATGACCTGGCTAGTACAATCTGCGCAGGGGCTCTCAGCAAAAATGATGTCAAAGAACGATCTACACGGATCACTTAGCTGCGACATCTAGCGAGCATCGCCTCCATGGTACAGTCCAGCCAAGATACGGCCCTTGCTAAGACAACCTTAGCTGGCATCCAGTACTGTCTCTGCTCAGGTCATGAGTCGGCAGGCTACGCCTCGACTCTGTCCCGGATTATGGCCCCATAACTTAGACAGGTCTTTATCTCAGGCATATACGGAGAGGTACCCAGCCTAGGCTGCATCCTGTGTGGGGAACTGGGCGTCCGTCCGGCGTGGCAGGGACAGGGAACCACACTGGGAAGGTCAAAGGGTACAAGCTGTTCAATGGTACTGCAGACCCCATAACTCTCAAACCGGGGCTATGCTGCGGCCATTTGGTGGACATTATCTCTTTGGAAACACCTACACATACCACCTCACACACGGAAATGACTGATGATTTACCAAAACACCTACATGATTTGTATCTACGTGTCACACTGGGATTAAAGCAATTTCAGAAGTGACACATACGAACACTACTTCACATATATCGTGATAGTTTTTCCTCCAGAGACATGGATCTTGGAGAAACTCATCTTGTGTGACACTCCATCGACACAGGCAGTAATCACCCTGTACGACAACCAGTACGACGTCTTCCCATTCATAAGGAAGCAGAAGCACATCAACAAGCTAACGACATGTTGCGGACTGGTATTATAGAACCATCAGCATCCCCATGGGCCAGCCCAATAGTGCTAGTAGGCTAAAAGGACGGAACGTTGCGGTTTTGTATCGACTACCACCACCTTAATGATCTTAGCACTAAGGATGCCTATCCGCTTCCATGCATAGATCAGGCCTTGGATTCCTTGTCCAGAGCCAAGTGGTATTGTACCCTTGACTTAGTCTCATTGAGCAGGTATTAACCACCCTGCAATGGGACCTCTGTCTATGTTACATCGACGACGTAATCATCTTTGGACCAACATTTGAGCAAACATTAACCAATTTGGATACCATGCTCTCAAGATTCTGCATGGCCAATTTAAAGCTCAAACCAAAGAAATGTCACCTCTTTAGACAGAGTGTTGAGTTCTTGGGACATGTCATAGCCGGTGATGGCGTGGCTACTCAGCCGTCAAAAACAAAGGCAGTAGCAAAGTGGCCAATGCCCTCTTCGATCACAGAAACACGGAGTTTTCTTGGCTTATGCCAGTACTTTCGCCGATACATCCATCATTTCAGTGAGATTGCTTCACCCCTTTATAAAATCACCGAGGAAGATCGGCCATTCGAGTGGAGGGGTGAGTGTGAAGGTTCCTTCAGGGCATTGAAGGAACTCTTGACGACCGCCCCGATTCTTGCTCATCCTAATCCAAACCTCGATTTCATCTTGGACACCGACGCATTGGCTTATGCTATCAGCGTGGTTCTATCTCAGGTCACAGATGATGGAACAGAGCAGGTGTTGGGTTATGGTTTGCATACTTTAAATAAAACTGAAAGGAGATACGACACCATGAAGTGAGAACTACTTGCGGCAGTACATTTCATCAAGTACTACATCACGGTCGCCCATTTACACTCCGTACCGACCATGCGTCACTATGCTGGCTCAGAAACCTTAAAAATCCGGAGGGCCAGGTGTCGAAATGGCAGGATTCGCTACAGGCCTATAACTTTAACATTGTTCACCGTCCCGGCAAACTGCATGGCAACAGCACAGCAGAATTGGGCAAGGAGGTGAACACGAAGTAGCCGCAACCCTGACACAATCAACATAGCCATCTCCGGAGTTCCCTGAATTGAGGTGCGCAGAGTGGAATCCAGAGAAAATCGCCCTCTCCCTCCTCAGCATGGGTATACTCGATCTGGAAAGCCGTATTTGACGAAGTTTCTGTTTGCTTTGTCCAAAGGACCGGATGGAAAAGCTGTTCCACCGATCTCTTCCCATTCCCACTCACTTCATGATACACCCCCCATTATAGAGTTACCACAAGCGGAAGCTGAGGCTGACACAAGCCATGCTTCCTGTGGGGTGGACACGTGATGAATAGCATGGAAGTGAAGAGGCCAGATGAAGCCTTGGCATGTCTAGAAATGCAAAACCATACAACGAGTTGTACCCGACCACACCCCCAAAGCGCCGGACCAATACCCAACCAAGCAGTACCCCTATCCATCACCGCGACTAAGAGAGATAGGCTCATCAAAGGTTCATGGTTAACAGGTGGCAGTGGGCCCACGAGGGTCTGGAGGCACGTTAAATCACGGATATAGTGCAGAGGAGATACTAAAGGCCTCCGTGTCTACGAAGGATGAACTAACATCCTACTGTGGTACTGTCTAGTCGGCGCCATGTTTGGGCTGCTGAGACTTTGGTTTATCCTGTCTCAGTAAGTGGACATGCATGGTCCGTGGATGAGAGTCCACACCCAGTACATCTCTAGCAGACTAGAAGATCGCTGTGTTTGCTTGAGATGGCCTGCAGGCAAGGCCGGGGAAAACGGTCAAAGTTCGTATTCTGTTGGCAAATAGGTATGGATCAGACCATCTGTTGCCCCTGAGTATGAGATCAGATAGTGATCGCTATCGACTGGATCGCCAGCCGGTCATCTTGATCATGTCAGTTAACCCATTACGGTTATGAGTGGTCAAGATGGCTCTATGTACAGTCAGGCCATGGCAAGCGTTCGTATTGCGAGTCATGCCTCCTGTGATCAGAGGTCATTAAAAGTGATTCTTTGGGAAACAGGAGGGTGTGTGTGTGAGACGGAGTAACCTGTCACTTGCCAGACAGGTGGAGTGGTCTGGGATCCAAGTACCCGTGGGGTGGATGACCTATTGTACTCTCTGAGCAGAGCCTCTTTGCTAAAATGACGTCAAAGAACGATCTACGCAGAGGTCCTAGCTAAAGGAGACATCTGGTAGGCATCACCCTTGTGGTACGGTCCAGCTGGACTGCGGCCCACGCCAAGACGACCATAATTGGCGCCAGTACTGTGTCTGCTCGACTTGGGAGTCGTCAGTGTGCACCTTGACTCTGTCCCGGAGTATGGCCCCATAACTTGGACAGGTCTTTATCTCAGGCATATACGGAGAGGTACCTAGCCTAGGCTGCATCCAGTGTGGGGAATTGGGCGTCCATCCGGCGTGGCGGAGACAGTGAACCACACCGGGAAGGCCAAAGGGTACAAGTGACAACCGCCCCAGATCCAACTGGCGTCCCTCATCTATACACCAAGTTCAGACATCACTGGTCCAGTCCATTTCACACTCCACTCGTCGTCTGTTGACTATCAATCTTCAGATATGAGAGAGACCGCTGCTACAGAGTAGGTGGCATCCCGCACCACACCGACCAACAATACCCCCACGGTTGGGAGGGAAGCAGCCTATTCAGCAGACTCTCGGCTCGAATGTTCCCGATGTCTAAAACCTACGACAAGGCACCAACCATCGTGTAACGGGAGATGACCACATCCCCCTGTCCAAAGACCACCGTCTCCATTTGGCCTACCATACTCCCCCGTGAGCAGTCAGGACATCACACCACAGACAGAACATCAGTTACATACAGAACACACTTGCGCTCAGGGCTGGATACGTCAATTCATCATTGTGCGTACATCACACACATACTCGGTTATACTCAGCATAACAGAGACATTCAACACTGGCAACAACATCGTTTAGCAGCACCTATCGGTATTAATTAATCCCCGTTAGAGAGATAAATTCCCGCCACAGTTCCATCCGCACAAGATACGGAAGAAATAATATCTCCCTTAACCCCCACCTCCCAGTGTGGAAAACTGGAATGCGCCCATCGCGCTTAACATTAGCATCATACAGCAGCCCGGACTTCCCGACAACAACATGATCATCAACAAACAACAGCCAACAATTCTCCCGCACACACCTTATCTAGTTACGGGAGAACTGATCATGTAGATAGAAGGAATGCACTACAGCCATCTACAGTACGCGTCACGGGAGAAACGCTTATCCGACGCCCCTCTCCTCTCCCACGACGTCGTACGGGAACAGCCAAGAATACATACATCACTTACACGTAATAACAGTGGATATTATTAAGCGAGCAAGATGCCCACATTGTCCTCAGTCATGAGTAGGACTTTGCTACCGAAAAGTTGAATTCGATAATGGATTGATCAAAGTTACGACAGCATCTGACAGGTCATCTGTGCTCCAAAGTAACTCTGTCCCGCCCACGGGCTCGGCGATTACAGAGCGAAATACCATGCGTGTCAAATTCAAATCACCAACATGTCAGAAACACAGACACTCAGGTTGACTGTATTCACAATCTCCAAACGACGGCATTGTAAATCGTAATGCACTCATTTCCGAGCTGTATTGTAATTTAACCATGATTATTGGTATTAATGTGTCTGGTCTAGGCAGGGACGGAGCTAGTTCTACCCATTGAGGAGAATGCTTGGCAGCCCTCCCGCTCGGAAAACACAGCCATCTTGTCGGGATCAGTAACTTTGATACGCGCCTGAATAGATCTGTTTAAACCACACATCAAATTACCTACAGCTTTACTGTTATATTTTTTATTAAGAACTCAACTGCTCTACCTTGTATATAGATCATTAGTCCACGGTCTGATAAAGCGGCATCAAAAATCTAACAGTATAATTAGAACATATATTTCCATCTCTCACATCTCCAAAGACTACACCTCAGCAACAGTATTTCGGCCATCGCCATAAACAGCACATATGTTTCTGATCAACCACGTGTTTTCAAGAGCCACGTGACTTTTACTGCTAATTCCAGTAAATTGGATCAAACGCTTTAAACAAAAGAGCCGCCCAAATACGCAACTAATACAGCATGTTGGAGGAGTGGCGATGGTGAGTCGGGGTAATTACCGCTGACGTCACCAGGCTCCCACACACCCCCATCGGGCACTCCAGCCTAAAATCAAAACAGGCAAGTTTATAAGCATCCAATCTGTAAAACCGCTTCACGCTAATTAAAAGGTGAAACTCCACAAGAATAAGTAGTACCACGTTTTATGTTGATCGGAGACTTTTAAATGCGCTAAATTAAGACGAAGTTAATGAGTCATTCATCCTATAATTAAAAGTACTCCCTTCATACGGGAAGAATTAATCCCTTGATGCCTAGAATAGGAAAGAGAAAAACTTTCCATATAAGGCTGATCGAAATACCTTCAAATTTCCAGGTGTGGTCCTCCGCCATCAGTGACATCACTAAATCGTATAAAAGGAGGAAGCTCACTCTGAAACTTAAGCACTGCATATTAGAAGTGACATTAGTTCTCGGTGAAGAAAGCCTGGATCGTGACGCACTAGCCACCCATTTTGAATCTCGGTTACTGGTCAAAATACTTCCGACCGAGAAGATGGCCCACACGAAGAACACTACCCACAGACATCCAGTTAGCCATCGTCCTCCCACGGCTACAGTAGCAACTGTGTCAGCCACCAGACGTGAATTTCCACCTTAAATCGCATTGGGAAGTGGTATGCCGCAGCTAGTTACCACGTCCACTCCGGTCCTCAAGCAGAGAAGGAACAGAAGTCTTCCGCAAGATCCAGTCTGGCAGCACCCGCCTCATCCATCAGCAGCATGACAACAACAACTACACCAGCACCCATATTGGCAGAAGCAATCGCAACCAGCCAGCCCATATCGGTAGTCATTACACCGCCAACGGAGATGGTGATACCAAGCTATCCATAGTCACCATCTTCTCCCGACCAGACCATAGACGAAGGACCGGGACGGTCAGAGCCAACTACTATCAGCATCACTCCGACATGCGTTATACAGCATTCGGTACCCAGCCATACCGATCCAGCAGTCAGGAAGGGGACTACACCTGAGCTACCGTACGCCGGAAAGAAGCGAATCACACACACACACAAGACATACAGCCCATGCCAAATGTCACCGCGAATCAACTGCTGAAATACGCGAAATCATGGACGATGATGTCATCATCCGCAACCGCCTCAGCATCACTGCCTCGGCCCACAATATGGCTCACCGCCATCACCACAGCAACTGCAGCAACCACGGCAACCATCACGAAGCCGCTACCTCAGACACCACTACATCAACCAGCACCAACGCCGCCGCAGGAATGGACAATACAATATCCGCAGTAACTACCAAGGACACTATAGACACTGTGACCAATATTCCCGCAAATATCACTTTAGACATTCCAGAAAGCACCAGTAATAGTGAAGACATCTCAGCACTAGAAGTTCATCCGCCGCGACCATTCACCATCAGTCATGAGACCCAGACTCAATGGGGACATTTTTCAGCAAAGGTGTGATCGTTTGTGTTTGAAGTTACAGTAGAACATCAGTGGTGCGACTCGTGGAAAATTTACTTTTTATTATTATTTTTTAAATACTTCTCTTATTATTATATATGTTAAATCAATTGAATCCCATCCCTAGGATGACAACGGTTATCCAACACAGCTGCGTAACCTAGTTGCCCAGCTGTGTCTCACACTGAAATGAGCACCGCGGATTCCTGTGTTGTAAGAACGTCGTGTGCGACGTAAAGAATACAACACACCACAGTGCAATAATGTGGTAATCCCGTCATGCAGTCTCAGCTATGCTGAGGCCGCCTGATAAACTAACTTTTGGTTTATTATTATATTCTTTTTTTCCTATTATTTTTCTTCCTGTCTTAGATGTCATGACGGCTATGGGGTCAGCGAGAGCTGCCCGTTGCGGACCCGCTATAATGGGCCGCAAATATTTACTTAATCAATATACCTGTTGCGCACCCCTTATTTTACCAGGGATGCACGAGTAATTCAGTAACACTCTAATACCCAGTAAGGCTATGCTCCGTGGAAATTATATATATTTTATATACATATATTTGTATATATTATATTATATCTTAACTTAAATTGTGGTACGTTGGAGCTTGGGTTTTCTCTGAGTATATAATGATTAACCGCACCCAAAGAGAGCACACATGCGAGCTATTGTTTAGAGAATCATTGCCTGAATAAAATTAAAGCACGCACCAAAATATTAAAACAAAACAAAACAAAAAGAAAAGACCTGGAAAAATAATTCCAGGCCAAAAATTAAAACTAAAAGTATGCCTCTCCTCGCCTCTTTGGCACCTCTATGTGCCCTGTCTCTCGTAATACCCCCTAGGTAGAGCTATAAGCATATATGGGCCTACGAGAGAGATTTCGTCATAAAAAACGGACTAAGTTCATTAAAACGCATAGCGCACATGCACGCGCTTACCACTACATTGACAGAACGCATAAATCATGTCCAAGATAGGATAACACTTTTAGTGTACCGAGTAGGTACAATGTAATCCTTTATAATTGGTTATTCTCGCCGAATCTGGTATTAATCAAGACCAGAATTCGACGGGATTTCCAAATCTGTAAACCATTTCAAAATTGTTTAAGAAATGGCTGGGTTATCCACGGAAAACCCCTCTGATTATCTTCAAAATATTGCCGTGACGTCATAACCATGTGTCCGCAGAAGATCTCGAATGTTCTAAAACATTCATCTGCGTCATTATTAGCTGTGTGCTGATTGGCTATTGCTCGGCCGATGATTGGTTGAGTCCTGTACCTATGACGTCACGAGTAGTATAAAAGTTCGAGAGCATCCTCGGCCATAGGCCGAACAGGTTGGATCTGTAAAGCAGCCACGATCAGCCGAGACACTTATTAAACAGATCACCTCGGCCTTGGTCAGCATCTTTCCCATAGCATTGCGGCAGCCACCCAACTCACCGCATCTTAAAGAATTTTGTAATTCCCGAACATTTGTTCGGGAGCATTTTTGGAAACTTTCGACAATATTGTTCACGACTGAATCAAGAACTGACTCAGAACACAATCTTGCGGTGAGGTCTTTCTTGGCCTGAATATATGGTTCTACAGATGTAGAGGCAGCGATGTTCTTTGGTGGATAACTCGCGGATCTGCCGGCCACGCAAAAAGTGGTTATTCAACTGCTCCCACCCCACCCCCCCCCCCACCCCCACCAGCCGCCGCACTGATGTCGTGTAGGTTTATTTAAACTTTTTGACGGCAACAAGTAAACTTTGCCCGGTACGTCTTAAGAGCTAACTGACGTACCCCACATCGTTAAGCTTAGTATGCATCTTCATCTGTATTCGACAACCCCCACTGATAAACAGGTTGTTGTTAACTCTCATCCGTACCGTCGGTGTACGGGAACTTTCTTCCTAGCAGTAATGTTATTGTAGAACTTACTGACTGTTAGTTAAACATTCTTATATAGTGATTACCGTCCTGAGTTCGCTCAGCTCCTGTTCTGGACTGCATGCGGGAATCCTGTTCATGGGAACCGACATGCGGGGACTTTCCAGCTTCGAGAGAATGCGTCGACTCACGTCACACCAAGGGTGATGTATCAATTTCAGTAACAGGAACGCCCGTCCTTAAGAATGGCTACCGACCATTCAAGTAGCTATAATTAACATCTTTAATTATTCTGTTAATTACGACTTTAGTAATTATATTTCATCTTTGTAAACGGTCCCGATGACTAAAAGGAACCGTAACGGTCTTAGGACTACTAGTTAAAATTTCTTTATCCGTTTATAGATATTCTTATTTTACTGTAAGGTGTTTTTACTAACCGCACCGTATAAGGTCCAACAACCTGTACAATATGTATTATTCTAATCATTTCACATTGTATTACTTGTACTGGTTAGTTTTATATATGGCGAGCAGCCATCTGTTCATATGTTTTGTTTATTTGTAGAAAACGTAGGACTGCAGTGCACGTAGGAAACACTACACAGCAACATTTATATATGCATCATTTTCTCCCGCCACCAACAATTTTTCACTGCGGTCGCTGTCCGTGCTATAACTCTGTTTAGCCCGGCACGCTACCGACTAAAAGCCTGTCTATTTAGCTCAATAGGATAGGTTTAATATGATTAGGGACAATTTCTTCGTCAAGAGACACATAGTGTACGCCTCTTTTCCAGTAGTTGCGATAATTTAGCCCCGCACTCCGGCAAGGTTGTGTAAAATTGGCCAACATAACTATTGAGCCTCATATTTATAAGTGATTGTCTTTCTTCATGTTCCACTAAGCCTTATGGCTTCTTAATTGTTTGGATGTCCCTACCTGCACCATGGACTGATCCGACCCTGGGAAACTATTGGGGTTTCCGTGCGGTGATGGCCAGGGTGTCGTGTCACACACCTCCCATGTATCTTCTGATACCTAGTAGTTAGTTATCCTTGCCAATGTAGGAAGCACAGCGAAAACATATTATAATTATTGATTTCTTTCTCATCTTCGAGGAAGTCTCCACCGCACCGCAGTGCATAACTTGGCAACTTGCGTTTAAACCTAACATCAGGTTAAAAGGTTAGCTCCATAGGACCTGGTGACGGGCGAGATATGCATCCATACCGAATTCTGTAGGGATGTTTGGGCAGGATGTTAGGATCGGCCATGCCCTCACGGGAAGGACATTCACAGTGGCTATTCGTCTCTCCTATCCCCACCGTAACGATAGATCAGTCACCTAAACTTGCTTTTGTGAAACGTAACCATTGTCCTGTGATGTTTTATGTGGTTATGGAGCAAGATGTCCAGATTCTCACCAAGCTCGGAGGTCTGCACGATAACATGTATGCTGGCTGTCTTGAGTGTTGATGTCTTAGGACATCCTCTCTCAATGACAGCCATATCTAAAACGCTAGGTAGGGAACCCGCCATTTGCGGCCTAAACTGGTTCTTGACTTTAAAAATTAAATGTTAGGTTAGACATAGAAGAAGGCCCACATAAATAAGGGAGGCACCTTCTAATTCAGCATGTTTAAAACTAGATAAGACGGTGACGTGGTAATCCCTCGGGAATCGCTCATCCCATCTTCACGTAAAACAACATGCAACATTACAGTCATAATTTCCCTAGGTATGGTCTTTCCTTTATAGCATCTTGGTTGAATATTAGAGTGGACCCTTTCTGGCCAATACCCTTCTCCCACTTTAAGCGGTGGCAGCATTTTCCTGTGACAGAGGCCTGCGCGAGGCACTTGCCTCTCACAATGATTCATTGACGATGGCCCACGCGAGGCTAATACTTCTCACCAAATGATGCCCGCGTGAGGCACATAGCTTTTCGCCACTATAAAAGATAACTTTCTTTCCTTTCAGATTAGAGGTATAATAACTTATATTAAGTTAATTAGTGATCTCGTATGCGGGAGTCTCCTTTGTGGGGATACCTATGCGGACCTACGAGTCTGTGTGGTACCTCCAGGAGCACCGCGTTTAAAATTCATCAGTCTGTCTCTATGTCTTGTATTTTCGTATACTCATTTTTATCTAGCAAACGTGATAATCTGTTTTAGGTAAATCAATTGTATAGACTTATTTAAGTTAGGTCACCAATCAAATATTATAAGTCCATAGATCACGAAATTGCTATGGTCAGGCACACCAGTGCCAATATACTTCATAATATACTTGAGATATGGAGCATACTGTTACACCGGTGTCACCAGAAACAGGAGCGAGCTGTGGGTCACACCGTAGATATTTCTATGATTGTCACTGTAACACTCCACATTATTTTTGTATTTCTTCACCTAGGAAATCTACATCACATCTCTATCTCCAAGATGTTTGGTCACTTGAATTATGCCATGCACAAGTTTCGCATAGTCAATTGATTCAGCGCTCTTGAGCAAACATAGATATAATATTAACTGGAACAGCAAAATGTCTAAGAAACGTCATATACGTTGCATACATCCGAATGCAACCATGGAGCACACAGTAATTGTATCACGGTCATAACGAGAAGTCCCCAAGGAACATTTAACTAATCTAGGGATTATAATCTGGTAGTTTCATATTGATGAGGATATGGAACACTGGTCATGGTGTTGAGTTGATTCGAGTGCACAGTTCACCATGACATTGGTCATTGAATCTAGTGGCATCAACGTTAACTACAGTATATCAGGCAGTTTCGGATCACTACTTAAAAAATATTTCCTTTGAATTTATTTATAGAATATTTAAAATCAAACATGATGACACACATTTGTACTTTATGCAAATATAAAACTGATTTGATAGTTTGACCTTTGTTATTCGAAGAATTTCACATTAGCGTGATCAAACGGAATACGGCAATTTTGATCACTTTGGGTAGTTCCAGATCACGTCATTTAAACCGTCAGTTTGACAACTATAACATAATATTTCCGAAAGCTGTCTTATCCCATTGTCATGCTTTGACAAGGCAGAAAACAAGAATATGAAAATGCCATTTACATACAAACACGTACTGTCTATAGAAGCATTTTCTGCATCCACCGCTGTCAGAGATGAGTTTGTTTTCGTGGCGACCTTACGTAATAAATGGTTATCGCGACAGAGGACTTATTATTAATTAAATGCTGGAAATCATACACAATTGAAATACAGATGTTTATGTTTCTTGGTCATCAATAAACTGAAGTCATTGAAAAACATAGCAAAATATTAAATCAAAGCCTAGTTCCAAAGAATCGATTTGATGGTTAAAATAATGATCTGAAACTGCCGATGATCCAGAACTGTCGTATCCACTGTATATGTTTTCCCTTGATATTGCCAGGCATGCGTCGCTGCAAGCAGAAAGAGCAATTGAATTCGAAGCAGCGATGATTGCACAAGATTATCCTTACCATATACCGTTGCATTCCATAAATTGGACCGAGTAACATCAGCGGCAATTTAAATTCCTTTCGGTATGGTTGAGCATGCGTCGAGGTTTCGTTGCAATAGTACCCTATAATTGCACAATGTCGCCTTAGCATGCATAGTCGATCAAAAGAGATTATGCTACATTTGTCTTAGGAATATCGCCTGTCATGCAAGGCTATATGATATGACTGCCATTGGTGAATCCGGTACTTGACTTAGCACAGCAATTACAAGTTAATATCCTTTAACTGTTTATACTCAGTACAGAGTATTGCCAAGGCCAATGTAAGAGGTCGCCGCCAGATCTAAACGGGTGCATGGCATTGTGACATTTGAAATATTGCATCAACCCGCGGTCTGAATAACTAGCCATTTCTGGAGACTAAATTTTTACATGGGGTTTAAATCTGGATATGATGAACATTTCGAAAACAATTTGAGTGAAAGTTGTTGGTGGTTAAGCCACCAACAACTTTCAGTTAACTTGAAATCGAAATATTCAGCAGGTCCAAGGTTACCGCCCATTGAAAGTATTGGCTGGTGGCGTGCAGCTCTCGGACAGTTCAGACATGCCTTGGAATTCTTGCGTGACAAGCCTGCAGACTTCACATCGTTTCTAAAGAATGCATATCATGTCGAACGTTGAGTGAAATAAAACGTTTCAGAAGCTAAGTGATCACACGCAGACGGAAACAGAAATTTCCCCATATTAACCATACTACTGATGAATCATCAAGCAGAGTTAGTCATTTAATTTTCCATGAAGTGATTCATTGTATTTTGGTGCTGTTGTTGTTGTGAACAGCAATATTTGTTCTGGAACGGTGATGAATGAATAGCTATCTGTCATCAGATTCAAGCGTAATTCATATATTTACAAGCACCAGATAACTGCATACGGATGAAAGTGCATGCGATCAGAAAGTCAGGTGTGTGTGAGAAAAGAACATCAGAGTAATTATATAGAATTCCCATTATTCGAATCCATTAATTCGTTCTACAATGTAGACTGGCCTTGGAATAATTGTGGTGAGCGCTTAAGCTAGAGATCGGGCGAATTTTCCCCAGGCATTTGGCAGAAACATCTAAGCCACCCCTCCATCCAGTTGTTGTCACATTGTAAACAGGATTTTGCGTAGTTATTTCGGATATCCGGAGTTTTTAAGATTTGACGGATCACGTCCAAGGTTTGGACTCCTCGTCTACAGCCACACCTTTCCTGTGTTAAATTGTGAGCCACTTCTGAATCAGTAGATTCCGAGATATCACCAGATCCAGAACTTAGGTTCCTTAAATAGGATCACGGCCAAAAGACTGGAAATCCCTTTACGCTTGATGATAATGATGATAGGTAAATATGATACACCCATGTTGTCTTAGGTCGTATCGGTGTATGTATTATTACTGTATTCTGCGGCTGTAGTAGTAGAACCATCCTACAGCTGCAATCAGTCCCCTCTTGGATTTTGCCCACTGTGTCTTGTCCTCAGCCGAAATCCTTGGCTTCCTCAGGTCCATTCTTGACTTGAGTGTACAGAGTCATGGTTTCTTGAGGTCACCTCGCAGCACGCATAGCAGATTTATGCAATGACGTCCTCTCCTGGCTTTGTATTTGCTGGCGAATTCCATGGCTCTCTGTGCAGGTGTCTCTTCTGGCATCCTTAGCACATGGACAAACATGCACCATCTTTGCTGGGCGACTTTTTCAGACAGCGGCCACGTATTGCACATCGTATAAAGTGCATCGTTGGAAAGTATGCTGTCTGGCCATCGGTGTTTAGTGATGGTCCGTAGTGTTTGCGGTGGTAGGCATCGAGTTTGTCTAGAGCTGCCTTTGGAGCTGCCCAGCTGTTACAGTTATACAGCATCAAGGATACGCAGGTTGCATTGTATAAACGTAGCCTTTTTATCAAGGGCATCCTTGATCTACGAATCCATAGCCTCAAGAAGGACTGGAAAGCTGTGTTCCCCATGGTACAGCGTGCAGAAATATCAGCGGTACTGCAAAGCAGTGAGCCCAGGATTTTACTTTTCCTCCATGGTTCACCGCCACGAAGTGAACCGTCATTTTCTTTAGTTTCATGCTCTGTAGATTGATAAATGTGGGTGAACTCTGTTTTTAATTCATTCATAAAGAGATTCTCAATTTTTGGTTTGTTTGTAGCTATTGGGACAAGTTCGTCAAGCGTTTCTTTTCCTCGTCTATGAAGTTCACATCATCGGGATATTCCATCTCTGACGGAATACCCAGTATTGACACTGGGGTGTTTGGTCTTGTGGAACTTTCCCGCATGGATGTCAATGCAGCAGCAAGGTAACAGGTGAAAAGCACCAGAGATGGTTATCTCCCTGTGGGGAGCCGATTTATGTCTCAACTCTAAGGATACACTGACTTGACTCTCAGCTTGGTGTCGGCAAACAGTAGTCTCACTAGTCGTAGCTCATCTTAATTGAAACTGGCCTGGCGTAGTACATCTAAGATTCCTTAGGGTTTAATTGTGTCGAAGGTTCGTGACATGTCAATGCCCATTTTGTGGAAATCCCAGTGTTTGGACATAACTACTGACACAAGCATGTGTTGAGCCCATACAATGTCTGCGCAGCTGCGTCCACGTTTAAAGGCACTTTGACATGATCCGATTTGAATAGGTCATTGCTCATGGCATCAGGTCCAGATGCACGCCAATTTTTCAGGGCTTTAAGCGCCTTATCAGCTGTATTAATTGGTGCTAGTAATGGCCTGCGGTCTCCTGAGAACGGGTACAAGGGCTCATCATCGTGGCCAATGAACTGTTCCTTGAACCATTCTCGAATCGCCTCGGCTTTTCCCTGGTCAGTCCCGATAAAGTGTCCTTCAGAGTTCTTTACAGGGAGTGGTGGTGTGTAGTCAACAACTATCAGGGCTCGGGCTGCCCGAAACATTTTGTGACAGTCATCCGTGGCAGTGATTTCATCTGCTAGGTAGTCTGCTTGTTGAATAGTAAGATCTTTTAAGCTAATGTAGTGCAGAATGTTATTGCGCTCCCGGCGCAGTTTGGTACGGTCTTCACTTTGGCCACTTTGATAGATGCTTTCTTTCTGCTCTAGTAGGGTTGTCAGTATACCTAGTTTGGTTGTTTTTAAGAACACCTATGGTGCTGGTAGATGATGATTCCATAGATTTCAGTATTTTGGTTAGGGATTCGTTTGGATCGGAGCTGACGTCGATCTTCGCTATCTGCTCCCCGAGGGCCTTTTTGTATGGCATTTGAGTGTCAGTGTCGCTGGTGAGCGTGGGTAGGTTTTAGCTGACTCTACTATCTTGCCTCGCATGGCGTTTAAATATTAGGTAGAGCGACCGTTCATCTGAAGGCGTGTAATGACTGGCTTATGGGCAGAATTGAGGTCTGTGCTTTCAGAGGAACGAGCATTCCGATGTAGGTGGTTTTGCTTCTGTTTTGCATTGTATGATGTGTATTTGCTTGAAGACAGCTGTTGTATCAGTGTGCAGACCAACAACTTGGCCAAACGTCTGGAAGTCTCGCAAGTTCCTACGTTGTGTGACAATCTTAGTCAAATCGGATCAGCAGCTTTCTAGATACAGCTCCGGGCGGACAGACATACATACATACAGGCATGCATGCAGGCAGGCAGGCAGGTAGGCAGGCAGGTGTGCGCATGTTGGCGTGCGGGCGTGCGGGCGTGCGGGCGTGCGGAGGTGCAGGCGTGCGTACGTGCGTACGTGTGGTCGGGCAGCGAGGGTAATTACAGTAAATTAATCTCAGCCATAGAAAATGAGAACCCTTCATTTCAAATTCCTTCACGGGATGCAATATGACTGAATGGCAGGAATATAATCGCACAGTAATACCGCTCACGTATCCTCCTTATTGTCGACAAAGCTCGAAGTCGATCACAAATGTTATAAATCAGCGAATGCTATATATGATGCAACAATAGCAAGGCTTATTCATTACGTGAAGATGACCTTTGTACAAGAGTACTGAAATTTGACCGAATAAGAGTATGGTCCAAACAGCCCTAGAGCGATATATGAGTATGAAGTTTCATGCAGAGGGTGTAACAATGTAATTGAGTTTTGGAGTGTGATAATTCTTAGATCATATAGCCGCGTGCAATGTCTTACATCAGTAAGTGATATGCTGTATATTTTCGAGTTAGGTAACTCGGTTAGAAATGTTAACAATTTGACAGACAGACAGATCAAACGACTGACATATAATAGCTGTCCAATGGCCAAATACTCTCTTCTCGACACCAAGAATATTTTAATAGGATTATAAATGATATGGCATAGTGAACTTCTTTCAAGTGAAGACTAACATTTACCAAAGTCACGCGTTTGTCGTTGCATTGACGGCATTGACGCCCGTAAGCCACATCACACACCCATCTCCAAGCCTTTCCTAATTTACTCCGGCCCAGAACTGGCCATATATCAGATATTTGGATATCCCAACAAGCCGGCCTAGCCCGGGCTCATGGTCAAAGCAGACATGAACTATCTTCAGGTGAACCCTTGAGTAAGACACAAACAATATTTATGCCTGGTAATTGACCTTTTCAGTTTTAGCTATGCCCCGCCCATCTCTATCTAAGTTCCACCCACCTCTCGCTCGTGTTGGCATCGATCGATCTCTGAACTCCCTGAATCTTAGATTCTGCATAAAATGTGGTATTATTTGGTTAAAGCTAAAGATATGTTTAGTGATATCCAGTTGTCAAATTCGAGGACAGAAATCCCAGGAGAAGAATGGTAGCATCATAATGTGACGTTTCCTTAGCAACATCAAGCCGCTGTATGGCTCCTTAGCAGAAATAGCATAATTAAAATCGTGTCATCTGAAATCGTGTGTAACAAACCCGTGTACTCCCGTATGGTTCTAAAAACTACATAGACTAGGTCAGTTTTCAGAAAAGGTTAACGATGGCTGCAAATCGTGTTAACGGCTAGCATATATGCTTACTAGGGGCATTAATGTGCGATAAATCCAAATCTGCTGTATGTCGGCTTTGATTTTGAGGTATTAACCCTCTAACGCTTAGATCAAAATGGCTGCCATATTTCACAAATATCGCATGTCGAAATGCAGTATTGCTAATATTCATTGCATTCAACTTCTCATTTTAGTCCTAGCTCCAAATGGAAATGTAATTATGTATGACAAAATAATCCTAATTTGACATAGTGTTATATTTTTTAGTGTAACATGTTACGTCTTAACCCTTTCAACTACAATTAAACCTGTCTATAAGGGTCAGCTGCATTTGGTATCATAAGAAATGTTTCCTCACTTCTCAGTATCTGCCATGAAACGAGATGATGACACCACATTAACAATTCCATCATCCAAATATCAAGAGTACGAATCATATCACATACTAAGCCTTCCTGATGCATTTGATATATGTGAGGATAATGGATTAGATTGTGTTCCTACCAGTTTATACATGCTCCTAAACTAGCAGGGCGACTACTCTTTGAAGACGATACACCTAGTGAAGATAACGACAATCACGTGTCTCTCCGACAGACTAGAATACTCAGCATTGCACAGGTTACAATATACACAGATAGTGGAGACAAATATCATACGCCCAAACCTGTGATGATGGTAAGGACTCTTCACCAAGTGACACGTTTAAAAGAATGTGTAAACTTGTTCCAACAGGCGGGTCATGTAATGAGTTATCGTGAAATTATAAAGCTTGACGCTGCATTGGGTAATAAAATACTGGAAGCCATTGATAACCATGGCGCTGTCATTACACCAAACCTGGTCAATGGACGTGTTGTCCATTTCTCGACAGGCAATGTGGATATTAAGGAGAGCATGATGGATAGAAAAGGAACTTGCCATGCCACCCAAGTTACAGCGTGGTAGAAAGGCCCACCCAATGCTAATGTACTTCCAGGTATCAACCTTTCAAGGACATGAACATTACATATCTCAGATATGATGAATGGCATAATACCAGCACCTAACAGGGGAATCACAGAGCCCCCTTTCACAGATCAGGTTGTGGTTGAATAGTTCATACAGCCAATTGAGGAATGCCCATCAGCAATGAAAGCTCAGGCAACAGATATGACATCCATAATGGCTGGGTGATCTCAATGACTAAAGGCTACTCAGACTTCCTTTATCTAAATGGCCAGTACAACCAATCCAAATCGAACTTCAGTAGGATATCTACCTATAATACAGACTCCTGCGCATGAACTTAATACATTGAATACAATGGAAAAGCAGCATGTTGGTCTCACAATGGATAAGGTTCTTTAGTCAAGATTGATGGGTTGAATGGTCAGTTAAGCAGTACAATGAGGTACCGATATATTTTGGTCCGGCATATGGCATGTATCAGCTGTGCGTGAAAAGCGGCATTTTGGGTCTCAATGCCGCTAAACAAGTAATAGCAGGAAACGGTTGTGCACTGTCTATGAGAGTCAATAAACTCACATTTCAGGCTATATGGCAAATATTGCTTCCATGGCTGTATGCACACTTTGGTAGCTTTGATCTGGAAATATGAGCGGAGCTTGCCCATGATGAGACAAACACTTTAACTTTGAACATATTGCACTTATAATGGGCACACTATGATCTGAGATGTTTCAGTAGCACATGGTAGAGTTTGCTGAGGATCTGAATTCAGAATTCTGTTGGGAATACATGTCTATGGTTATCATCTTACTGCGTTTTACCAGGGCACATCGTGATGGATTATAGGATCTCCACCTAAATGCATTTTGACGTATGTTACCGTACTTCTTCAATCATGTCAATTACGCCAGGTAGAGTATGGTCTATCTGTCTGAAATGAAGAGACTCCAACCAGACGTCCTAACTGGGTTCCAGCAAGGTAATTTTGTGGTCGAAGATGCTGCTCGGCGCTTCAACCAAGTTTTCTCAGATCAAATCAGCAGGCTGCAGGCTCTTCACTAAGCAGATGGACTCTATCCTCTGATCTCAGGACTGTAATAGCATCTCAGACTAAGGTAATGTTAAAGTTAACCATGGATGATGAAGACGACATGTACACACATAATGTGTCCACTAAAGGAAGGGCAGTCGGAGATTATGATGATGAAGAGAAGTTGGTCAGATTACTAAAACAGCATAGTGTCTTTCATAATCATGCTAAAACTCTACAGAACATAGTAACCAAGGATTTAGCCACTGCTTATATCCAGGAAACATTGCTTGGTGCTGAATGTTTAGGTCAAGACCAACTTTGTGTATTTGTTAAGAAACAGCAATGTGAGGCTCCGGAGAATGACCAACATGTGACCTGAAAGCTCCCATCCACAAGAATAACACTCTGACATTTATTTCATTGTACACAATTGTACAGAACATCAAAGTCAAGTAGAGCACTATCAAAGTGGGCAGCGCATGACATGATGTTAGCCTATATGCAATCATGCAACACGAGTTTATGTATATACCACTGTCTCTCGCAGCCTATATTCCAGCAACAAGTCATTGCTATAAAATATACTAACTGTTTCACTTGTCGAGCCAAGCTGCCTGCTGATTGACGGACAAGCATTGGTGGTGGCTCTAGGAAAGTCAATAGATGTTAAAACATGTGGTGAATATGCTTTTCAGAAATAGTATATAAGATGGGCGCAGCATTTGACCCAATCGGTGTTACATTTGATAGGTATAAGAAAGAATCAATCAAAGCAGGATCAAGGGTCAAACGCAAGAAGCCATTTTGCCAGTGTGTAGTAGAATAGAAAATATCTCAGTTCCTCTCGCAACTGTATGGCACTTGAAGGAAATAAGGCACATTTGCTTTTCTGCTTTCCCACCAACTAACTGAGCACAGCCCTAAGGATAAACTCCTATCACTGGATGTCTCCACACTTGAAGCCAATCAAAAGGAAGTAGACATCCGCCTGGTTCTGCACTGCATTCGTGTCAATATGGAATCAATCGTCGTGCCAGTGCGTGACACAGATGTTCTTGTGATTTTACCAGCGGATTATGACAAAATGGGATGTTCAAACCTGTTCATGAAAGCTGGGACAACCAGAAATCTTAAATACAGTCCAATACTTAAGATTCGAAAGCACCCATTGGCCAATTTGAATCAATAAGGTCCTTCCATGCCATTACTGGGGGCAACAGCATATCTCAGCTCAGTGGCCACAACAAGAAAACAACTTGGAAGGTTTTATAACAACACAACGCCTCCCTGAGTAATTTGTCTAGGAAAATGCCTGCACACAAAGGATATTCTCAGACCAGCAGAGAAATTCATCTGTGTGATATATGGAATGCCCGATGTAGATAAGTGTGTCAAGGCACGAGTCAAGTTTTAGGGGACGTCCACAGGAGGCTCTCCCACCAACATTAGATGTGGCAAAATTTCACGCTATGCATTCCCACTATCAAGCAAGTGTAGAGGACAACGCTCACTGTCCTTCTCCAGATATTTTCAAAACAATAATGATAGCTTATTTATGGTTAGTTGTGGTAGCGGTCGCTGTATTTAGTTCCACGTTCAATTGTGCTATATCTATGACGGAATTCTAGTATAATGAAGAGTTCGGTCGCATTATTGGATTTTTGGTCATTCCAGTGGATTTCTAAATGGGGTAACCAACACGATCGAATATGGTTGTGTACAGTAGCCCATAATAATTGTATCACGTAGTCATAATTTTTATCGATACTAGTATAAACTTGTTTACTTTTTATTGCGTTATATCCGTGACAATATGCGATAATGAATATCTCGGTGACGTTATTAGCTTGTTGCTAAATACTGTGGACCCTGAATGAGGGACCAACATGATTGAAGACGGTTGTGTGCAGTATATAAACGTATCATATAATCACAATATGTTTCAATGCGGATGTACATTTGTGTTAAAGTAAGGTTTACTTCCACTGTTTATCATGCGAAAGTTGTGAAAATAGTCTAGTATAAAGGAACAAGTCTTTATATGTATGTGATTCAAAGTGGGAAATTGAAGTTGATCGTCTATTAAAACAGGTGGCCTCTTAACACAGGTGGTCTCTCATTAAAGGTGATCAGCATAACAGGTTTGACTGCATTAAATCTAATTTTATAGGTGATGTTGTATAATACATATTAAATTAAAAGTGATGTAGATGATTGAGATATCTACCTATAACGACAACGGTTGTATTATTTGTTGTGTGGTGCACTTTCGTAGCTAATTAATCGTATAAATTGCACAAACTGGTCGCCATTTTGAATCATTGATTAGAGGATAAAAACGCCAAGATCCAGCCAGGCATACACCATTTCTGAACTCAGCACACCTAGATACATCTAAAAAGATTGAATTGTGCCCATCAACACGATTTTCCTCCAGCTTTTTTAAACATTAACATATTTGCAGATTATGCCTTGTCTGATACAACATGCCAAACGTTGAGGACTTTTAAACCTTTGAGTGAAATAAAATGTCAGAACAAAATATAGAGCTAGAAATAGCCGTATCCCGAGCAATAGTGGCGGTGGTGGCTGTGGCGGCAACTTCGGCAACAGTGGCGATGATAGGGGTATGTAGCTCGCGAGGTTTCATTGGGTCGTTCTGGCACAAATTGCTTGGTCATCGCGCCACATGTGCATGACGAATGAGGGGGCGGGCTAGCTCTGAGGCTCGGGGTTCCGGATACCGTGTAACGTCGCTCCGTACATAGACTGACTTCTAGAGCCGGTGGAACAATGACGTTCCAGTGGGGCCGTGCGACCATTGCCGCTGAGATTAAACTGCACGGTGTTGTCCCAACTATTTGTGTCACCTGTATATCTTTCCATTTGACGTTTATATAATGGAGGATAAAAATATAGATGATAATATCCTGACTAGCAAACAAGATTAATCGTTTGACAGGGCGAGTACACACAATAATATATAACGTAGAGCTAGCTAATGTACTTTGCACGTGGGGTCGCCGGAGGTACCGCACAGATTCATAAATCCGAAGAGGTATCCCCGCAAGGGAGGCATCCATACAATGAGGGAAATGATTAACCTAAAATAAGTTATTATACCTTCATGACTCCATCCCAGATGCTCACTGTACTTGCAAGAGGAAATAGCCTTGCATGGGCCTCCGTCACAGGATAATCCCACTTATGCGAGAGGCAAGTGCCTCGCACGGGCCTCCATAACAAGAAAAATGCCTTCGACACCGAAGTGGAGGAAAGGAGCTGGCAAAAAGGGCCACTCTTTTGTTCAACCAAAATGCTATGGAAAAAGACCATCCTAGTGAAATATATAATCAACGTGATGCATACTGGTTTACGTGAAGACGGAGCGAGCGATCCGCGGGATTCACAAGTCCACATCTTATGTAATTCTAAGATACTGCATTGGTAGTTGCCGCTTTATTTATGCGGGCTGTCTGCTACAGTCTAACCTACCATTTAATAGGTAGAAACGAAAACTAGCTTTGGCCGCACGTGGCTGGGATTACTACCTATCATTAGATATATAACTATACCACGGGCGCAGATGCCCCGCTTCCCGTAGGTTGCTTTAGAAAGCATCTACCTCCATGGATAGTAGCATACATGTTACTTCACAACACATCTGAGCTGGGTGAGAATCCAGATGCCTTGTTACAAAACCACATAAAACACCACTGGACGATGGATACAGTTTACACAAGCGAATTTAACAACTGACATATCATTATGGTGGGGGTGGAGAGACGAATATCCACCACGAGTGTCCTTCCTGTGAGGGCATGGCAGATTCTAAGATCATGCCCCGATGCCCGGCTATGCGCTATTGACTTGGCATTAGGTTTCCTTCCAATATGCCCAATATGCACTGCTGGCAGGGAGTAATATATCCTACTATACTAATATTACTAATAATAACATGTTTTCGCAGTGCTTTCCTTCCTTGGCAAAGTGCTAACTACTAAGTATCTGAAGCTAAAGTGGGAGAAGTATGTAACCCGCACTTTGTCCATCACTGCTCGAAAACCTCTGATAGTTTCCCAGAGTCAGATCAGTACAACGTGCGGGAGGGATATCCAACCAATTAAGAAGCTTTGCAGCTGAGTGGATCGTGGAAAGAGACAATCACTTGATAAATATCTCAGACAGTCGGAAAAGAGGCGGACACTATATGTCTCATAACGAAGAAATTGTCACTGACCAAGTTAACCTATCCTATCGAACTGAATAGTCAGGGTTAGTCGATACCATGCCGGGCTCCAAAGAGCATGGTCAGCTACCTCAGTGTAAAATTGTTGGTGGCCATACCTAGTGAAATTATACCTATACGGTTGCGTGCTGTTTTAAGTGAAGATGGGATGAGCGATTCCCGAAGGATTCGCACGTCACCATCTTATGTAGTTTTCAATATGCTGAATTAGTAGTTGCCGCTTTTATTTATGCGGGCCTTCTTCTATGCCTAAACTAATATTTAGGTTTTAGAGACAAGAACTATCATAGGCCGCAAATGGCTGGCGTCTACTTAGCTTTTAGATACGGCTGTCATTGAGACCGGATGCCCTAAGACATCAATACTGAAGATAGCGTGCATACATGTTACATCGCAAGATCTCCAAACTGGGTAAGAATCCGGACATCTTGCTCCGTAACCACATAAAATGTCACAGGACATTGGTTACTTTTCACAAAAGCATTTTAGGCAAGTGATCTATCGTTATGGTTGGGGTAAGAGATACGAATACCCACCATGAATGTCCTTCCCGTGAGGGTGTGGCAGATCTTGATATCATGCCCTGACATTCTTACGGAATTCGGTGGGGATGTGCATCTCGCCTGTCACCAGGTCCTATGGAGCTATCTTTTTAACCTGACGTTAGGTTTAGATGCAGGTTGCCCAGTTATGTACTGCGGTGCGGGAGGATTGCCCAGCAGATAAAAGGAAATAATAATTAAGATATGTTTTCGCAGTGCTTCCTACCTTGGCAAGGATAACTAACTACTAGGTATTAGAAGATACGCGGGAATTGTGTGTGATACCACACCCTGGCCATCACCGCTCGAAAACCCCAATAGTTTCCCAGGGTCGGATCGGTCCATGGTGCGGATAGGGGCATCCAAACAATTAAGAAGCCATAAGGCTTAGTGGAGCATGAAGAGAGACAATAATTTAGAAATATGAGGCCCATTAGGTATGTTGGCCAATCTTACACAACCTTGCCGGAGTGCGGGGCTAAATTGTCGCAACTACCAGAAAAGAGGCATACACTATGTGTCTCCTAAGGAAGAAATTGTCTCTAATCATATTAAACCTATCTTATCGGGCTGAATAGAAAGACTTTTAGTCGGTTGCATGCCGGGATAAACAAAGTTATAGCATGGACAGCGACCTCAGTGAAAAATTGTTGGTGACGGGAGAACGTGCTGCATATATAAATGTTGCTGTATAGTGTTTCCTATGTGCACTGCTGTTCTTTTTATAAACTGATGGCTACTTGCCACATATAAAACTAACCAGAACAAGTAATACAATGTGAAATGATTAGAATAATATATAACGTACAGGTTGAGAAACCTACTACGGTGTGGTTAGTAAAAACACCTTACAGAAAATAAGAATAACTATAAACAGATACAGAAATTATAACTAGCGGTCCGAAGGACGTTACAGTTCCTTTTAGTCATCAGGACCATTTATACAGATGAAGTATAATTATTAATGCTGTAATTAACGGAATAATTAAAATGTTAAGTATAGTTACTTGAATAATCGGTAGCCATTCGTAAGCATGGGCTATCGTGTTACTGAAATTGATACGTCATCCTTGGGGTGACGTGAGTTGACGCATTCTCTGGAAGCTGGAAAATTCCCCATGTCGGTTCCCACAAACAGGATTTCCGCACACAGTCCAGGACGGGAGCGGATCGAACTCAGGACTGTAATCACAATATAGAATGTCTAACGAGTAGTCAGTAAGAGATACAATAACATTACTGCTAAGACGAAAGTTCCTGTACACCGATGGTATGGATGGAAGTTAATAACAACCCAATCATAAGCCAGGGTTGTTGAATACGGATGAAGATACATAACTAAGCTTAATGGTGCGGGGTACGTCAGTTAGCTCTTAAGACGTACTGGGCAAAGTTTACTTGCTGCAGTCAAAAAGTTTAAATAATCCTGCACGACATCAGTGCGAGGATGGTTGAATAACCACTTTTTGGCGTGGCCGGCAGATCCGGCGAGTCATCCACCAAAGAACATCGCTGCCTCTACATCTGTAGGATCACATGTTCAGGCCGCGAAAGGCCTCACCGCAAGTTTTATGTTCCAGGTTAATTCTTGAGATATTCGTGAACAACATTCAAAAGTGCCTCCATACAATTCGGAGATACAAAATTGATTTAGTGCAGTGGGTTGAATTTCTGCTGGATACGGAAGAGAAACAGACCGACGGGATCTATTTAATGCCCGTCTTGCTGATAGTTGCTGCATACAGATCCAACCTATTCGGCCCCTGGCCGAGAATACTCTCGAGTTCTGGATTTCATCTCCTTTTATACTACTCACGATGTCATAGGCGCAGGCTTCAACCAATCATCGGTCGAGCAATAGCCAATCGGCGCGTTGCTAATAATAATGCAGTCGAATGATTTAGAACATTCTAGAAGTTCTGTGTACACGTGGTTACGACGTCATGACAATATTTTGAAGATAATCAAAAGGGGTTTTCCGTGGATAACCATTTCTTAACTGATTTGAAATGGTTTACAGATTCGGAAAGCCAGTCGAATTCTGGTCTTGATTAATGCCAGATTCGGCGGGGACAAGTAATGATAAAGGATTACAATGTACCTACTTGGTACACTAAAAGTGCCATCCTATCTTGGTCATGAAATACGTGCTCTTGTCAGAATAATATTAAGCGTGTGCATGCACGCTATGCGCTTTAACGAACTTAGTCGTGTTTTACAACACGATCTCTCTCATATGCCCATATACGCTTATAGCTCTACCCAGGGGGGCATGTTCAGGGAACGAATCCAGGACGGGTGGTGCATACCCAGCTTAGCTGGTATGGCCGGCACCAAACAGTCAATCCGAACTACACCACCCCCTGCTAGTTTGACATCCGTGGCAAATGATCATTCATTGTGGATCGACGCACGTACGTACGCTAGGTGGGAATTATAGACTTCATGGGTAGCCGCATGGCCTGAGAGGAGTAGTGACGCAATAGAAGCGCATTTAAGAGACAGGGCACATAGAGTTGCCAAAGAGGAGAGGGGAGGCATACTTTTAGTTTTAACTTTTGACATGGAATTATTTTTCCAGGTCTTTTCTCTTTTTTTGTTTTAATATTTTGGTGTGTGCTTTTAACTTTATTTAGCCAATGATTTCTAAAAAATAGCTCGCATGGGTGTTCTCTTTGGGTGCGGATAATTATTATCTCCGCAGAGAACACCCACGCTCCAACGTACCACAATTTAAGCTAAGATATATAATAATATATATAGAATACACGTATATAATTTTCACGTAACATACCCTTACGGGGTATTTAAAATATTACAACCGAATTACTTGCACACCCTGGGTAAATAAAGGTGTACACAACACGTATCTTTAATTACAATTATTTGCGGCCCATTAAAGCAGGTCTGCAATGGGCAGCTCTAGCTGACCCCATAGCCGTCCTGACATCTAAGGCAGGCAGAAAAATAATAAGAAAAATAAAACATAATAATATCTTAAAAGTTAGTTTATCAGGCAGCCTCAACATAGCTGAGATTGCGTGACGGGATTATGACATTATTGCACTGCGGGGTGTTGCATACTTTACGTCACACACGACGTTCTTACACCACCGGAGTCCGCAGTGCTATTTTTGTGTGGGACACAGCTGGGCAACTAAGTTGTGCAGCTGTGTCGGATAACCGTAGTCATCCTAGGGACGGGATTCAATTCATCTAACATATATAATAAAAAGAAAAGTATTTCAAAAATAAACAAATAAATAATAATTTTCCATGAGTCGCATCACTGCTGTTCTGCTCTAACACAAACGATCACACCTCTGCTGAAAAATTTCCCCACTGAGTCTGGGTCCCGCGACTGACGGTGGTAGGTCGTGGTGGATGAATTATTAATGCTGAGATGCGTTCACTATCACTGGCGCTTTCAGAAATATCTGAAGTGATATTTGCGGGAATATGAGTGTCTATAATGTCTTTCACAGTTACTGCTGATGCTAGAATATTTGTTCGTACGGCTGCGGTAGGGCTGGTTGGTGTTGAGGTGGCTGATGCTGTGGTCTTCCTGATGGTTGCGGTGGCTGTGGCGATTGTCGTGGTGATGGCGGTGAGTCGTATTATAGGCCGAGGCAGTGATGCGGGAGTGGATGCAGCAGGTGATGACATCTTCCGATTCTTAGCGTACTTTAAAAGGCGATTTGTGGTGACATTGGGCATGGCCTGGATGTCCTGTGTGTGAGCGATACATCTTTTTCCCGCATGTCCTGTGTGTGAGCGATACATCTTTTTCCCACATATGGTCGTTCAGGCGTAGTCCCCTTCCTGATTGCTGGATCAGAAAGACTGGGATGGGGCTGCTGGATGACATGGGTTGGAGTGATGCTAATAGATGCAGGCTGTGATGATCCCAGTGCCGCGTCTATGGTCAGGTCAGGAGTAGATGGCGACTGTGGGTATCTTGGGATCTCCATCTCCGTAGGAGCCATGATAACTACCGATATTGGCTGAGTGGACGCCATTGCTCCAGACAATATGGGTGCGGGTGTAGTCGTTATAGTTTTGTGGCTGGTTACGGATGCTGGTGCTGCCGGACTGGATTCTCCTGAGGATTTGTGCTTCTTGCTCTGCTTCAGGACGGGTGTGGATGTGGTGACTGGAGGTGGCATAGTGCTCCCTGACGCGACTGAGGGTATAATTTCACGTCTGGCTGCTGGTATATTAGCTAATGTAGCCACGGCAGGACGATGACTAACGTGATGTCTGCGGGTAGTATTCTTCCTCCGGGCCATCTTCTCTGTCGGGAGAACTTTAACTGGTAACCGAGATTCAAAATGTGTGGCTAAAGCGGCACGATCGTCGCTTTCTTGCCCAGGAATTAATGTCACTTCTAACACATGGTGATGATGATGGAGCGCATGGGTCACTCCATAGTGGGTAGCGGTATAGAGATATTGACACGTTACACAGAAGGCTGTCTGGAGGAGATGATCCTTGTTAATATGAAGTGTGCGGTCGGAATTTCTCGTAAAAGTTCTGGTACAGGGTTCTCCGCTAGCTAATAATGAGCTTCAGAGGAATCTTTTAGAAACTGTCACCGATTCTTCTTCAGATGCATCCGACAACGCTAAATCTTCGAGGAGTGACATCTCGTTCCCGCACGGTAGTTGGTTGCGGGAACCTAATTAAAACCTAAAACCCTATCTCTTCATTTTTAACTTTCCAGGCCAAGTATTATGATAATAAATTAATAATAAAGAAACAGCAGAATTTAGTTTTTGACACGAAAGAAGCCTAATGCCAGTTGTTCTTCAATGGTGTCGAGTTTTGATGGGAAGACGAAGTTTCAGAGCACGCTTCCTCTTTTTATACTATTTAGTGATGTCATAGACGGCGGATGACCACACCTGAAAGTTTGGCAGGTGAGTCAGTCAGCCTTATATGGAGAGTTGTTCTTTTTCCCATTCTGATCGTCACACGATTAATTCCTCCCGTATAAAGCGAGTACTTTTAATTATAAGAGGAATGGCTCACTAATTTAGTCTTATTTTAGCGCATTTAAAATTCTCCGATCAACATAAAAACAGGGTACTACTTATTCCCGTGGAGCATCATCTTTTAATTAACGTGAAGCGGTTTTACAGATTGGATGCTTATAAACTTGCCTGTTTTAATTTTAGGCTGGGAGCATCCGATGAGGTGTGTGGGAGCCTGGTGACGTCAGCGGTACTTACCCCGACTCACCCTCGCCACTCCTCCATCACGCTGTGGTAGTCGCGCATTTGTGATCCAATTTACTGGAAATAGCAGTAAATGTTACGTGGCTCTTGGAAACACGTGGTTGATCGGAAACATATGTGCTTTTTATGGCGATGGCCGAGATATCATTGCTGAGGTGTAGTCTTTGCAGATGAGAGATATGGAAATATACATGTTATATCAGGATTCCATTAAAAATAATGTCCTTATTTTCGCGGGTTCTTAAACATGCGTCTTATACTTGTCTGTAAAAGGTAGTTCTCAGCCAGTGTTGATTGGGGACTGGAACGCAGAGAAGAGAATTTTTGAAATTGTCCTTGTAATTATACTGTTGGATTTTTTATGCCACTTTACCGGCCGTGCGCTAATGATTTGTGCGCTAATGATTTGTAGCACGGTAGAGCAGTTGTGTTCTTAATCAAAATATAACAGTAAAGCTGTAAGTAATTTGATGTGTGGTTTAAACAGATCTATTCAGGCGGTAGATCAAAGTTACTGATCCCGACAAAATAGCTGTGTTTTCCGAGCGGGAGGGCTGCCAAGCATTCTCCTCGATGGGTAGAACTAGGCCCGTCCCGGCCTAGACCAGACACATTAATACCATTTAATAATGGTTAAATTACAGTACAACTCGGAAATGGGTGCACACAGTGTTACAATTTACAATGCCGTCGTTTGGAGATTGTGAATACAGTCAACCTGAGTGTCTATGGGCCTGACATGTTGGTGATTTGAGTTTGATACGCGTGGATAATTATCTGTGGATGATACTTGCGCTGTGGTGAAGGTGATGTTTTTATTGCCGCCAGGTGTGGGAGTGGGGGAGGCAGCATGATGTCCACTTTATCGAACCTTGAAGGTATTTCGCTCTGTAATGGCCGAGCCCGTGGGCGGGACAGAGTTACTTTAGAGTGTAGATGTTAGATGCTGTCGTAACTTTGATCAATCCATTATCGAATTCAACTTCTCGGTAGCAAAATCCTACTCGTGACTGACGACAATTCCGCCATCTTGCTCTCTTAATAATATTGACTGTTATTACGTGTAAATGATGTATGTAGTCTTTGGCTCTTCCCGTACGACATCGTGGGAGAGGAAAAGGGACATTGGACAAACGTTTCTCCCGTGACGCATACTGTAGATGGCTGTCGTGCAATCTTTCTATCCATATGAGCCGTCCCCCCCCCCCCCCCGTAACTAGATAAGAAGGGGTTGCGGAAAATGTGTTGGCTGTTGTTTGTAGGTCTAAAGGTTGGCTTTTGATGAGGCGGGATGCTCTCATACAATCGCCGGTTAAAACAGTGATGGAAACCCCAGTGTCTACTCTAGCACTGGTAGAAATTCCACCGAATAAGCAAGCACACTTATAGATGACTTTGCGGCGTACTTACAGAAGAAAGCGACTTTTTGCAGAATCTCTTTGGATGCGATGGGATCCTGTATATAGTCGGTTTGCTTTTCTATCGCTTCCATGAGTGTGGTAGGTAGCTGAGTGAAGAAGGGACCAACTTGTCGTCGTTGCTGCTGATTTTGCCTAGCCGACGACGGAGTTGGGCGTAGCAGTGGTGTCGTATCTGATGTTGGAGGGATGTACTGTGAGTGTGTGTAGACAGAAGTTTGGATAGGATTGGAGGTGGTGGCAGTATATCACCTGTGTCAGCCACTTTGGACAATGCATCATGGGATGAGTTGGGGATGCACAAAAGAAACAGTGTCGTTACCAACGTTCAACGCACCATAAAGACTAAGTTATGGCGATATATGACTTACAAAAATATTGATAAATATCTCGATATGCTACCTAATCTGATAAGTTCCTACAATAGAACTGTACACGGAAGCAGGAAAATGTAGCCTGTAGATGTTGACCATAGTACAGAGGTGTTAGCTTGGCTTAATATGCACTCGAAACCGAATCCTAAATTCGAAAGATTTGAGTATAAGAGTCCGAGTTAAAAAATTCATTTACTAATAGACCAGCATGGAGCGAGGGGATATTCAAAATAAGTTCGAAACTACCTCACAGATCAGGCGTATATAAGCTCAACGATTATAATCAAAATCCCATTATTGGCACATTGTATTCCGAAAAATTACAGAAAACTCATTTAAATGATCGGAAGCAGCAGTTGTATCGAGGAGAAAAAGTTGCTAAAAGACGTGCAAAAGATAATAAGCGTGAAGCTTACGTGAAGCTTACGTCAAATGGCGAGACTATCCTAATTCGTTTAATTCGTGGATAAGTTATTCAGAACTTAAGCATGTTTAGAATCATTACCAAGCTACACCTACACAGCTCCGCAACCCCCTACCCCACGGCCACCAACCCGGGTGTGACGGTTGTAGAAATGTCTCTAAGGCCGTTTTTTTAAGTCGAACTTTCTGTCGCGCCGCGCTAATGACGACTGGTTGATTTATATAGTGGACTTTGTCAGTTTCAGGCAGATTTAGCTGGCACTGCACAAGAGAAGTTCGACTTATAAATGTGTTCTAACCTACGCAGAAATTAGTAATAATGATTATCGGTGGTCATTTTGTGGAGGAAAGTACCCAGAGACGAGATAAGATATCTTGCGCATGTTATAATTAGTTATATTATGGTAGTGACATGTAAATCTGAGTATTAAAATGGTGATAGAGGGGTTTGGATTGCTTTAGCGTCTGGGTGTTTAGGGTATATATTACATGCTCCGAATATTAAAACACCTAAAGCGGAGAGGGCCCCGCTGTCACCGGGTTAGAAAGAATAACTAGAAACATGGAGAAGTTTTATATTACGTACTATATGAGCAGGATAAAGTTGATGCGATAGAGCAAAAATGTCGAGAACCTCTATATATACACCCTATGATAAGGCCGCTTACTGGTCCCGTACTCGACCAATGCCGGGCCAAGAGCCCAGTTACCAACGCTAGAGGAATAGTAATGTGAACAACCATAATTGTTTACAATCGATGCGAATTCATAGCAATGATATCTAAATGAGTCATGAGTGGAACTTAAATAACCCAAAAGTAAAATACCATCACCAATTCCGGGGTTTTATTCTTTTAGATCAGGGATTCGACCCACCTGTTGTAGAACCAATGCTTATAGTGCTACATCCAGTATGTGCTGTTCTGGGACTATCAGAAGAAAATCAGGGTTTCAACCCGCCTGTTGTGGAACCAATGCTTATAGTGCTACATCCAGTATGTGCTGTTCTGGGACCATCAGAAGAAAATCAGGGTTTCAACCCGCCTGTTGTGGAACCCATGCTTATAGTGCTACATCCAGTATGTGCTGTTCTGGGACCATCAGAAGAAAATCAGGGTTTCAACCCGCCTGTTGTGGAGCCCATGCTTATAGTGCTACATCCAGTATGTGCTGTTCTGGGACCATCAGAAGAAAATCAGGGTTTCAACCCGCCTGTTGTGGAACCAATGCGTATAGTGCTACATCCAGTATGTGCTGTTCTGGGACCATCAGAAGAAAATCAGGGTTTCAACCCGCCTGTTGTGGAACCCATGCTTATAGTGCTACATCCAGTATGTGCTGTTCTGGGACCATCAGAAGAAAATCATGGTTTCAACCCGCCTGTTGTGGAACCAATGCTTATAGTGCTACATCCAGTATGTGCTGTTCTGGGACCATCAGAAGAAAATCAGGGTTTCAACCCGCCTGTTGTGGAACCAATGCTTATAGTGCTACATCCAGTATGTGCTGTTCTGGGACCATCAGAAGAAAATCAGGTTTTCAACCCGCCTGTTGTGGAACCCATGCTTATAGTGCTACATCCAGTATGTGCTGTTCTGGGACCATCAGAAGAAAATCAGGGTTTCAACCCGCCTGTTGTGGAACCCATGCTTATAGTGCTACATCCAGTATGTGCTGTTCTGGGATCATCAGAAGAAAATCAGGCATACGGCCAGCGTGTTGAGGCACCAAAAGCTATGATGCGACGTTCATGTGCTACTGGAATGCGGCAACATCAACGTCTGCTCATTTATTTGAAAACAAGTTGTACTTTGCCGTGTTGGCGTGTTCATTTGAAAGTTTATGTTTATTATGAGTATTATGTATATAAGTATGCAACGACTATCAATTTGTACTGAGTTTAATTTAATTTTGGTCGGTCGGTCGGTCGGTCAGTTCATTAATCAATCAGTCGGTGTGTCGGTCCGTCGGTCGGTGAATCGGTCTGCATCCAATCTTTGTTAAGGTTTTGGTTTAGCTCGACATACTGTCTTAAATCTCAGCATGGCTTCATCCTATTGGGACGACACTTGGGCACATGCTTACTTTTATCAAGGGAATGGAGCATGGTGATATTGACGTCACGAGGTCAAAATTCAAGGTCAATCTGGCATTGGTATAAAACCTTTTTTATCGGTTAAATATTTGGTTTAGCTCAACATTTCGTTTTATCAGACGACACTTGGACACATGCTTCCATTTATCAAGTTGACGGAGCACACTGATATTGACGTGACTTCTATTCTCTTTGGATGGGCTCTTAACACAAGTTTGACTGTAACTCTTGAACAGTTGGATATCAGTTTAGCAGAAAGATGCTGCAGCTGCTTGGCCTGCGTATTACATGTTATAATACAATGTGCAACTGTTTAATCCATTTCATCTCAGAAATCATGACTACTGTATCTGATATAGAAATGAAAAGCATCTGAAAGTATTCAATGTTGCGCAAGAGAATCAAGTTCCCCAACATTGGTTTCCTAATCACCAATATGTTCATCTACTCAGAACCAAACACACAAATTTTATATCAAACACGGCAGTCTTTTTATAAAATTAGTTTTTGGCTCCTGGCTAGGATAAATCTGATCTGTCACTCATTTATATGACGTCATAACCAATTACGTCCCAATTAGGCTGACGTCACAATCAAAATGTGTAATGAATGGCGTATTTCTGTCTGTCCTGCGCCTTAAATAGGCTGTCGAGTGTATGAATTGCATGTCTTTACTATTTTATAAACATTCTGCAGAATATGTTGGATCTAATTGGAACATGCGCTGTTGCTACGAGAGGCAGCAAACAACTCACAGTCAAATTGGTTTCAAAATATTCACCAGGTTATCTGTATAGTTACTTTGATATTGGAATTCAAAGTATATAAATAGAAGCGATGGCTCATGGAGTAACATAGAGAACTTTGATTCAATGCATGATAAACTAGTCAACAATCTGAGTAATTACCTGACGTCATAAGCAAAGACATCACATGTTGGCTGACGTGACAATCAAAATGACATAGCTCCGTGCCTCCGTGACAAAATTCGAAAGGTCCGTCACGAAAATGTACGAGGTATATGTCTTTGATTAATTTACCATTGACTAGACATTCTATTGGGTATGTTAAAACAAATTTTACTGGGATCTGTTGCCAACATAGACAACATCAACCCCCAGGCAATGAAACTTATTTGACTGGGAGATGTTGCCGCTATATGCCGCCCTCAGTGAAATTAGTTTCGAAATATTCATAAGTTTCAAACCGATTCCAACACGTTTAAAAAAGTGGCCTGGGTTTGGCTAGAAATGGGAGGGGCTTAAGTCGAAATGGGCGGGGCATAGCTAGCCAACATATAAATTTCTGTAATTTATTAAAGAGCCATTTGAAAATAGTATAGTAGATTTTCAGTGTGACAAAGGTTGGCGGAACTGGCGAGCAAGGGGTGTGTGCGTGTGCGTGTGCGTGTGCGTGTGCGTGAGCGTGTGTATGTGTGTGCGTGCGCGTGCGTGTGAGTGTGTGCGCGCGGGCGTGCGTGTGTGTGTGAGCGTGGTGAGCGGTACGGGTGCGATCCATGCGCTCAGATCGAACCTTCCTGCACCTCGTGCACGCATACGTTACATAATTTAAGCATTTAAATATTAGCGGGATCTGATCGGTCCATCAAGTATGTGACGTCATAATCAAATACGTCACTAGTTAGCCAGTTAGTCAATCATAATGATGTATTATATCTCCGTCGTAAAGATCGCGACGTCCGTTAATTATAGGAATTGTATGTCTTTGATGGACTTACAATTTTAAACAGATTTTGTGGGCAACAACAGCTCCCAGTCAAATTAGTTTCAAAATATTCAAGAGCCTATATATACCCAGCGAATTTAATTTCAAAATATTCAACAGCCTAAACATATATAGGTATACTGATGACACCGTGGTAGTCAAACGGTCAGCAGAGCAGAAAGCGTTACGGCTGCGCATCTATCAAGGTGGCCAAATTGAAAACTGCACCAAACTATGCAAGGAACACAATAACGCTCTGCGCCACATCAGCGGATGCTTAAAAGATCTTGCTATTTGTCACGGGTTCTGGGGTTTCCCAATGCCAAAACGAAAACGCTTATAGTTGATGGGATCTCGATATTTATTTGGACGGAGAGTGTATGAAGTTGAAGATGATTAATTCAACATATACGTATGTTAGGTGACCTGCAATTAAAACACATTTGTTAAATGCTAGCGAGAATACGGACCTAATAACATGGCTAAACAGCTAACATATAGTAGCTAGAACAAGTGGCCATTATGTTTATCATTAATTAATGATCCCGACGGGATTATGACGTAAATAGAATCAAGGGAGGTAAGCGACCGCGATTCACGCTAAATCTCAACGCTAAGCAATAGGTTAATCAAGTATTGTGAACAAATTATTAAAATTATATTACATCGACCATTGAAAAGCTATATCACGCTAAGGCTGTTTGGATGCATCAACGAAGGGTACAATGAGTCTCCATACGCACATACATACATACGTACACACACTCACGGACGCACACGTACAAGTTTTACACACGCACGCACGCACAAACACATCTTTCAGCTACCGGTACAGAATATTAAAAATTAGGAGCACTAACGGTTATAAGCAATTTCTTTTGACATGAACATGAAAACCAGTTGATATAATAGTAATAATTTGATTATTTCTAATGCATTGATTCTTACGTAAGCAATCCTGGGTAGATCCAATAGCGTAGCAATCTTGTATAAAATTACTAATATTTGAACACGATGTGTATGCGATTCTTGTGAAATAACGAAGATTTAAAATGGTTGTGAAGGTATTTGTGCAACACGGTTTACTCCTAATCATGGCTTCTCGACCAATCATACCTCATATTCCCTGCAACGTCACACACTCAATCAGTCGACAAAGACAGCAACAGTTTACACACAAACAAACATAAACATAACTCATACATAAGCCCATTAGTATTATACAGTGTTGACTTGGACAGACCTGAAAAGCACATTTACATAATTGACACTATGTAACCCGGTGATACATTCAATAAGCAGACTCACTTGCCGATGATATCACTGCCACGGACGACTGTCACACAAATCTTCAGGCAGCCAGAGCTCTCAGTTACTGACTACACACCACCACTCACTGTACACAACTATGATGTCCACTTTATCGTGACTGACCAAGGCAATTCGAGAATGGTTAAGGAAACAGTTCACTGACCACGACGATGAGCAAGTGCACTTGTTCGCATGAGACCCCAGGCCAATACTAACGCCAATTAAAACAGCAGTTAAGAAGGCACTCAAATCCCTGAAAATGGGCGTGCATCCGAACCTGATGGCATGAGTAATGAACTGTTCAAATACGCAAATGGCATTATTCCTATTTTCGAGGCCCCGTGATGGAAGGAGATTGCTGAAGCTTCCAATGATAGTGAAATGCGTCTGCCTCAGACACGAACCCGGATTGCTAGTTATGTACAACAGCACGCTAACCACTACATCACCATCTCAACCTCAACTCGATTGAGCGCATGTGATCAGGTATTCTGATTGGTGAGGATTACCTCATAGCATCTTTCATATAATGCGTAGCTAGTAATTTTGCTAGTAACCCTTTAATCCTTGAAATCTGAGTGTCTTAATTGACCTTTTACGTTTATCCATCGATCATATGACATCATGATCAACCATGTAATGTGCAGGATGACGCTCATAATCAATTACGTATGTAGCCTCCGGGTAATCATCCAGTACTTCGGCATGGCAGGTACACGATGCGTCGGTCCGATGCTGCACGTTAGCTAGCCTCGGGAATACGGGAGAATAACCGCGTCTCTCTGAACTCCACAAAGACCAACCTCTAGAGTCGGTGGAATGATCACGTTCCAGTGGGGTCGTACGACCATTGTCGTGGAAGTTGAACCATACCGTGTCATCACTACTGTTAGTGTCACTGGTGTAGACAAACAATTGTACTCGTTTGCTGCTAAATTTAGTTACGTATGTAGA
This sequence comes from Chaetoderma sp. LZ-2023a, assembly GCA_034401795.1. Taxonomy (NCBI): domain Eukaryota; kingdom Metazoa; phylum Mollusca; class Caudofoveata; order Chaetodermatida; family Chaetodermatidae; genus Chaetoderma; species Chaetoderma sp. LZ-2023a. The sequence continues at coordinate 85,273,005 of CM067373.1, read as the reverse complement.
ATCAGTATGGTATTGTCTTATTTTGAACCTCGCCGGAGGTACCTCACCTTTCTCTGATCTGTATAATCTGTGAGGTATATCTGCAAAGGAGGGTCCTAGTGCGGCTACATTAGCAGGTTTACTATAAACTATAGTAATCTCAGGCCGCCCAAGTGTTTTGGCCGTGAAAGGAAAATGCATCGCAAGGGCCTCCTTCACAGGAAATGCCTACAACGCCGAAGCAGAGGAGAAGTTCAATAAAACCTAATCTAACAGTTTGTTTTTAGTTCTAAGAGTTCTAATTTTAGACCGCAAGTGGCTTTGTGTTTACCTATCTTTAACAAGAAAGTCTGCCTGGTGAGAATCCTCGGTCATCACTATGGGCACCACCACGGAGCATCCCCCTCAGACCGCAAACATGTCACCTGGTGGTAGTTTCAGAATCAAGTAGCGATCCCTCCGCATACAGCAGCATGACTATAAATAACAACACGGGGACAAGTCACATTACACAAGCATTTTAGAAAGCACATATTTATTTACAGTGTGGAGAAAGAAACAGATATCCAACTATTGTGACCTTCCTGTGAATGCATGGAGGGCTCGAAGGCCGTACCCAGTCACTGTTGAGGTAGATGGCAATCTGTGTCTTTATCCGTCACCTAATATTTCGAGAGTGGACCATGTGAGATCCGCTCCCTGGAGCTAACGTTTATCCACTTTAGGATTAAGGAAGTTGCCCAAAACAATGCACTACGGGGTCAGCCTAACACAATTATATTTTTGCAGTGATTCCTACTTTGGTAAAAAACTAACAGCTATCCAAAGATACAGAGGGGATGTATGCAGTCATCGAATGCGGGGTATAACGGATCCGCAGCACTCGGAAAAGAGGCTTTACACAAACAAGTCTCCTTTGGAGTAGTCGTCCCTAGCTACTTTTAAACCTATCCTACCGAGCTAGTATAGTTAGGTTTAGTGGCCTCATGTCATGTTCGCTAGTGAGGTGAAAACATGAACAGCGACCTTAGTGAAAAATTGTTGTTGGAGAAGAGAAATAAGGTGGTGTGTGTGTTGTTGGTGTATAGTGTAACTTAAGCGAAGTGATGTCCAAGTATTTTTGTAGAATATAAATAAGTAACTAAACAAAAGTTTTAACTTGGATATAACTATACAATACAGTAATACAATCATGTCATATCCGCCATTGCGGTGCCTGTTAGTCATCAGCACTAAATAAAATAAATATATACCCTACAATATAATAAAGGTCACATCCGATCTTGCGGTACCTAAAAGTAATCTGTACCTACTGGAAAAATAGTCAAATAATAATATTACGGAGTACCTATTAGTCATCGGTACAAAAATGTCCTAAAACATCACTGTTGTTGAAACGTCACATGTATGCTGCACAAGTTGGCACGATTCCGTAGTCGCTGCTTGATGGTTAGCCGCAGACGATCTAACTGATACGGCTCAAACTCTATTTCTATTACTGAAGGGCTACCATGTTAAATTAATACATGATACATCTTTCGAGTCACAAGACGATACACACCGCATAGCTCATGCGGTGCATAAAGCAATGTCCTTATCCAGACTGTGGTCTAAATGTTAATTGGAAGCACTAGACATGTGCGAAGTTTGTCCTACTACATTTTTAGCGTGGTACGGCAGATCTGGCGAGATATCATTGAACACAACACGTTCTACATACTGGTTGAGATGTTACATAATGGCCAAAAGGCCGCACTGCAGAGAAGGTCCCTCTGAAGTTCGTTGAATTTGGGAAACCTTCTTTTAATCTAGATTTTGACCCCGGTGATATCTGCTGGGAGCTTACAAAAACTTAGCTTTCGGTGCGGTGCGTGTGCTCCAGAGACGTGAGCTCAAAACCTTGTGGCAATGTTGTAGGTTATGGTCCACCGGGCAAACAGTAAGTAGTAATACATGTCTTTATCTCTGGCAGTCACACCACCAACTAACTGTCGACTGAGATTCTGGAGCTCCTTTTATACTAAACGGCGATGTCAAGCCAGGACGTCTCGACCAATCAGCGTGCGTCATATAGAAGGTATGGTTGCTGACCACGTAATCTGCTGGCCTTCAGGAGCTCAAAATATTGGATGAATATTCTCTGATATTTCAGCCATTTCTGAACCTATTTTGATTCTGTAAACAGTTTTGGAATCCTCGTTCGATTCTGGTACCGGTTCTTACTAAGGACCGCGATGAGGCCCTGTATATAAGAAATTACGGACACAGGCCCGAAATATTCATAAGATGCCACTCTCTCCACACGCTAACACACGTATGTAGGCTATCTCATATGAACGTGCATGCTCGTCGGGTCATCTCACGGACTCTGAGCCTCTCTTATATGGCCATTTATGCTTATCGTCCTACCCAGTGGGGGGCGAGCTTGGAATGTCACAGGTCCGGCCCTTCCGCACCCAGATGACTGGGATGGTTCATTCTGGACCAGTCGATCCACGCCACACCACCCATCCAGCTCCCCCCCCCCCTAGTTTGGCACCTGGGACAGATGATACTGCACTGTGGATCGATTGCCACAGGGTGTATGCTAGGCAAGAATTATCGACTTCTCAAGTAGGCGAGTAGCCGAGTGGATAGAGTGACACGTTAGGTGCGCATTCATATGAGAAAGGTACATAGATGTGCGAAGGAGTTTGGGAGGGAGGCATGCTTTTTCATTTTGATTTAGCCTGGTTTTTATTTGTCTAGGCTTTTTTTCTTTTCATGTTGCAGTGCGTGCTAACTTTTACTTTATTACCGTGATTTGACGAAAGCAATAGCTCGCAAGGACGTTTTCTTGTGATGGGTAATTATTCTCCATCCAAGAACGTCCAGGCTCCAATGTACCAGAATCAATATTAAAGTAAATTATAAAAGTATATATGTATATATAAAAATATAAAAATATATATGCCATGTAATATTATTGAAGGCATACATATAGTGCGGCTCTTTAGAGAGAGTCGGCACGAATGGCTTCCATTACCCCTCATGTCCGTCTCGTCTTATAGCGATAAGAAAAGTAATCAGAAGAATAGAATGATAATAAGTTTTGAAAAATATATCAGGCAGCCCCAGCCAATTGCTGGAATGGCATGATTAAAATAAGACTTTTTATTGCAGTATGCTATTTTCGTACACCGCATTAGGTGCAATTATAGCATACAAATCTTCAATAATAAATAGTGAGGCGCAGCTATGTAATAGCATAGCTGTGCAGAAAGGCCATATTCATTCTAGGGACAGGGTTTCAATTTTAGTAAATATAATAATAAGAAAAGTATATTTAGTAAATTATAATAATAGTAGCATGGCAGTCATAATAATGTTTATCTGTAAGTTTCTCCTTTATGTATATTAAAAACAATTCTTATATGAGTGGTGTAAAGTTCCCTCAACAAGTCTGGGTACCATGATCTACTAATAATGGATGCAGTGGATGTGCTCGTGTTGCGGAAATGTCTATCACATAAATGGCCATGTCACTATCTGAAGATGAGGATGCTGACAATATCTGGAGTGCGGTGACTGTGGTGATGCTGGACGTCTGCGTAGTGTGGAGGTTCTGAAGCTTGTGGTGGCGATCATGGAACTGGCAGTGTTGGATGCTGTGCTGGAGATTGCGGTGGCGGTTACTGTCATGGATCCTGTTGACGTCGCGATCGTGGATGATGCGGTGGTCGTGTCGCTGGTGCTGGTGGTTGCAGTTGTGTCGGTACTGGAAATTGCTGCTGCTGGTGGAATGGAAGAAACAGTGGTGTTGACGGTGCTGCTGGCTGACGCAGTAGTGGGTGTCTTTTTCCTATGCTTGGCTGCATGTAGTAATGTGCTTGCAGTCACATGAGGTATTGGTAATATGTCCAGCGTCTGATGGGCGATCCGCTGCTTCCCGGAGTATAGTTTGCTTCATGTAGTGGCCTTCCGTACTGAGGAGTCTGCTTGCGATGTCGATGTGGTGGCCGTGGTGGTACTGATGGTGACATGAGTGAGTGGTGCGGTGGCTGGTGCGGTGGTAGTTGGTGCTTCCACCGACTCTGGGTTCATGATGATCAATAATTCGGAAGGTGACTGCGATGCTGCACTTCGTTCTGAAACTGATGTAGTTTTGGATTTTGGCGGTGGTGCTGATGACTGCATTACTCGTGGGTGCTTTAATTTGTGCCATGCCTGACTGTTTTGTTTACTGATATAACAGGTACCCGTGTTCTCTCCACTACACTGGTGCCAAGAATTGCCCTGTTCTCATGTCTTTCACCAGTATTTAATGTTACAATCACTACACTAAATTTCGACGGAGTAGTATGTGTGGTCCCATAGCGTGGTGCAAAATATAAATACTTGCCATCTCTGCAGTAAGGCCGTTGAAGAAGGTGGCCCCGATCGTAATGTAAACGAAGATCAGAATTTCGAGAAAATCTCTTTCTGCACGGAGTGCCACTGTCAGATGTCCAAGTACACAGAAAATGTTTAGCTATTACTTGCGGTTTAGTTTAAGTCTCCTCTTCGACACTTCTGAGAGCATGAAATCTTCTCCTAATGACATTGATTCATACAGCAGTTGTGGTACCGCAAGTAGACCTAACTTCTGACTTAATAACCCATAATAATAATAATAATAATAATAATAATAATAATAATAATAATAATAATAATAATAATAAAGCGAATAATTATAAAGCGGAATTTGGTTTGTAACACGAAAATGGCCTAGTGCTTGTGATCCTCCCTGGTGTTGACCTTGTTAGGAAGATGAAGATTTCGTGCGTGATTCCTTCCTTTTATAGTGTTTGATGACATCAGAGAAGGGCAGATGACCACACCCGAAAAGTCTATGGCGATGCAGTCATTGATGTTTGTGAAATTTGTCCGTTTTATCCCTCTGCTTGTGGCAACTCTATAATGGGGTTATATCATGAAGTGGTTGGGAATGGGAAGAGGAAGGGGGAACAACCTTTCCATCCTTCCCCATGGACAGCACAAACGAAAGGGTCTTCAAATATGGTTTACCAAACCCAGTAGACCCGCTCTGAGGAGGGAGATGTCGAGTACGTGGCTCGTCATCATCCTCAGCGTGGGTCATTTGTTCACCCAACTCGTGGCTTAGTAGGCAAGGGGTTGAACTGGAGCCGCGGTGCCCTGGACTAACGTCGGGAATAGTTGTCTCCGAGGAGACATCAGTCTGGGTACCTGTGTTGCACGTATCGTCCAGGCCGAGCTCAGGTACTGCATCGTCACCATCACAATGTTTAAGATGATCGAAGTGGATGACTGAGGTCAGGCCATCCAAGGCACATATTTGGTAGGACATGTCCGACTTCTTACCTACTACCACATAAGTGCCTTTCCAATGGTAACTCAGTTTACTCGGCATATTTGCAGAATGTCACATATCGTGAGCCCAAACCAGTTTTCCTACATCAATTGGATCTCCATGTACACGGCGCGTATGCCAGGTTTTCTGTCGCTGGTGTACAGTGGATAAAGTTTCTCTAACCAGCTTATGTGCATGTTCTATCTTCTGACACATGAGTGTAGCTTGCGGAGTTACGCGCTGATCCGCTATGTTGCTCCACTCCATTGCACCACATGTACAGGATGCGCAGGAGGGCTGGTTAGCGACAGTTCTCGAGGTTACAGATCCTGTATCGTGACTCTCCGGAAGGTAAAAAAACGGCTTCTGGAGCCAGTGGAATGATTACGTTACAGTGGGGCCGTGCGCCCATTGCCGCCGAGATTGAACCGCACGGTCTCGTTCTAACTGTTCATTTCACCAGTATGTCTGTCCATTAACTAATTTAAAAGTCTGGACATGATGATAATAATTAAAAGTAAAGCCTATACAAACAATGGTACTCGTTTGCTAGTAAATGAGCAAAAATATGGTTTACATAAAGGCGGGACAGATGATTTCCGAAGAATTCATAGGTCAATAGTATAGCTACTTGAGTACCTATTGGTCATCAGTATGGAAACAGTTCATAGATCACGGGTGTTGATGCACTACAGATCGGTAGCGTGAAGTGGCATGATTCCGAAGTTGCTGGGAAGATATACGCAGGCTGACTGTTGATGCGGCTCACTCTAAAGCCAGTGAAGAAGAACGTCTGTAGGATGTCCATTAGCCAGTCATTATAACTGATACATAAATTTACACAGTGTGTTATAAAGTTTCCATCTGGTAACGGTAGTTTGAAAGTTGCCCATTAACAAGGAGGGCTACAATTGTAACTATATATGCATATACATTAAACTGGGTACATGGTGCGGGATACGTCGCATACCTTTTGTGACGCACCAAGCTTAGTTCCACCAGACTGTGGTCTAAAAGTTGATTAACACACGCGACATGCTGCGCAGAAGTTTGATACCACTTTTCAGTGTGGTCCAGAAGATCCGCTGAGTTATCCATCAAGAATCAGCTCGGCTCTACATCCTGTAGAATGTACATTAGGCTCGCAAGGCCCATCCGCAGAGAATCTCCTCTGTGAGTTGTTTCGGAGAGGGAGTTCTTATATTATTTTATCTTGCCCCCGGATGGCCGTCCGGGAGCTTCCAAAATTCGTGATTGCAGATGTCCAAGACTGCTCACCGGCGCAGGAGATCTTAATTCCGAATGGCACTGCTGTGGTGCAGGTACCCCAGTCAGTTAGCAGTTCTCCCACGTCTTGCACTGAGCTGGTCCGGCAGTCTTGCTGGCAAAAGTGCTCTCGGTTCTCGATTTCTGGCTCCTTTTGTACTACTCGTGACGTCAGAGGCAGGACGCTTCAGCCAATCAACAGGCGAGCAGTAGCCAAGCAGCGTGCAGCTAGAAGTGGTGACGTGGCTATCACGTGAGCAGCGCATTCTCCATTCATTTAATACATACATGCGATTACGATGTCAAAGCAATATTTTGAAGATAAATTAAGTGAGCCTTTTAACGATAACTCGGCAATTTCTGGCCCGATTTTAAAAATGTAAAAAGTTCTGAAATCATCGTTTCATTCCGGTCCTGGGTGTATGTTCACAAAGGTGTCGTTCGCCTTAACGGCATCGTTATGGTATCGTTGAGAAAAATTGTGTAATCACAAACATGTTGTTAAAAGAGAATTTCGTCAACGACATCGTTAGTTTAATGGTGACCTGTAACCTGTCGTTGGTTGTCGTTTTTACACGATTGTGTCGCTAGGAGTGAAATGGAACATTTGTATGCTTAGTATTATACGTATATACCGCCAGACCTAACAGAATACTATAACTATCAGTCATGGCAGCAGCGTTTTTCCAAATTCAAAGAGATTTGAGGCGTCGAAGAGCACTACCAAGGCCTAGAATAATCAGGGATAGGTTGAATCCTATTGACTTCATGCAAGAATCTCTTCTAATAGAAAGGTATCGTCTGGACAGAGACACTATATTGTATTTGTGTGAACAACTAGAGGCAGACTTACAACACCCTACACGTCGTTCATCAGCATTGCCAGTCTCTATACAAATAGTTTCTGCATTGAGATATTTTGCCACTGGCAGTTTTCAAGCAGTAACCGGTGAGGTTCATGGAATTAGTCGCTTCTCAGTTTCCCGGTGCGTACACGCTGTGGGGCTGTCGATCGTGAACAGATTACTTGAAATACATGTAAAGTTTCCACTCGAGCAGAGAGAGATTCTAGCTACCAAGGAGGGCTTTTACAATCTAGCGAACTTTCCAAATGTGTACGGCGCATTGGATGGCAGACTTATTCCTATTAAAGCACCATCCGAAGACGAGCATTTGTATTTCAGGATATCATGCCATTAATGTCCAATGTGTCCTAGCCTCAGATGGCCGATTCCTTGATGTTGTTGCCAGATGGCCAGGTGCGACTCACGATGCACTTATTTGGAGAAACCGTGAATTATCTAATCAATTTGAGGTAGGAAATATAACTGGAGGATGGTTACTAGGTGACTCAGGCTATCTCTTGTTACCGTGGTTACTGACGCCGATACAAATACCGACAACTAGACCGGAGAGATCTTATAATAAAGCACACAAAATTACCAGGTCATCTTGTGAGCGAGGATTTGGCATTTGGAAATCTCGTTGGCGATGCCTACATAAATCCGGTGGCTGCATGATGTTTGTGCCCGATCGCTGTCTCAAAGTTATCATCTGCACATCCGTGTTGGAAAACATCTGTAAAGAGAGACGTCTTCGATATCCAGACCTAGAAGTAGTAGAGTAAGATGGTGATTTAGGCGGGGAAGAAAATGACGATAACAATCCACTTCTAGAAGATGGGCGCAGAACAAGAAATCAGGTCATACACAATTACTTCACCATCTAAAGGTATTTGATATGACTTATATTTTTAATGTTAACAACAAAATTACAAATTGCCCGATCAGCATAAAAGATATCTTGTTGGGCCATGCATATCAGTCTCTACACGCACACAGTCATAGACGCACATGGATATGTACATATAGACGCACACGCACACGCACACGCACACACGCACGCACGCACGCGCGCACGCACGCACGCACGCACGCACGCACGCACGCACACACACACACACACACATACACATGACAGTGACACTAACCACCGTTTTAATATCAAACAGCATGGATGGAGTAAAGTGTCTTAAGTGAACCATATTTTAGTAGAGCACATAAATTCCACACCCATCCAATTTATACTACGGCCTTTAGCTCATGTGTTCCGAACTTGCACATAGGCACCCAGCTAATACACAGACAGTTTAACTTAAGGCTACCTGCCTTTAATGCCTAAACTGGACAAAATCGATCTCGGTAGTGCTCTCAGAAAATGTCTCAGAAAATGTCCATTTGCAGACTGAGAAACGTCAATTTTTGAAAACCAAATATTTCTGGCTGCAGTGTGAACAAAAGTAATCCTGCATTTGGCTGCACATGGACTATTCTCTGTACATGAGAAAATTGGATTCCCTATCCTTACCAAAAATCCTGTTTATCGATTACTGCTATATTTTGAGCAATGCATGTACATATGACTATATCACTGGACAGAGTATATGGAAAATGAATGCTAAATTATAGGATGGAGAGGAACAGTAATGTGTGTATTGCGTATGAGATGTCAGGCCGACACGACAGTTGTAGGTGGTGGTTGCATTATAAAAAGAACCTCACCACATAATGAGTCTATTACTCACATGTAGCACTGGTTTAAGCGAAAAATATTAAAGAGCAAAATGTTAACGTAACCGTGATATTAAAAGACACGATAAACCCATTTAACAAAATTCATGTTTAATGTATGCGATCATGTTATATATTTTTATATTTCTGCATCAAATCTTATACAATTGCATCTGAATCTTGATTATTCTCAGGAGTGCCCTCTCTCGTCAAATGTTTCAGGATCTTTTCGAGCAATGAAATCTTCTGCCTGTCAAGCTCCAGCCTCTGCTTTTCGACGTCTAGTTTCTGCTTCTCAACATCCAGTCGCTCGATTTCCAAACAAAGTCTTTTCCACTCAATATCCAGCAGATCAAGACTAAAATCAGATTGGTCTTCCTTTACCATAGATGATTTACGCTTGTTGCTATAATATATAGAAAATACAACATACCAATTCATTTATCACTGTATGTATGTGCAGTGGCAGAATGGCATGATGGGTGGACAGACCTACAAATGCCGGTACAAGAATCTCGACGTGACAATTAGATTTGGGTGGCTAACTACGTTACCATAATCGCGACGTGATAGCTTTCATTAGTATATAATGTTAAATAAAACAATTATTAACAAGAGAAAGAGAAAGAGAGAGAGAGAGAGAGAGAGAGAGAGAGAGAGAGAGAGAGAGAGAGAGAGAGAGAGAAAGAGAGAGAGAGAGAGAGAGAGAGAGAGAGAGAGAGAGAGAGAGAGAGAGAGAGAGAGAGAGAGAGATAGAGAGAGATGATACGTAGATGTGTGTTCATATACGCTTCTGTCCGTCCACGTGTTCATCTGGCTGTTTGGCCGATGGGCCTACCGAGTTACTGAACACACGACAAACAGTCAGGCAAACAAACGGACTGACGGGCACGTGCATGCACACACACGTGCAGATTCCCATCAAATTATACTACGACCTTCATAAAAGGTGTATCAATAGTTTGGGTTCGTTTGCTAGCAAAAAGCAAGCTTAAAAATCGGAGCCAGCAATGATATTTATAGTTACTTATAGTTAATTACCTGACAGATTGCTTAGGATTGTTCGGTGGACAGTCGTCATTTGGTGGTTGACCGTCGATAGCGGCGAGTGGTTGCCATTCAAATGGTTCATTCCTAGGTGTCTTTTCGTCGATAATTTTAGATGTTGATGTTAGTGATTTTGATGCCAATAATGATTTCGATGCTGATACCAGTGTGGATGATTCTATAGATGATGATGCTGATGGTGTTGTTGACGTTAATGTCGATGCCGGTGTCAATGGTGATTCTGGTGTTGGTCTTGACAGTGATGGGGAATCCGAAACAACAGCTTTGAGTCTTGATACCAGTTGCAACCCCTGTAACCGCCGTCTCTCCATTAACGTCAATGACCTTAGTCTCAGTCGGTGTAAGGACAATCGCCTTGCAACAACCACCACCCGTTTTCTTTCGCAATATTCGGCGATTTTGTTCCTTTATTTTGATGATGGAAGACCAATCTCTCCATTTTCTACGAACTTCATCCACTGTCCGGATCACAGGTGCAACAGCATTTACACTATTCATTACAGCCAACCACCCATCTTGTTTTGCCTTGTTGGTGACCATGTTACTGAATTTGCTAAATAGTATTAGTCGACGATTAGCAACAGAATCCACTAGTGCCTCCAGCTCCTCATAGCTAAATTTTGGCCTTCACTTTGTGGTATCCGACATCGTGGCAAGATTCGAACTGATGAACAGCATTCAGATACACCGCAAATTATATAGGCAAAACATGCACGGGGCGAGAGTGAAACCTACACATGATTTGTCGATGTCATTTCCACGGCAGTGTGCTTCCCCTTTCAACGACAATAGGTAGGCGATGCAATAACGAATAGATAATGACACCTTTGTCTAACTGTCGTAAACAGTAACACTATGGCATCGTAAACTTGGTTAACGACATCGCTAAGCAGCCTGTTTAACGACACCTTTGTGAACATGGCCCCTGAGTGCTTCCAAGAACGACGAGAATACAGTGATTTTAAAAAATCACTAGTACCAACTCTGTACACTATAAGCATACACTCTCTCCCAATACTGACACGTGTTGTCAGGGAAGCTCTAACTTGCGCACGCATGCGTGCTATGCATTCTTACGGACTTAGCCATTTTAATGATACCCCTCTCATAGGGCTTTATACATGCGTACTATCCTACCCAGGGTGGCGTGCTTGGAACGTACCCGGAGCGGTTATCCCGTACCCAGCCTAGCTGGGATGGTCCGTACCCGTCTGATCGATCTATACTACACCACCCCCTCCTAGTTTGACACCCATGACAAATGATCAACGGTTCATGGATCGAACGCATGGCAGCACGCTAGGCAGGAATTATAGACTTCCCAAGTAGGCACGTAACCGTGAGGAGTAGTGACGCGAGAGTGCATAATTATCAGAAAAGTGCACATAGAGGTACGAAAGAGTTTGGGAGGGAGGCATACTTTTAGTTTTAAATTTTGATCCGGAATTATGTTTCCAGGCCTTTTCTTTTTTTGTTTGTTTTATTTCGTGGTGAATGCTTTTTTCTTTATTCTACTACCTGATTGAGCTAGAACAATAGCTCACATGGGCGCTCTCTTCCGCCGAGAACGCTCAAGTTCCAACGTACCTTAATTAAATGTGGGAGAGCGTGATGACGTCAGCGACTTGGCACCAACTCACCACCTCTCGCCTCTTCCATCACGCTGTGGTAGATACGTCTAGGTCGGTTCTTTCGTGTATAGCCATTGATCCCGTTGATCCGATTTACTGGAAATTAGAAGGTGGAGATCACATTGAAGATTTCGGGATTCTCTTCAGAGGTCTCGATGATGGGAAACTTCTTCTTCTTACTTAGTAACGACAATGATGATGATCCCGCTTCACTACCGGTAGCTGGATAGTGTTGCTGTGACAACGGCTATCGGTAATGGAGAAGGATGACGGCAGTCGGCTCGCCTCGTCTGACTGATGGTAAGGTGACGATATTTATCTTGAATGACTGCTGGGCCTATCTGACTAAATCTAAGGTTCCAAGTAAGGACTGAGTATTTCTCTTGGCTCGAGTAGATTCCCCTATTCAACTTAACAAACACGAGTCTTACAGAAACGTAAGATTAAACATTTATTTTACAAAGATAACAAGTTTTAGTCAAAGGCAAAATTGCTCAATAATACACTAAGTACAAAACGTTGTACAATCTAACAATCTCTTATCTATTCTCTAACTCTAACTTATTCTACTCTAATGAAAGCCTGTTAAGCGTACAGCTATGGCTCGTAAGGAGAACCTTACGGAATCACAGATGGTGGTGGATTAATGTATCTAAGTTAATTCTCGCTTTATATACTCTTAGATTCAGATCTCTTGCCAAGTTCTATAATAATTATAATAACTATATTTCTCATGAATCTATTCCTAACTATTCCTACAACTCTTCTAGATATTCCATAGGCACACTTTGACTGGCTGAACAATCAGTCTACCAATCAACCTCTGCTTATTTCTTCTTAAAAGTTCTGACCTGATAATTGATTGGTCTTCTCAACCAATCAGTGATTCCTCCATCCTTTGCCTGGCGCACAAATCTATTCCTCATTATTCTTTACTGCAGAGTCTGATCGATCCCTATTGGTTATGACGTCATTCTAACCAATCATACCATGCCTAACCCTTCCATGGAGATTGCACATCACATAGATAAAGCGGTGGAGACCAGTTCTGTTTTGATGTGATCTGTCAGCTAATTAACAACATTACAGAATGTGTTGTTGTTGCATGCCATGGAATGAGTGACATATAGTTGATACACAAAGTTCGATTATGTTATTAATTCTTAAAGGACACTACAACGTCCTATCCTGTCCATTGCATATTGATGGAGAAGTCTCGAGAATGCTAGGGTGCAAGGCACACGTGCTGGAAGATATCATTACCAGGTGGTGCTGCTCTAGCCTAGTGTGAGAAACTAGATTGCTTACGTCATTAACTCAGTCTGTTTGTCACGTTCAGTTTCACTCATCCCAACACAGATTACTATACATTGATTATTTCCAAAACTGCGATTACCAACAACTGCTGAATATTATAAAAGTGAATTCCAACTGAACAGCAACTGTTGACATCATTGTGTTTGTGGCAGTGGTAGTGTTGGTGGTATTGGCTGCGCGCTGGCTGAATGAGGTGGCGATGCAGGGTGTGGATGATGTTGCAGTGATTGCGGATAATCTTCGAATTTTCGTCGCCTTAATCAGGTTACTCGTAGACGTCCTGGGAATCGCTCAGATCTTGGGCTGATGAGCTAATCTGAATTTTCCCGCATAGGGTCGATCCAGCGTAGTAGTCTTTCTAACAGCAGGATCTCTGGAAAGGATAGTGCTGCACATGGATGTCGCTGTGCTGGTCTGCCGTGTGGTGGTGGTGATGACGGCTTCCGGAAGGCTTATCTCCTCGTCGATGACTAAACTGAGCGGAGATATTGAACTGCCAGAAATGTCCTGTAAAACTGGATCACTGATTTTCACAAGAGTTATTAGCACTACCGATATTGGCTGTCCTATCATGGATGCAGATGATGCTGAAGTGCTGTGTGCTGCCGGTGTTGTCACTGCGGGTGCTGCCAGAGCGGATACTACAGTTGGTGTGAATACCAATGCTGCAGGTGCTACCAGTGCAGTTCTTATGGGTGCTGCCAGTGTGGTGGTGATGGGTGCAAGAGTGCTGGTGCTGGATGGCGGTGTTGTGGATGCTGTTGGTCTAGCTACTTGCGTAAAGTCAGTTTGTCATCGTTTAGTGCGTTTAGTCTTTGCCATTTTTCCAGTTGGAAGCATGGTTATTGGAAGTCTAGTTTCAAAACGTGGTGTGAGGATATCTGTATCTTCGCTCTGCTCACCAGGCTTTAATGTCACAATCAACGCACGATGTTTGAAAGATAACGCATGTGTTACACCATACAGAGTAGCTGAATACAGGTATTTGCAGTCCGCACAGAATGCTCTCTGTAGTAAATGGTCGCAATTGACGTAGAGTGTCAAGTCCGAATTCCTGAAAAACGCATGCGTGCACGGCTGTCCATTATGCTGTAAAGCTGTACATGGATACTTCTTCCTGATGCGAGCCGGTGCCAATTCTTCCAAGCTGTTGGACAAGTCATGGTCCTCCGCGAGTGACATACTACCTCCACATGATGGTGATTTGCGGAACTGCCTAACCTAACTAAACTTTCATAACACTTCATAACTTTCCTGGACAATTAACATAAAGTAATAATAAGAAAACAGCAGAATTTGGTTTGTGACATGAAAGTAGCCTAATGCTCGATCTTTCCTTGTGTCGAGTTTGACAATTGGATGAAGTTTCAGTGCGCGCTTTCCTCCTTTTATACATTTTGGTGACGTCACAGGAGGGCAGATGACCACACCCGAAGGTTTTAGGGTGAGTCGGTCCCGCCAAATATGGAAATATTTAATTTTAATTCTCCTGTGGTGGGATCAAATATTCCCTTCGTGTAAAGAGGGCAAATATAAACATAGGAAGGAAGAATAGCTGCTTTCATCCCCACTCAGCAGAAAATCGAGTCTCCGATCAACGTTAAAATCCGGAACTACTTATTCCTGTGGAAGCTCACCTTTTAATTAGCATGAAGTGGATTTTCGAGTTGGATGCTTATAAACTCGTCTGTTAAAATTTCAGGCTGGAACGCCTGATGGTGTGTGGGAGAGCGTGATGACGTCAGCAACTTGGCCCCGACTCACCACCTCTTGCCTCGTCCATCACGCTGTGGTAGATACGTCTAGGGCGATTTCTTTTTTTTTTAGCCTTTGACCCAATTTACTGAAAATTGGAAGTGGAGATCACGTGATTCTTGTTTAGAAAGCATGTGGTTGATTGGAAACGTAGGCAATCTGTATGTGATGGCGAAGTTTTGATGTGCTGACAGTTCGTAGTCGATGCGAAAAATGGAAATATATGTTTTCATTATTATGTTCCTCAGAACAGCATCCATTTATAGGCGTGTGATCTTTTACATGCGCCTCCTCTCACGTGTAGTAGATGTATTCCAGCCTGTGTTGATTAGTGGCTGGAATATGTAGGGAAGAGAATATTTGAAATTCTCCATGATGATTATACTGTCGAAGTTTTGATGCTGCTTCATCAGCCCGCGAGCTAATGATGTGTATACATGGTAGAACAGTCATGATATCAATCAAAATTAGAACAGTAGAGCTGCCTGTAATTTATTGTTTGGTTTGACCAGCTCCATGTCTTGCGGAAACCAAGTCTACTGACCCCGCGAAGCTGGACTGTATTTTCCGAGTGGGTGGACTGCCAAGCATCCTCTTCTGTGGGTAGGACTAGTCTCACCTCACCTAGACCAAACTTAATTATTATTACAATACAGCTCGGAAAGTGCGTGCCACCGTTTTACAATTTACAATGCTGCTGTATGGAGATTGTGAATACAGTCATCCTGAGTGTCTGTGCCTCTGTCATGTGGGTGAATTTTATTGATACGCATGGCTGCTTATCTGCGGATGATTCGTGCACTGTTGTGAAGTGTGACGTTTTTATGGCAGTGGGGCGGCGCAGCTGCATGTGGGTAGTGTCAACTTTATCGGACATGTTGTATTTCGCTCTGTAATGGCGAGTCCGAGGACGGGACTGAGTTACTTTAGAGTGTGGATGACCAAGAAGGGTGCTGTCATAACTTGAATCAGACCATTATCGATTTTCCGTTCAGTAGCAAATTCCTACTTGATATGGACGAAAGACTGCGGGAACCTTGCTCTCTTAATAATATTAACTGTTATTACGTGTGATTGACGTGTGGTAGTTTGGCTGTTTACGTATGACGTATCAGGGGTGGGGTGGGGGATCCCACATAGTGCGATGCTGTGGTGTTGTCCCTCCTTTCCATATGATCGGTTTTCTGCACACCGAATAAGGGAATGTTTGCGGAAAATGTTGACTCGTGTTGATGATGGTGGTGTTCTGTTGTAGGGAAGTCGGCGGCTGCTGTAAGATGCTGGCATAATGTGAGTTGGGCAGATCCAGGTTTACAAGATGGGGAATGCCAATTCTGTTGCTGTTGTGGAAATTTTGGGTTGCGGAAAGTGATGAATTCCCCGCATTCGTGTGGGAGAAAATGTTGCAGAAAAAGGTGTCTCTAAGTTTTTATGTTACAAAAGTTAGGTGCATGCTAACGATGTTGTTGATGGTGTTGAATGTCCCCGTTATATCCTCTCTATAACCGGGTATATATGTGGCATTCGCGCAATGATGAATTGACATATCCAGCCTTGCAAGTGTGTTCTATATGCTCCTGGCTGGGTGTGATGCTTGGACTGCTCACAGGGGACTTGGTAGGGTGGTTGTGGTTAGGGATGCCCTTTGGATGGGGATGGTCATCTCCCCTTACACGACGGTTGGTACTCTGTCATAGTGTTTAAGTACCGGGAATAGTCAAGCCGACAGTCTGCTGAACAGGCTGCTTCCCTGCCCACTACCAGCGGGGGGGGGGTTGCTTTGGTGTGGGATGCCACCTCCGCGAGTTGGAGTGGGTGTGGTGGTGGCATAGGATGGGATGCACCTTGGATAGGTGGTGGTCTCGCGATTTGATGTTGTGGAGGGGTACACCAAGTTGTGCGGTGTTTGCTGTTCTTCAAAACAAGCCAAGGTCTCAGAAGCCTCTTTACTTCCATGCTATTTATTACATGTTCCACCCCACAAGAAGCCTGCCCCAGGGCAGCCTCAGCTTCCGCTAGTGGTAACTCTATAATTGGGGTAAAAGCATGAAGTGTGTGGGAATAGTAATAGGTCGGCGAAACAACTTTTCCGCCCTTCTCCTTGGACAGCACAAACGAGAGTCTTCAGATATGACTTCCCAGGTCGTGTAGACCCGCTCTGAGATGGCGAGTACGTATCTCATCATCGTCCTCAGCGTTAGTCATATGTTCGCCAGACTCCTGGCTTGGCAGGAGAGGGGTCGAATTGACACCGTGGTGTTCTGGACTAACGTCGGGAATACTTGTTTCCGTAGAGACATCTGTCTGCGTACCAGTGTCCCGTGGAACGCTCTGTCCGAGCTCTGCCACTGGGTCGTCACTGACACAAGGTTTAAGTCGATCAAAGTGTATGACTGAGGTCAGGCCATCCGAGGCATGGATATGATAGGTCACGTCCAACTTCTTACCTTCTACCACATAAGGGCCTTTCCACTGGTAACTCGGTTTACTTGGCACATTTGCAGAACGTCGCGAATCGTGAACCCAAACCATTTTCCCCCACCTCATATGGGTCTCCATGCACTCACCGGTCATGCCACGCTTTCTGACGTCGCTGTGTAGTGGATAATGTTGCTCTCACCAGCTCATGGGTCTGTTCTATTCGCTGCTGCATGAGCTCTACATAGGGAGATGGTGAAGTTTTCTCTCCTGGAATCTGGGGCATGGCTAGATCTAGGGGTAAGGCTAATTCATGGACTCATTAACCGAACAGGGGTATAACCTGTGCTGGAATGGATTGAAGGGCGGTATGCCATGAGCACATATGGGAGTCGCAGATCTCAATCCCAACAATCAAGGCATGCTTCCTTTGTCAGCATCTCTGCCAAGGTGTGGTTGAACCGTTCTGCAATCCCATCACTACTCGAATTGTAGGGCGTTATGAGTGTTTTGACTGTATGAAACAATTTGCAGAGCTCAGAGATCAGCCAGCTCCCAAAATTACTTCCTTGGTCGGAGTGCAGTTCATAGGGCATACCGAATCAGCAGAGCACATTGCTTGTCAGGACATCTGCTACTGTAGATGCCTCTTTGTCCGGCAAAGCAAATGCTTCTACCCACTTCATAAAATAATCTTGTAATACAAGGATGTACTTATTTCCTTCATCCATCGTATTCAAGGGTCCGAGCACATCAATAGCCACATGCTCCCACGGTGCACCAACAATTTTAACACATTTGGCGACCCATGCCCTCACACTATCGCATATCCCAATCCAGGGGAATCTCTGTTCAATTCGTGTTGTAGTTCACTAGATGGCTAGGTGTTCAGCACTGTCGTGCAGTTGCACTAAGATGGTTTCACTATAATGCTCCGGGATCACTATCCAGATGTTAATGTAGAGGATGTCATCTTGCATATGACATTCTCGAAACCTTTGATAGTAGTATTTTGCCATCACAGAAAGTGCTGTAACAGACTCCTTAAGAGGACGTACCCCCTCCTGGATCCACGCATATAAGTTCTGTGTTTGCGCATCTGTTGCTTGTTCATGAGCGACTGTCTCCATATTCCACTCTGTGCACCACAATTCGGGGAACACTGGAGATGGCTGTGTAGTATGTGTCATGGTGGTAGCCACTTCTTGTTCTTCCGCGCGACTGATTCTGCTCAGGGCATCAGTATTTCCATGCAGTTTGCCGGGTCTATGAACAACATTGAAGTTAAAGGCTTGCAGGGATTCCTGCCACCTCGCTACCTGGCTCTCCAGATTTTTTAGGTCTTTGAGCCAGCATAGGGAGGCATGATCTGTATGCAGGGTAAATGGGTGCCTGTACAGAAAGTGTTTATAGTACTTGACGAAATAGACCACAGGTAACAATTCTCTCTTAGTGGTTGCGTAGCATTTCTCTGTTTTATTCAGAGTATGTGAACCAAAACCCAGTACCTGCTCTGTTCCATCTTCTGTGACCTGAGATAGAACTGCACCAATGGCATACGCCGATGCATCAGTGTTTAAGATGAAATCGAGGTTAGGGATAGGATGAGCAAGAAATGGGGTGGTCGTCAAGAGTTCCTTCAGCGCCCTGAAGGACCCTTCACACTCACTCATCCACTCGAATGGTTGATCCTTTTCAGTGATCCTAAATAATGGTGATGCAATCTCGCTAAAGTGACGGATGTAACGACGATAGGACTGGCAGAGACCCAGGAAACTCCGGGTGTCCGTGACTGAAGTGGGTGTCTGCCACTCTGCTACTGCTTTAGTTTTTGATGGCTGAGTAGCCATTCCATCGCCGGATATGATGTGTCCCAGGAACTCGATGTTCTGTCTAAAAAAATGACACTTGTTGCGTTTGAGCTTCAAATTTGCTGTGTGAAAGTGAATTAGAACTTTGTCCAGGTTGGACAAAGTTTGCTCAAACGAGGAGCCAAAGACGATTATGTCGTTGGTGTAACAGAGACAGATCTCCCATTGCAGGGGAGTTAATACCTGCTCAATGAGATGCTCAAACATTCCAGGAGCGTTGCACAATCCGTAGGGCATCTTGCGGAACTGGAAAAGACCATCTCAGCATATAAACGCGGTCTTCTCCTGATCAGCCTTATCCATTGCTACCTGCCATTATCCACTAGCTATGTCAAGGGTACAAAACCACTTGGCTCCAGACAAGGAATCTAAGGCCTGATCTATCCGAGGTAATAGATAAGTGTCCTTGACGCTAAGATCATTAAGGCGGCAGTAGTCTATACAAAACCGCTAAGATCCATCCTTTTTGCCTGCTAGTACAATGGAACTGGCTCAGGGGGATGCTGATGGCTCTATTATGCCTGTCTGCAACATGTCATTCACTTGTTGATGTGCTTCCGCCTCCTTGTGAATGGGAAGACATTGAATGGGAAGACATCGAATGGGAAGACATCGAATGGGTCGGTTGTCTCCGGTGTCGATGGAGTGTCACATGCAGATATATGTCATGTAGGTGTTCCAGCAAAATCATCAGAAGTTGATGCTGGTGTAGGTGTAGTACGGGGTGTCTCCAGTGATATCACATCTACCAGATGGCCACAACTAACTCCCAGTTCAAGAGTTATTGGGTCCATTGTGCCATTGAATACCCAGAAGGGTATATGATCCTTGTTGGTGGTGTCCACGATCATCCGGGAACTGGTGCATTGTGAGGTGATCATGTAATCAGGGTCGGGTTCCAGCATAGCTATGTGTGTGTTGTTTCCTAACTGTGGTGCAGTGGGCCATACGATTTTCTCTTGTCCCAGCGCAAATGTGGCTGTAGATGCCAAAATCACTGCACATGTGTCGTACAGCGATGATTCCAGTCCAAGGGGTAATTCCTGTTGTCTGCAATGTATGATGGCTTCGCTGGCACTGAGGAAATCAGAGCCAAGCAGGGCATCATTTTGAATAGAGGCAATGACAACTCGCTGTATGAATTGCATTTCCTCTATCTGTATTACGAGGTTCACCGTACCAGCTCCTATAGCTGTTTGCCAAAATATGTTTGTAGGCATAAGGGGTGGCTTCTTATGAGGTGGAATGCTCTCATACAAGCACTTGTTAAAAACGGTGATGGAAGCTCCAGTGTCAACAGTGGCACTGGTGGAAACACCACTAAACAGACAGGTGTGCCTGTGGAAGAGTTTCCAATGATATTGCTTGCAGGATTGTTTTTGGTGCAGTATCATCCTGTATAAATTCGGTCTGTTTCCGGATAGCTTCCATGAGTGCAGTTGGTGGCTGAGTGAGGAAGGGGCCACCCCATTGTTGCTGCCACTGTGATTGCCTAGGCGATGATGGAGCCGGGGGTAGCAGTGGTTGTGGTTGTGCTGTTGATGCTGTTTCCATGTATTGTGAGTTGGGGTATACAGCAGTGCAGACAGGACTGTTGCAGTCATGGATGAGGGCTAGCTGTGTGAGCCACTTTTTACAATGCATCATGGGATGTTTAGTTGATGCACAAAAGAAGCAATGACGGCATTGGGAGTTGCCCTTCTTTGTATGATGCTCCTTCTGGCGAATCCAGGATGCTGAATGTTGACTTTCGTCCATGTCACTGCTGCTGCTGCTGGATGTAGTGGGTGATGTTGTTAGGGCACGTGAGTTGCAAGCCACCAAGGGACACCTCGGTGGTGGGTCGTGTTGCTTGTACAACTGTAGTTTCAGCGGAGGCGCTACAACTTACCACTGCCGTTTTACATATGAAAGAAGGTTCGTTAGATATGGAGGTTGCGGGGTCACAATCTCTGGCAGGGGGAGAAGTCAGTGTCGTAGATGTAGTGTGCATCGTTGGTACTGACATATATGAAGCCGGGTGTGTGTGGTTGCATACTGTCGTGTGAGAATGAGTTGTTGTGTAGGCCATCTGACATTGTAGTCCAGAGGCCACAGTTGAGCCGGGTTGTAAGAGTGAGCACTGAAGCGACTCTGTAATCGGTGCCCGTTCTAGTTTAATGGGGTCTCTGACTGCGGTGTACATCAGTCAGCTGTAGGAGTTGTAGACAAAGGGCGGTTGGGACATCGCTCCCTCCAGTGGTCCGGCTGACCACATCCGAAACATGTGTTTGGTGGCTGTATGTGGCTACTATCGTACTTGGTGCTGGACATAATCTCGTCTGTGTTGCGACTGTGGTGCTGAGTGAGGTGACTAAGTTGGTGAGTGCGAAGATCTGTTTCGTGATCTCTGCTAACCTATCATGTATGTTCTGGCTATTGCTGTTGCTGTGCTGGTTCCCACGTCCAGGGGCATCATTGTGGCCCCAGCAAAGGGATTGACCACGCCCTCTTCCTCTAGGCACGTGATTTTGACTTGTGGGGTGTCCTGTTGGTGCTTGCAGGTCTGATGCTGGTGTAGTGACGGATGCAGTGGTGTTGTCGGTGGTGGGTGCGAGGTTCACATCATTCACTTAATTTATGGGATGTAGTTGGTGGTGATTATCTTTCTCCCGCTCAAAGAAATTCTCAATTCGAACTGCAGTTGCTGTCAACTGTTGACGACTACCATGCTCTATAAGAAATAACTTTTCTTTAAGGGCTGGTTCACCACTCAACGTGTCGATAAAGTTGACTAGATGCAAGTGTGTGACACCCTCGTGATTCATGCTGGGGTAAGCGTGGGTAACTAGTCATCGAATACGACTAGCCAACTCCAGAAGTGTTCCCACGGATCATCGATGCAAGTTCTTAAGTTGCAGATGACTGGTCTCCCTGAGGGCCATGTCCCCGAATCTTTCTGACAACGCACTTTCCAACTCCATGTACATATGTGTGTAATCTGTGTCCAAATCTGCCAGGACTTGAGGTGCTTTCCTGGACAGTTTTGCGACTGGATATTCTCCCATTTGATGATCCATTCACCGATTTGTACGACTTATGATCTCAAACTGGACTTTATAATTAGCCCAATCATTTTTCTCACTAAATTCAGGAGGGAGAATTGTCCGGCCATGTCCACAATAAGAAGTGATGGGCGCGAATCCAGGTGGTTGTTATGGGGATACTGACGTAAACGCAGATGCTGATCTGTGTGTTGGTGGTGGTGGTGTTGGTGGTGTTTCCTGTAGATTTCCCTGATGATGAATCCATGTCCATGAAGGCGATTCCCGTCGATGGTGCTGTGCACGATACGTAGGGTCCGCTGAATACTGCCCTGATGTGGGTCCATAGACGGGTGTTGGTCTATAGACTGGTGGAGGCATATTATGTAGATGATGCAGATGCTCTACGGGATGTTGTGACAGGTGTTCCTCATATGGAGGCGGCGCAGGTGAGTGACGGGGATGTGTGCTGTGTGGTGCTCTTCTGGCATATTGTTGGAATAGATGTGCCGCATCTCCCAGCTCATATCATGGTAACGAGCGATAATATGGTGGTGATGTGCAGACCGGTGGTGATGCGGGATATGGTACATGAGGTTCCGGCCATTGGTGACCCTGTGATGGCGTTGGCGGACATAATGGTTGTGAAGGATATAATTATGTCCCCATAGGTGTCTGTGTCATGATTGACTGCAATCCGGCATAGATGGTGGGTGCCTATTGTGGATATCCGATAAGGTTATATACTGAGTTCCCGCCTGCGAGGCATCACGGAATGTCCCCTTGCTGATCTGCGAAAACTCGTGCAAAGGTGGTGCTGGTTGTTCCACACCAGGGAAATTATTAGCATAGTCAGTGAGGACACATTCTGTTCTCCTGTCATATGATGGTACTTCCTAGTCTAGGGAGTGCTGACCGTCTGATGAAGGAGACTGAAACGTGCAAATGTTGAGAGTTGGCGTGGGTTCGCTTCTCGCTCAAGCCCCAAATCGGGCGCCACCCTTAGCTAATGAGGGTATGCATTGGTCCACTATGTTGCTCCACTACATTGCACCGCATGTACAGCATGCACGGAAGGGTTGGTTTGCTATGGTTCTCGGGGTTACGGATCCCGTATCGTGACTCTCGGGAAGGTACAAAAACCAGCTTCTGGAGCCGGTGGAATGATCATGTTCCAGTGGGCTGTGCGACCATTGCCCCTGAGATTGAACTGCACGGTCTCGTCCCAACTGTTCATGTCACTGGGATGTCGAACCAACTAGTTTAAAAGTCTGGACATGATGATAATAATTAATAGCAAAGACTATACAAACAATGGTACTCGTTTGCTAGTGAATGAGCAAAAATAAAACAGTACATAGAGCCAACCTGGTGCTCTTTCTATCTGAGATCGCCGAAGTTACTACACAGATTCGTAAATCCGCACAAGAGAGCATCGCAACGAGGCCACTTGAATAGTTTAATATAAACCAATATACTCCCAACACATACAAAATATTATTGTCGCGAGAGGAAAGTGCCTCGCGCAGGCCTCCGTCACAGGAAAATAACTTCAACGCCGAAGTGGAGGAAAAGAGCTGGCAAAAATGGCCACTCTTTTGTTCAAACAAAAATCTAAGTGCGGTGGTTCAATCCTAGTGAAACTATAATTAATGTGATGCACGCTGATTTACGTGAAGGCGGAATGGATGATTTCCGAGGAATTCATAGGTCACCGTCTTATGTAGGTCAAAAGATATTGCATTGGTAGTTGCCGCTTTGTTTATGCGGGCCTTCTGCTACATTATAACCTACCATTTGGTTATTAGATACGTTTCCAAGCTTTGGCCGCAAGTGTCAGGGATGCCTACCTACCTTTGGACACATACATCTAACTGGCGAAGATGCCCCATTTCCCAAAGGTCGCTCTGCATAGCATCTTCCTCAGATAGATAGTGTGCGTACATGTTATCGTCCTGCAACCACATATAGCATCACTAGGACGGGTTACAGTTCACAAAAGCAATTTAGAAAGCACAATGGTATTTTTTGTGGGGAGTAAGAGACAAATATCCATCGCCAGTGACCTTCCCGTGAGGGCGTGGTGGGTTCTAAGACCTCACGCAGTCACTACACCGACTTAGATGGAGATCTGCGTCTTGTCCATCGCCCTTGTGTTACGGAACTAACATTGTGGTCCAGAAGATCCGGTGAGTTATCCACCAAGAATCACCTCGGCTCTACATCCTGTAGAATTTAAATCTGGCCCGCAAGGGTCATCTGCAGAGAAGCTCCTCTGTGAGTTGTTTCGGAGAGGGCGTTCTTATATTATTTTATTTTGCCCACGGATGGCCATCTGTGAGCTTCCAAAATTCGTGATTGCGGATGTCCAAGACTGCTCACCGGCGCAGGAGATCTCAATTCCGAATGGCACTGCTGTGGGTAGGTACCCCAGTTAATTAGCAGTTCTGCATGCTTGGAATGTACCTGGAGCGGTAGTCCCGTACCCAGCCTAGCTGGGATGGTCCGTACCCGTCCTCCTCACTACCTGAACCTCCGTATTTTTTAGGCTTCTGAGCCAGAGTAATGAGGCGTGGTCTGTACGCAGTGTAACTGGGCGTCTGTACAGAAAGTGTTTCTAATATTCGACGAAATACACCGAAGCCAATAATACTCTCTTAGTGCTTAAATAACGTTTCTCTGTTTTATTCAGAGTATGTGAATCATACCCTAGGACCTGGTCCATTCCATCCTCTGTGACCTGGAATAGAACAGCACCTATTGCATAAGCAGATGCATTAGTCTCTAAGATGAAATCGAGGTTAGGGTTAGGATGAGCAAGAATTGGGACAGTCGTCAATTGTTCCTTCAAGGCGTTGAAGGAAACCTCATGCTCACTCATCCACACAAATGGTCTATCCTTTTCAGTGATCTAGACTAACAGTGAAGTTATCTCACTAAAGTGACGGATGTACCGGCGATAGTACTGGCAGAGGCCTAGGAAGGTCCTGGTGTTTGTTCACTTACATGCTTTGGCCTTCCCGGTGTATTTCCAATTGCAGTCGCCACACGGCCACCTAGTAGTCTACACAGGATGCAGCCCAGGCTAGGTGCCTCTCCATATATGTGCATGATATTAAGGACCATGCCTATAAGAACATGATTGAGGACCATTAAATGGCCATCTTGGCAAGGGCATGCAGCCCCGCATAGACGTATTATGAAGGTGATCCACCTTCCATCGACTTGTACACTGTCTCCAGTTCAGCAAGTAGCACGTTACGCCCTCTCCCACAGATAACCTCCTGCATCTCAAAGCATCACTTTTCACTATGTCTGATTACAGGAGGCATGACTCGGAATACGAATGCTTTCCATGGCCTGAATGTGCATTGAGCCATCTTGACCACACATAACCAGAAATGGTTTGATGAACTGACCTGATCGAGATGCCCAGCCGGCGACCCAGTCGATAGTGATAACCATCTGGGCTCATGCCCAGGGGTAACTGACAGTCTGATCCGCACCCATCTGCCAACAGTGTGCGAACTTTGACGGTTTTCAACGGCATTGGCTGCAGAGTGTCTCTAGAACACAACCAGAAATCTGCAGAGACTTAAGGCGCACTGGATGAGGTGTGTTGCCTCGTATCACGCATGGCAGCTTACTGAGATAGGGGGTGATCCGAAAACTCTAGGGTAGCACCGATCCCAGCAGGCCAAACAGTGCAGACGAATGCGGTCTTCTCACGATCAGCCTCATCCATGGCTACTTGCCAGTAACCACTCGCCAGGTTAAAAGTACAAAGCCATTTAGCTCCAGACAACGAATCTAGTGCCTGATCTATCCGAGGTAATGGATAAGTGTCTTTGATGCTTAGATCGAGGTTCACATCATTCACTTCATTTATGGGATGTAGTTGGTGGTGATTATCTTTCTCCCGCTCAAAGAAATTCTCAATTCGAACTGCAGTTGCTGTCAACTGTTGACGACTACCATGCTCTATAAGAAATAACTTTTCTTTAAGGGCTGGATCACCACTCAACGTTTCGATAAAGTTGACTAGATGCAAGTGTGTGACACCCTCGTGATTCATGCTGGGGTAAGCGTGGGTAACTAGTCATCGAATACGACTAGCCAACTCCAGAAGTGTTCCCACGGATCATCGATGCAAGTTCTTAAGTTGCAGATGACTGGTCTCACTGAGGGCCATGTCCCCGAATCTTTCTGACAACGCACTTTCCAACTCCATGTACATAGGTGGGTAATCTGTGTCCAAATCTGCCAGGACTTGAGGTGCTTTCCTGGACAGTTTTGCGGCTGGATATTCTCCCATTTGATGATCCATTCACCGATTTGTACGACTTATGATCTCAAACTGGACTTTATAATTAGCCCAATCATTTTTCTCACTAAATTCAGGAGGGAGAATTGTCCGGCCATGTCCACAATAAGAAGTGATGGGGATACTGACGTAAACGCAGATGCTGATCTGTGTGTTGGTGGTGGTGGTGTTGGTGGTGTTTCCTGTAGATTTCCCTGATGATGAATCCATGTCCATGAAGGCGATTCCCGTCGATGGTGCTGTGCACGATATGTAGGGTCCGCTGAATACTGCCCTGATGTGGGTCCATAGACGGGTGTTGGTCTATAGACTGGTGGAGGCATATTATGTAGATGATGCAGATGCTCTACGGGATGTTGTGACAGATGTTCCTCATATGGAGGCGGCGCAGGTGACTGACGGGGATGTGTGCTGTGTGGTGCTCTTCTGGCATATTGTTGGAATAGATGTGCCGCATCTCCCAGCTCATATCATGGTAACGAGCGATAATATGGTGGTGATGTGCAGACCGGTGGAGATGCGGGATATGGTACATGAGGTTCCGGCCATTGGTGACCCTGTGATGGCGTTGTCGGACATAATGGTTGTGAAGGATATAATTATGCCCCCATAGGTGTCTGTGTCATGATTGACTGCAATCCGGCATAGATGTTGGGTGCCTATTGTGGATATCCGATAAGGTTATATACTGAGTTCCCGCCTGCGAGGCAACACGGAATGTCCCCTTGCTGATCTGCGAAAACTCGTGCAAAGGTGGTGCTGGTTGTTCCACACCAGGGAAATTATTAGCATAGTCAGTGAGGACACATTCTGTTCTCCTATCATATGATGGTACTTCCTAGTCTAGGGAGTGCTGACCGTCTGATGAAGGAGACTGAAACGTGCGAATGTTGAGAGTTGGCGTGGGTTCGCTTCTCGTTCAAGCCCCAAATCGGGCGCCACCCTTAGCTAATGAGAGTATGCACTGGTCCACTATGTTGCTCCACTACATTGCACCGCATGTACAGCATGCACGGAAGGGTTGGTTTTCTATGGTTCTCGGGGTTACGGATCCCGTATCGTGACTCTCCGGAAGGAACAAAAACCAGCTTCTGGAGCCGGTGGAATGATCCTGTTCCAGTGGGCTGTGCGACCATTGCCGCTGAGATTGAACTGCACGGTCTCGTCCCAACTGTTCATGTCACTGGGATGTCGATCCAACTAGTTTAAAAGTCTGGACATGCTGATAATAATTAATAGCAAAGACTATACAAACAATGGTACTCGTTTGCTAGTGAATGAGCAAAAATAAAACAGTACATAGAGCCAACCTGGTGCTCTTTCTATGTAGGATCGCCGAAGTTACTACACAGATTCGTAAATCCGCACAAGAGAGCATCGCAACGAGACCACTTGAATAGTTTAATATAAACCAATATACTCCCAACACATACAAAATATTATTGTCGCGAGAGGAAAGTGCCTCGCGCAGGCCTCCGTCACAGGAAAATAACTTCAACGCCGAAGTGGAGGAAAAGAGCTGGCAAAAATGGCCACTCTTTTGTTCAAACAAAAATCTAAGTGCGGTGGTTCAATCCTAGTGAAACTATAATTAATGTGATGCACGCCGATTTACGTGAAGGCGGAATGGATGATTTCCGAGGAATTCATAGGTCACCGTCTTATGTAGGTCAAAAGATATTGCATTGGTAGTTGCCGCTTTGTTTATGCGGGCCTTCTGCTACATTATAACCTACCATTTGGTTATTAGATACGTTTCCAAGCTTTGGCCGCAAGTGTCAGGGATGCCTACCTACCTTTGGACACATACATCTAACTGGCGAAGATGCCCCATTTCCCAAAGGTCGCTCTGCATAGCATCTTCCTCAGATAGATAGTGTGCGTACATGTTATCGTCCTGCAACCACATATAGCATCACTAGGACGGGTTACAGTTCACAAAAGCAATTTAGAAAGCGCAATGGTATTTATGGTGGGGAGTAAGAGACAAATATCCATCGCCAGTGACCTTCCCGTGAGGGCGTGGTGGGTTCTAAGACCTCACGCAGTCACTACACCGAGTTAGATGGAGATCTGCGTCTTGTCCATCACCCGTGTGTTACGGAACTAACATTGTGGTCCAGAAGATCCTGTGAGTTATCCACCAAGAATCACCTCGGCTCCACATCCTGTAGAATTTAAATCTGGCCCGCAAGGGTCATCTGCAGAGAAGCTCCTCTGTGAGTTGTTTCGGAGAGGGCGTTCTTATATTATTTTATTTTGCCCACG
This sequence comes from Chaetoderma sp. LZ-2023a, assembly GCA_034401795.1. Lineage (NCBI taxonomy): Eukaryota > Metazoa > Mollusca > Caudofoveata > Chaetodermatida > Chaetodermatidae > Chaetoderma > Chaetoderma sp. LZ-2023a. The sequence goes on along the minus strand of CM067373.1, from coordinate 85,244,165 downwards.
GATGGCCATCTGTGAGCCTCCAAAATTCGTGGTTGCGGATGTCCAAGACTGCTCACCGGCGCAGGAGATCTCAATTCCGAATGGCACTGCTGTGGGTAGGTACCCCAGTTAGTTAGCAGTTCTGCATGCTTGGAATGTACCTGGAGCGGTAGTCCCGTACCCAGCCTAGCTGGGATGGTCCGTACCCGTCCTCCTCACCAGGAATTCTGGGCATGGCCAGATCCAGGGGAAAGGCTAACTCATGGCCTAACATTAGCAAAGCAGGAGTATAGCTTGTGGTGGAATGTATTGAAGTGCGGTATGCCATGAACACATATTGGAGCCGCAGATCCCAATCACGACAATCAAGGTGTGTTTCCTTAGTCTTCATCACCGCGAGAGTTCTGTTGAACCTCTCCACCATCCTGTCCCCACGTGGATGGCGTGTTGTGCGTGTGTTGACTATATGAAACAATTTGCAGAGCTCGGAGATCAGCCGACTCTCAAAATTGCTACCTTGGTCGGAATGCAACTCATATGGCATACCAACAACAACAAAATACATTGCTTGCTACTGTGGATGCCTCTTGGTCTAGATAAGCAAATGCTTCTACCCACTTCGTAAAATAATCTTGTAATACGAGGATGTATTTATTTCATTCATACATCGTATTCAAGGGTCCAAGCACATCAATAGCCACTCGTTCCCATGGTGCACCAACTATTTTAATTTGTAATTGTGTGGTGTGTTGTTGGCCAACAGCACGTCTTTGGCAGGGTATACATTTGGCCACACATGCCTTCACACTGTCACGTATACCTATCCAGTAGAATCTTTGTTTTATCCGCTCGACTGTTCGTTCTATGGCCAGATGGCCAGTGTTGTCATGTAGTTGTTCTAGGAAAACGCTCAGGAAATATTATCTGTTGATTGATATAGAGAATCCTATTGTGCACATGACATTCCACATATCTTTGATAATAATATTCCTGCCATATCATTACCTGAACCTCCGGATTTTTTAGGCTTCTGAGCCAGTGTAATGAGGCGTGATTTGTACGCAGTGTAACTGGGCGTCTGTACAGAAAGTGTTTCTAATATTCGACGAAGTACACCGAAGCCAATAATACTCTCTTAGTGCTTAAATAACGTTTCTCTGTTTTATTCAGAGTATGTGAATCATACCCTAGGACCTGGTCCATTCCATACTGTGACCTGGAATAGAACAGCACCTATTGCATAAGCAGATGCATTAGTCTCTAAGATGAAATCGAGGTTAGGGTTAGGATGAGCAAGAATTGGGACAGTCGTCAATTGTTCCTTCAAGGCTTTGAAGGAAACCTCACGCTCACTCGTCCACTCAAATGGTTTATCCTTTTCAGTGATCTAGACTAACAGTGAAGTTATCTCACTAAAGTGATGGATGTACCGGCGATAGTACTGGCAGTTCACTTTGATGCTTTGGCCTTCCCGGTGTATTTCCAATTGCGGTCGCCACACGGCCACCTAGTAGTCTACACAGGATGCAGCCCAAGCTAGGTGCCTTTCCATATATGTGCATGAGATTAAGGACCATGCCTATAAGAACATGATTGAGGACCATTAAATGGCCATCTTGGCAAGGGCCTGCAGCCACCATAGACGTATTATGAAGGTGATCCATCTTCCGTCGACTTGTACACTGTCTCCAGTTCAGCAAGTAGCACATTACGCCCTCTCCCACAGATAACCTCCTGCATCCCAAAGCATCACTTTTCACTATGTCTGATTACAGGAGGCATGACTCGGAATACGAATGCTTTCCATGGCCTGAATGTGCATTGAGCCATCTTGACCACACATAACCAGAAATGGTTTGATGAACTGACTTGATCGAGATGCCCAGCCGGCGACCCAGTCGATAGTGATAACCATATGGGCTCATGCCCAGGGGTAACTGACAGTCTGATCCGCACCCATCTGCCAACAGTGTGCGAACTTTGACGGTTTTCAACGGCATTGGCTGCAGAGTGTCTCTAGAACACAACCAGAAATCTGCAGAGACTTAAGGCGCACTGGATGAGGTGTGTTGCCTCGTATCACGCATGTCAGCTTACTGAGATAGGGGGTGATCCGAAAACTCTAGGGTAGCACCGATCCCAGCAGGCCAAACAGTGCAGACGAATGCGGTCTTCTCACGATCAGCCTCATCCATGGCTACTTGCCAGTAACCACTCGCCAGGTTAAAAGTACAAAGCCATTTAGCTCCAGACAACGAATCTAGTGCCTGATCTATCCGAGGTAATGGATAAGTGTCTTTGATGCTTAGATCATTAAGGTGGCGGTAGTCAATACAAAACCACAAAGATCCGCCCTTCTTGCCTGCTAGAATGATAAGACAGGCCCATGATCAGATGCAGAGCCCTCAATGATACCTGTTCATAACATGTCATTTACTTTCTGGTGTGCTTCTGCTTCTTTGTGTATGGGGAGATGATGCACCGACGGATGGACTGGGTGGTTGTGTCCAGTGTTGATGGAGTGCCATACCAGATGGGTTTCTTCTAGGTCCATATCTACCATGGAAAAGCTATCCTGGTATTTATATAAAAGACACCGCATGTCACGTTCATGAGATGTCATTAATCCAACTGTGGCATGTAAATATAGGTCATGCAGATGTTCTGGTAAGCTATCATCAGAAGGTGTTGTTGTTGTGGGTGCAGTGGGGTGTGTTTCCACCGATATCACATCCACGAAATGGCCACAGCAAACGCCTTGGACAAGTATTATAGGTTCAGCTGCACAATTGAATACCCTGAAAGGTATTCGATTGGTCACTTGCACCCTTGGGCCTTCCCGGTGTTTTTCCTATTGCGGCCCGGCTGCCTAGTAGTCTACACAGGATGCCGCCTAGGCTAGGTGCCTTTCCATACATGTGCATGAGATTAAGGACCATGCCTATAAAAGCATGATTGAGGAACATGGTCCATGGGACATTAACCTAGTTGACTTCTGACTGATCTGGTACTGTACTGGATGCCCATTAAATGAACATTTTGGCAAGGGCCCGCAGTCCTGCATAGACTATACTATGAAGGTGTTCCACCTTCCGGTGTACTAGGATCACGACTTGTACACTGTCGCCAGTTCAGCAAGTAACATATTATGCCCTCTCCCATATATACCCTCCTGCTTCCCAAAGCATCACTTTTCATAGTCTCTGATCACGGGAGGCATGACTCACAATACGAACGATTGCCATGGCCTGACTGTACATTGAGCCATCTTGATCACACATAACCAGAAAAGGGTTTGATGAACTGAAATGATCAAGATGACTTGCCAGCGACCCAGTTGATAGCGATCATGCTCTGTGCTCACGCGCACAACTGATGGTCCGTACCCATTTGCCAACAGAATATGAACTTTGACCATTTTTCCAGACCTTCAGTACAGGGCATCTTTGGCAAGCGTGAACCTATAAAAGTTTGCAGAGATTTTAGGTGCCCTGTGTGAGGTTAGTGGCCTCATACTACACATGTCCACTTACTGAAACAGGGGGGGGGGGGGGGGGGGGGTGACCTAAAATCTATTGCGGGTCCACTGATGCCTGTTACCAACAATGCTTGAGGAGCAACTTCCTCCCGGTTGTTGGTGGTGTCGACTATCATTCGTGGACCAGCACATTGGGAGGCTAGCATATATTCGGGATCAGGTTCCAACATTGCGGTGTGTGCATCATTTCCTAACGGTGGTGCAGTGGCCCAGAGAATCTCCTCCTGTCCTGGCTCAACAGTAGCTGTGGAAGCCAATATCACCACGCAAGTGTCTCACAGTGATGATTCCGGTCCTAAAGGTATGCAGCCGCCGTGTATGTCTAGTTCCTGTTGTTTGCAGTGTATTACAGCTTCGCTGGTTCTGAGAAAGTCAGAACCTAATAGGGCATCATTTTGGATTGAGGCAACTACAACTCGCTGAATGAATTGCATTTCGTCTATCTATATAACTTATATATTACTTTGCGGTGTGCCTGCAGAAGAGTTTCTAAGGTTATTTCCTGCTGATCTTCCATGGATGTGGTTGGGTCATGTATGTAGAGTGCCTGTTTTTTAATAGCTTCCGTGAGTGTGGTGGGTGGCTAATTGTGGAAGGGGCCAACATGTTGCCGCTTCTGCTTGTTCTGCTTAGGCGATGATGGAGTTGGGGTAGCAATGGTGCTGGTTCTGTTGCTGGAAGGGTGTATTGTGAGTTTGTGTAGACAGCTGGTAGGATTGTACTGGCGGTGTAGTTTCAGAATTTCCATTTAATGGCAATGCATCATCATAGGCTTAGTGGATGCACAGAAAAAGCAATGTCTATGCCATGTCTGTCTCGATATTTTCGACGATGCCTTCTAAGGATCCATGATATTGAATGCTGGGAGTTATCCATATCACTGCCACTGCTGCTGGATGCGGTAGGTGATGGTGGTGGGAGTTGTGTACTGCATACCACCAGTGGACACTGTGTATCACGTGTCTTGGTGGTGGGACGTGGTGCTTGAATAAACGTTGTTTCAGTGGAGGTGCTACAACCAATCACTGCCGTTTCGCAAAAATGAGGGTTTAGTAGGTGTGGTTGGTGCGGGCGCACAGTTTACCACAGAGGGGGTGGATGTCAGTACTGCAGACGCGGTGCGTGTCGTTGGTACCGACCGGTGTGAAACCGTCATTAGTGTAGTGTGTTTTGGTGCAGAGGTGGCATTAATGTTGGAGTTGGTGAAGCCAGCTGACGTTGTTGTCTGAGGACCGCAGTTGAGCCAGGTTGCATGAGTGGGTACTGAGGTGACTTTATTCAGTGCCCGTTTTGGTTTGATGGGTGCTCAGGCTGTGGTGTCGTATGGTCAGTCACGGGCGTGGTGGAAAGGGGTCGGTTTGGATACCGTTTTCTCCAATCCATATGTTGGCCATATCCAAAACAGGCGTTAGGTTTCTGAGTGTTTGGTGCGATGTTCCTGGGTGGTGGCCTTCATGTCTGGGATAATTGTTTTGTTATCTCCTCCAACCATTCATGAGTGTTATACTGGTTGCTGTTGTTGTGTTGGTTCACGCATCATGCAGCATTATTATGGCTTCCCCGATGGGACTGACCACGCCCCCTACCTCTAGGCGCGTTGTTGTGATTTGGGGAGGTGCGTCCTGTTGTGGTGCAGACGCCGCTGCTGTAGCTGGGTCTGATGCAGTGTCTGAAGCAATTAAGATATTCACGTCATTTACCTCATTTATTGGGTGATTTTGTCGCCTACTATTTTTCTCTTTCTAAGAAGTTTTCTATCCGCACCGAAATTGCTGTTAGCGTTTGCAAACTGCCATGCTCCATTAAGAAGTTTTTCTCTTCAGGGCAGGTTCACCACTTAATGCGTCTATAAATGGGTTGAGATGTAAATGGGTTACTCCTTCATGATTAGTGCTGGGATATGCCCGTGTAACAAGTCATCTGCTATGGCTCGCTAGTTCAGGGAGTTTCTTCAACCTGCCTTCGCAAGTTTTTCAACTGCAGCCTACTAGTTTCTACCAAAACCGTGTCACAGAATCTTTCGGACAGGGCATTCTCAAGAATGGTGTAAGTGGGTGTCACATCTGACCCCAAATCTGTCAGGACCTGTAGTGCTTTGCCTGACAACTTAGCAGTCAAATACTCTCCCCATCTGCTGATGAAGGTCGTGGATGATGCCTATATTGATGTGTGTGTGCGGCAGTTGCATGGGTTCTTGTCGACGATGCTGTTATGTGTAAGAATATGTGGGCACGGTCGATTCTGCGAGTTTCCTAACAGGTATGGGGTGGTGCAGTGATAGAGGGGCATCATGCATCCATCTGGGTGGTTTCGTAGATCATTGTGTGGGTCTTCCCTCATATGGCGCTGGGCAAGGAGATAAGCGCGCGCGCGTGTGTGTGTGTGTGTGTGTGTGTGGGTGGGTGGGTGGGTGTGGGTGGGTGGGTGGGTGGGTTGGTGGTGGGTGGGTGGGTGGGTGGGTGTGTGTGTGTGTGAGTGACTTCTAATGTTACGATGTTGTTGGGTCTCCACATTCCAATGCCCATACCGAGGCGCAGGGTGGGTGTCGCGCTAGAGGGGATGATATTCGTACAGGGGGAGATGTGGACCTAGTTGCATGCTGTTTGGGCAACTGCTCACCTATGGATTCATTGGGTGAACGCATAGGTGGTGATGGTTGGTGATGTTCCCTTGGGTGACTATCATGACAACGTCCGTGATCCAGCGAAGGTGTTGGGTGCCAATCACGGATGTCTGACAAAGTTATTCTCGCTGATTGGCGAATACTCCTGTTCTATGGGTACTAATGATCCTGCACCGGTAAATTGGAAGTCATTACTGGTGACAGCTCTAGCAGTCCTCCCATCCAAATACTCCATCTCTTGATCAGGGGAGTAATTGTTGAAATGGAATGGGGACTGGAACATGCGGGAGTTATAGTTGGGTGAGGGTTCACTTCATCTTCGAGCCCCACATCGGGCGCCCCTTGCGGCCTCCAGGGGTATGCGCTGCTCTGGGTAATCATCCTGTACCTCAGCACCACAGGTACATGGTACGTCAGACCGATGATGCTAGTTAGCTAGCCTCGGAGATACGGGAGAATAATCGCATCTCTCTGGACTCCACAAAGACCGACCGAGTCGGTGGAATGATCACACTCCAGTGGGGTCATGCGACCATTGTCGCAGAAGTTGAACCATACTGTGTCATCCCTACTATTGGTTTACACCGGTGTGTGGGTTCATTACTATAAATCTTGATTTTAGACATAAAACAATATATATATATATATATATATATATATATATATATATATATATATATATATATATATATATATATATATATATATATATATTAGAGACAAACAATTGTACTCGTGTGCTGCTAAATTTAGTTAAGTTGTGTGGGCCTCCGTCACAGGAAAATGCGTACAACGCCAAAGCGGAGGAGGAGAGATGGCAAAAAGGGCCACTCTCCTATTCAAACAATGCTAACACTGAGAGAATTAATAAACCTAGTGTAATTATACGTTATTGGGATGCATGCCGGTTTACGTGAAGGTAGGGTGGATGATTTAAGTGGAATTCAACACTGTCACCGTATGTGAGTTAAAGATAATGATTTAGTAGATGTCGCTTTATTTCTGTGGGCCTTCTCTAGAACTTAATCACTACTCAATATATAGAATTTAGGATGCCCTAAGGTAGATGGACAATTTGTACAAACTTGCCGGTGCGCGGGGTATTACGGATCCGCAGCACTCGGAAAAGAGACTCTACCCAAACAGGTCTCCTTTGAAGTAGTCGTCCCTAGCTACTTTTAAATATATCCTACCAAGCTATTATAGTTAGGTTTAGTGACCGCATGTCACGCTCGCTAGTGCGAACATGAACTGCGATCTTAGTGAAAATTGTTGCTGATGGGGAGAAACAAGGTGGTGTGTTTGTTGTTGGTGCATAGTGTAACCTAAGCGAAGTATTTTTGTAGAATATAAATAAGTAACTAAACAAAAATATTAACGTGGATGGCTACTGCTATATTACAAAACTATACAATACAGTAAAATAATGTGGTCACATCCGACCTTGAAGTGCCTGTTAGTCATCAGGACTAAATAAAATAAATATATACAGTAAAATATAATACAGCTCACATCCGACCGTGCAGTACCTAAAAGTAATCGGTATCTACTGGAAAAATAGTCAAATAATAATATTAGGAGTACTTATTACTCATCGGTACAAAAATGTCCTAAAACGTCACTATTGTTGAAACGTCACATGTATGTGGCGCGAGCTAACACGATTCCGTAGTCGCTCTTTGGAGATTAGCCGCAGACGATCTAACTGATGCACCTCATACTCAAGAACGGTGAAGAAGATCTCGCGTTGGATGGATAGTAGATTGTCATGTACTGAATATAAAGTTGAGAATTAAGCGGCCGTGGAAAGTTCCATATTAATGCCGATTAAAGATGCCCTTTCTATTACTAAAGGCCTATGTTGAAAGTTAAATTGCTATGTGATACATCTTTCGAGGCACAATATGATACACACCGCATAGCTCATGCTCGTGCAGTGCATAAAGCAATGTCCTTATCCGGACTCTGGTCTAAAATGTTAATTGGAAGCACCAGACATGTGCGAAGTGGTCCTACCACATTTTCAGCGTGGTACGGCAGATCTGGCGCGATATCATCGAACACCACATGTTCTTCATACTGGGGGATGTTACATAACGGCCAAAAGGCCGCACCACAGAGAAGTTTGCTGGATTTGGGAACCCTCTCCCCAGTGGTATCTGCCGGGAGCTTACAAAAACTTAACTTGTGGCGCGGTGCGTGTGCTCCAGAGACGTGAGCTCAAAACCGAATGGCACTGTTGCACGCAGGTTATGGTCCACCGGGGCTAACAGTAAGCAGTAATACACGTCTTTATCTCTGGCAGTTTCACCACCAACGGCCTGTCGACTGAGATTCTGGAGCTCCTTTAATACATAATGGTGACGTCACGCCAGGACGTCTCGACCAATCAGCGCGTGCGTCATATAGAAGGTATGATTGCTGACCACTTAATCTGCTGGCCTTCACCCTAGGAAGCACGTGTGGTAGGACGATGTTTATTTTAGAAGGGAGCGCAAAATATTGGATGAATATACTCTGATATCTCGGCCATTTTTTAACCGATTTTGATTCTGTGAACAGTTTTGGAATCCTCGTTCGATTCTGGTAACGATTCTTACAAAGAAAAGCGATGCTGGCCTGTCACTTCCCATGTACCCTCACTGGTACCTCTAGGATAGCCTTTAAGCCAAAGTAGGATTCACCGAGCAAACATTAATTATATTAGGAACGGCCTAGCAGTGAACCTCGGGGCAATTACACAACCCTAAAGCAGGTAAACGTTAGCTTCAAGTGAATGAGTCTTATATGGTTTGTTCTCGACATGATCAGCGCCAGCAGAAGATGCGGATAGCAGACTAACCATACAGTGACTGGGAGAAGCGAATAGGATTTCCAGGACTTCCAGGAAGGTCAAAATAGTCTGTCATCTGCTTCTTCAGCCTCGCTGTAAATAGATATGGTGCTTATTCAATGCTACTGTGTTGTTGTTTTGTCCTTGTCTTGTTATTTGTGGTTGTGCTGACATGTGGCTAAAAGTTGCTCTTTGGCTATGGACTCATCGCCCAGACAACATGTATTCGCCATCAGCCTGAGGGAGTGGCTCAATAGGTACATTCCGAGATGGATGCCTGTGCTCATCCGCCAGGAAGGCAACTCATTATCAAAGTTAAGTAGGCATAAGCCATTCGAGGTCTAAGCACTTATATGCCTGGACTCAATAACTAACTGTTAGTCTAGCTGCTCTCAAAGGAGCGCCAAAAAGAATGCGGTGCCAACTAAACCAGTGACTATTATCCAGACGACTGCACCAGATTCTGTTGAAGCCGGTGCACCCCCTCCACGTAAACCAGCGTGCATCCCTATATATAAATGGCAATACACATATAATTCAACACCCTCTTGGCATTGTTCTAGATAAGGAGCGCAATCTTGACCATTTCTACTCCTCCGCTTCAGCGTGGTAGGAATTTTCCTGTGACTGAGGCCCGCACGAGGCACTTTCCTCTCACAAAACCAATTTATTGACCAGCTGGAGGCAATAGTTTATATTAAACTAGTTAGCTGTACTACGACCTCTCCTTCACAGGGGTACCTTCTGTATACATAAGGATAGGTTAGCTATCTTTTGGCGAGATACAAAACAGATGGCGCCAACTCGTCACTCTCTATTTATATTGCCGGAAACGAATTACTTTGTTAAACATTGCGCATACACTTTTGTAAGAAGCCAGCTTTCGACTCGCTGGGCTACGAATATCTTTATATCTCAAATTCTCTAACTTATAATGTATAGACACCAGTTACATGAATAGCCGAGATTACACAGTAGAGTTCGCCATTGGCGGAAATGGTCGCCCAGCCCCACTGGAATGTGAACGTTCCACCGACCCTAGAGGTCGGTCTTTGTCCTCACTGGTTGCCCGCAGTCTCCCCTCCACTCCCCAAGGCAAGCTAACCAGCATCGTCGGGCCGGTACATACCGCAAGTATGAGTCGGACTTCAAGAAAGAGTTGGCAGAGCAGCGTGGCGCCGGAGCTACAAGTGGCATCCAATGTGGGGCTCCAAATGATGAACCCCATCCCCATTATGACTTTCGACTATTCCAGCTGCCGTTCTACTTTAACGAGTATGCCCCCAAATATTATGAGGGGTACGCAGATGGTAGAGTAGTGCGTGAAGTAACTTCGAATATACCTGACATTAACATCCCACATGTGGGATCGACTGCACAACAACGAAAGATGTATTTGCCATTAAGTGAGGGTGCATGTGATCATCAACAAACACCGATGCTGGATTATTAACGTCGACGTCAAAGTCACCCAATAGAGAAATATCAACCACCCTACACTCCGCATCCACCAAGTGAGGCACCATACGTAAGACAGCACCAACCACGAAATAACATACACAGACCCACGTCTCCTCCACGAGACACTTCATCACCCATACCGTGACATACATCAAGATCACAGCATTATGAACTGGGGTACAGATTTCCTACACCCTCAGCTTATGTAGAGTCACATGTCAACATGAACGACCTATCGCCATTGGTCATCTCCTGGACCGCCGCCATACTGACGATGCCCAACACAACTTCCAACAGAACAACCGCGCTGGATAAGTGGTCAAATATGGTACAATTCAGTGCCCATACATAGGCTGTTTTCCATACATAAACCAGCTGATTCCACCATAAATCTTCCTCATCATGAACCACGGCGCCCTCAGGAACATATATGTGATAGGTCTCACACACCGCCATACCATCAACAATGATGCCCAATTTATTCACCACCTTCTTCCACATTTGTACCTATCCGTCTCACCGTTCCACCAGTTTTGCGCCAAAGACACATTCCCACAGCGCTTGCTGAGTCATCCTTCCACCTGAATTTAGTGAGGAAGGTGATGGGGAAAATTACCAGTGCAATTTGAAAGAATTAGCCATACGAACCGGTGGATGGACCAGCATATGGGAGTGTATCTGGCAGCCAAGTTGTCGGGCAAGGCATTCCAATTCTCGGCCGATCCTGGGATTCGACCACATGCACAGAAGCTCTCATCCACCATGACAATCCACAAGATCCAACCCAGTCCAATCAAACACAGAAGGGCAGAGGCATTTTGTTTGAACGGGCCAGTCCCATCGATGGGGCTCTAATAACGGCAACAACAACTACCTGGAAACAGACAAACGCAAGGTTGGAAGAGATAACCGGTCAAATGGTCTCCATTACCAACTGTAGCAGTATAGAACACCACGCACAGCACCCCACACACTGATGGTTGTTTTGAGTGTGGACGGCCAAGCCATTGGATGGAACGTTACCCGAATAGGTACCCCTCTAACTCCACCCCTCCAGACCATGCCACATCACAGCCGGATCTTGCGCTAAACTAACCAGGGCACCGAATACCGAGTCAGCTTGGTGCCCATCTGCCCGCCCTAGCTCCGTACAGGCCATCGGACAAATTCTCGCACAAACTGCCACACTATTACCTACTAAACCCACTTACCACCATTCACACACTCACACCCACACCCATACCTACGGTTTTGCCAATGATGGTAGCTGCGACGCAAACTGTGCCAAAAGTATTGATGCCAATCCTTTCTTCAGTCATGGCTTTTCCCGCCCAAGCTGAACAAACGTTCCGTCCTTTCCTCTGTAAAATGGCAGTGGTTGGCGCAACAGCCTCCACTGAAACAACGTTTATATTAGCCTAGTGTCCCACCAATATGACGCCAACTACACGGCGCCCTCTATTTGTTTCCAACACAGATCTCCCACCACCTTCACCCATGCCATCCAATAGTGATAGCAGCATAACAGATGAATCTAAATATCAGCCTCAATGGATCCGGAATCTCCACAGAAGGAAGGATAAGAGTCGACCATGGAAAAGACACTGCTTCTTCTGCACAGCCAAGAGGCACAAAATGATGCATTGTCCCAAGTGGGCGGCGCAGCTAAAATACTGCACCAGTGCCGCTAGCATCAATAATCCACTATCTGCCATTAACCTTAATGCACCCGCTACACCTCCAATACATACGACCACATTATCTATAATACTACCACTGGCTCTGTCTCCACCAATGCAAAATCTGCAGTGGTGCTGACAAGTTGTCCCCCTTCCTCACTCAGCCACATATATCTTTAACAGAGGTGATCACTAAACAGGCCTTCTATATCAAGGATTCTACCACTGTAGAGGAGGGACCACAGGACATAACCAATAGGGATCAGATACCTTTCTGAGTGTTCAATGGCACAGCTGACGCTATCACCCTTACTCCTGGCGTTCGCTGTGGCCACTTAGTGGAAGTGATCTCGGTGGCAAAATGCACCAACACCAATACCCCTACGGCGCTTTCTGATGACAGTTTACCCGAACATTTACACAATTTATATTTGCATGCCACAATTGGCTTAGCTAAAGAACATAAGCATGATGTGTGCCGTTTACTATATAAATACCGGGACAGTTTCTCATTGGGTGATTTAGACCTGGAAGAAACTCACCTAGTATGCCACTCCAATGGCACCGGGAATAATCGGCCAGTCCGCCAACCTGTGCCCCATCTCGCAATCTATAAAGAAGTAGTAGCTCACGAGCAAGTAACAGACATGCTGGGAATAGGCGCTATCGAACCCTTTGCCTCCCCCTGGGCCAGCCCTATGGTCCTCGCAGAAAAAAAGGACGGATCATTGCGATTTTGCATTAACTACCATCGCCTAAACGACCTGAGTGTGAAAGAGTGATACCCACTACCACGTAAACAGAGCGGAACAGGCTTCTCGAAGGTTTTGCGTGGAACAGGTGACAGTGGGCTCGTGAGAGTCCGGGGGCACATAAAATCGAGTGTATGGTGCATAGGAGATACTGAAGGCCTCCGATTTCAGCCTAGACACGGACGCCTCTGGTTTTGCAATTGGCGCTGTTCTATCCCAAGTCACAGAGGATGGAACAGAGCAGGAACTGGGTCAAGGATCGTGTACCCTACATAAAAGAAAATTGTTAACCGTGGTATGCTTTACAAAGTATTATAAACACTTTCTGTATGGGTGCCATTTTACCCTACATACAGACCACGCCTCCTTACGTTGGCTCAAGAACCTGAAAAACCCTGAGGGTCAGGTAGCGAGGTGGGAGGAATCCATACAGGCCTACAACTTCACGGTAGTTCATCGACCTGGCAAATTACATGGAAACGCCGACGTCCTGAGCCGAATTGGACTTGAGGCGAACCTTTACACACAACTTGCAGCCAATTCCCGCCAGAGCTCCAGTGTGAGGACTGGATGGCGGCTGAACTCGCTCATGAACAGGAAACAGACGAGCATACACGACATTATATATATATATATATAATGGCGCCAAACTAGAAACTGAGCTCGGGCCTGGTGAGACTCAAGTCACAGGTACCCAGACCGAAATCTCGGCGGGGACGAGTTCTCCCGGCATTAACCCTTGGCGTGTCGGCACGAGTTAGACCAATCTCCTACCAAGCCAGGAGTTGAGCTAACCTATGGTTAATGACAAGGACGATGACGAGATGCATGATCGCCCTCTCTCTCGTCAGATCGGGTCTACTAGCTCTGGTAAGCCGTATCTGAAGACCTTTTCGTATGTGCTGTCCAAGGGGAAGGGTGGAAAGGTTGTTCCACCTTCCTCTTCCCATTCCCACCCACTTCAACCTATTACCCAGATTATAGAGTTACCATGGGCAGAGGCTGAGGCTACTCGCGGCCATTGCGGTTTCCCTGACGTGGTACATGTAATAAATAGCATGGGAGTGATAGTGCCAGATGAGACCTCGGCCTGTTATCTTAAATAGGTGAAATACCAAACTCGGCGCCCCTATCCCCGTGAACAACATACAACCATCAACACACCAGGAAACATGGAGACGTGTGTTGATGGTTGTATGTTGTTCACGGGGTTTATCTATATATGGTAGAGGGATATACATATATACATATATATATATATATATATATATATATATATATATATATATATATATATATATATATATATATATATATATATATATATATCTTTTGAAAGAGGCTAATATAATATTCAACTAGCACTTTGTCAACAAACGCGTTGTGACGGAGGCAAGCCACCTGTAGGATGGTGAACGCGGTATACGCGTAACGGATCTAATATTTAACTCTTTCATAGCTGCTCCGGCTAAAAAGCCTCTGCAGTAGTCCTGAGGAATATCCATTCGCACGCGAAGTTAAGACTATCTTTGAAAATTCACCACTGGAATGACTGGTTCGATAGTCGAACCAGTCATTCCTGTGGTAAATTTTCAAAATAGTCTTATCTCGGCCTGCAAATGGTCATATATTTATTTTCTTGACGTAATTGCGCAGTTAAATGTTTAATACCTGTTTAAATATCTACATTATGAGCATTGTCAAGCCTATTTCATTCTGAATTCATGTATAGCTAGTTCGATCGATGCTGTTATAATCGTAAATGTAGCCAGCCTGTTGCTAATTATTTTGATTTTAACTAGACAGAAAACATACAATCTAGCTATATGTACTCGCCATGTAGCGACTAACAGCTCAAATAATTATTTTTAATGCGCGTGTCTTATAAAGTAGCCTGGTTCAATTTTATGAAAGCTGATGGGGTTAGTTTGGGGTTTTTAAACGCAAAAAAATTGAATTCCCGTGCGTGCAAATCGCAACAGGATCTAAAATTACGAACTATTTTTAATAAAGGGGGACATGATACACGCACACACACCTTGGGAGTACATAAACGTGTTTAATAAAACCATCGACTATAATAAAAACCTGTAACCCCTTGAATCCAGATTCGCGGAATGTCGAATTCAACACAAACATATAAGGGTACGTTGGTTCCTTGCATATAATTTTTAACTAATTTAACTGTGAGCTGTCAACAGCTCCAAGTCAAATAAGTCTCAACGAGAAAAAGCTTGTACGAGCTAAACTCCACACCTTGTACAGAGATTTTAAAATTTACGGGCGGGCGCTCTTCTACCCCTATCATTAGGCGAATCGAAATGTTTTAGCTATGCCCAGCCCATCTTCAGCTAAGCTCCACCCACACCTCTCTCGTGTTTGGGATCGATCGATCTCTGAACTCCCTGACTATCAATTTCAAGAAAACTATACAGGTAAGCTGTTGAGTATTTTGAAGCTAATTTCACTGGGTGCTGTTGCTGCCTATGGCAAATTAGTTTCAAAATATTCAACAGAATGTTTATTAAATGGTAAATGCATACCATTCGCACAACGTGTCGGGCGTTAAAGATGGACCAAATCGAGTCATTCATGCCATAATTAATTATGACGTTATCCTACACGTCACTTAGTTGATTATGACGTCATATATTGGATGGATCAATTGGAACACATTAAATAAATATAAATAAACAAATAAATTGGGGTCAAGAGTTACCTATAGAATATCCGTCTCAAGTTTTCTCGAGATCTGTTCATTAATAACAAAGGAAAAATGATTTTAAAATGTGCGGGTGTGGCAAGCAGGACAGTGCATCGAAAATATGACTCCGTAATGGTGTCAAGAGAGTAACTTGCACCATAGAATTTCTCGTTCATGTTTTATCGGAACCCGTACATCAATAACGAAGGAGGGGCGACTTTAAAATTTAATAGATGGGAGCCCTACTAAAACTCAGCACGGCAGTGAATTAAAAACCCGACTCCCTATAGAGATACCTATAGAATCTGCCTCTCTAGTTTTATCAAGACCCGTTCATCATTAACAGAATAGCGATTTTAAAATTTAAGGGTGGATGGCTAGGGTTGGTAGACCCTTATAAAACCCGCCAGGGTGATGATTCGAAAATTGGGCTCCGCAATGGAACTTTACAGTTTTAGCTACGCCAGAAAACTATATGGGTAAGCTGTTGAATATTTTGAAACTAATTTGGCTGCGTGTTGTTGCTGCCTATGGCAACTACAGCCCCCAGTCGAATTAGTTTCAAAATATTCAACATCATGTTTTATTAAATAGTAAAGACGTACAATTCGTTCAACAACGCATAGTCCGTCACCAATGCTGCGTTTGTGACAAGCTTATCTACGTCATTCATGACGTCATTGATATGACGTCATCCTACACGGCGCGTGGTTGATTATGACGTCATATGATGGATGGATTAACTGGAAAGGTCCATTATGTCGATAGTTACCCGAAGAATATCCAGTCAACTTGTATCAAGTTACGTTAACAGAGGCATACAGATTTAAAGATTTACGGGTGTGGCTCCTTTTAAAACATAGCAGGGCGGTGAATAGAGAATGGACCTTTCCAATTTATCCATGCATCATCTGATGTCATGTCATGTCATAATCAACTAAATGACGTGTAGGATGACGTCATATTTAATTATGACGTGAATAACTAGATTTAGTACGTCGTTAGCTCTTAACAGTCGTTGTACGAATTGTATGTCTTTACCATTTAATAACCATTCTATGTCGAATATTTTGAAACCAATTTGACTGGGCGCTGTTGCTGCCATAGGCAGCAACAGCGCCCAATCAAACTAGGTGCAAAATAGGTAACGGCTTACCTGTATAGTTGTCTAGAAATAGATAGTCAGGGAGTGCTGGGATCGATCGATTCCGACACGAGCGAGGTGTGGGTGGAGCTTAGCTAGAGATGAGCGGGCACAGCTAAAACAGGAAAGGCCCATTCTGTAGTTATCCCGAGAATAGATATATGAACTTTTGGCCTGAATAAGCAGTAGCAAAAAGAAAGAAAATGTGTCCACAGCAAGAATAACAGGAACAAGAACTTGATACGTTCCGGATCTCAAAATATAATAGTTAATGCATTTTATATCATTTTTCTTCGCACTTGGTTCAAATGGTTCGTACACATTTATTATCATATGAAATGTACGTTTAGTGTGTGGGCTGATAGGTGTGGGTTGGGTGGATTGGGGGCATGTTGTTAGTCTAATACAGGTTGTTTTTTATCCACCTGATTTGAAGAACTATTATTATCCACCTGTTTTGAAGAACTATTATACCAGTAGCCAGC
Source organism: Chaetoderma sp. LZ-2023a (assembly GCA_034401795.1). Lineage (NCBI taxonomy): Eukaryota > Metazoa > Mollusca > Caudofoveata > Chaetodermatida > Chaetodermatidae > Chaetoderma > Chaetoderma sp. LZ-2023a. The sequence continues at coordinate 85,226,967 of CM067373.1, read as the reverse complement.
TGGTTCATAAAGCAGATCCGGTCATTATAAATGATAATGTTGCAACAAAAGGACGCTTACTCACTGACGGTGCGCGCTTTCACATACTACAAAATGACGCTTTATGTCCGCCAACGCAGTTTCTTTCAACAAGGATGTTCAATTTTATTTTTTATTTGACAAACTTTCAGCCAATCAAAATTACTTTATTCGGGGGATACCATTTCTAAATTTAGTCCAAGATTTAACATATATTAGGTGGAAATTGGTGTTTATAAGAATGAGTAGTTCCGTCGCTCAGCTAAATAGTCGTATCGTCTCGGCACTGATATTTAAAGCAAAAATTTGATTTTCGTAAGACTTTAACATAGGTTTTCAATTTTTTTAAGAGAAACTGAACAGAAGAATAATGAAGTTTTCTAACATTTTGTTTGTTGCTGTAGCTTTGTGCGCTTTTGTTTGCTACACAGAGGCGTGTGGACGGCGCCGCGGTGGTGGTGGTGGTAAGAAATATAACTTTAATATTGATTCACATAGAATCGTTAAAGAGATGATAATCTCATCTCAAATATTGTATTATACTGATAGAATATGGTATATTGATTCCATATTAGTCACTCACCTATCAAAATAATTTACTAAAAGCCACAAACGGCTTCTGCAGTGGTCTTGAGAAATGTTCATTTGCAAACCAAGAGAAGACTATTTTTGAAAATTTTTCACTGGAATGACTGGCTCGATACTCGAGCCAGTCATTCCATTGGTAAATTTTCAAAAATAGTCTTCTCTTGATCTGCAAATGGATATTTCCTATGAGAAAATTGGAATTTTCTTGAACAAATTCAAGGATTAAAGGGGTAATATCGCATTAAGTTGAACTGTGGTCGCTGCCATTTTGTCTCTTAAACCTTTGAACCCGAACGGCCAAAACATCAAAATCATTTATGATTTAACGAATATTCTGTTAAATATTTTGAAACTAATTTGACTGCAACCTGTTTGTGTCTAATTAGTTTCTAATTATTCGGCAGCTTACCTTTATAGCGACCTTGAAATTGGGATTCTTGGAATTCAGGGTTGAAATGATTAGAGGTGCGTATTCACAGCTCAATGCTTGAAGATAATATTGTTTAAATTGGATACTTTTCGAGGCTTACATTGTGGGCCTATATGTAATGAAACGAAATCAATCTTGGCATAAGATGATTTCATTACGTAAGAATTAATATACATTTTTAAGATGTAAAATTGAATTAGAGACACGAGTCCCTAATTCAAAATGACAACTAAAAATACTAGGCCTATATTTATTTATCCGAAATTAAATCACCATATGTTAAGATTTATTTCGTTTAATTACACCTAGTCAAACAAAGCCTCTAAAAGTAGACAATTTTATTTTTAGTCATTCTTGTGTGAATATACAGCTAAAAAGCAATAGTGTGTAATGTCAAGCAAGTCCAAATATAATACATTATTTATCAGGTAATAATTACCATGTTGAATATTTTGAAACTAATTTGACTGGAAGAGAACAAGAGTTTTCAGTTAAATTAGTTGCAGAATAATCAACAGCTTACCAGTACAGTTGCTTTTACAATACTTCTGATTGAGAACTGTTACTGTCTTCCAGTCAAATTAGTTTCAAAATATTCAACATGCTAATTATTACCTGAAAAGGAATGTATTGTATTTGGACATACATGATATTACACACCCTTTGAACCCAGCTCCTGGTCAGATAAGTTCCAAACTATTCAACAGGATATTTATTAAAATGAGTTTTCGATTTCGGACTTTCGCATTAGAATGTTTAAAGAGGGGGTGAGTGGTGGTGTAGGTGACAGCGATATTCAACAGCCTTTCTGTTTCAGAATGGACCTTTACACGTTTAGCCCATCTCAATCTAAGTTCTACCCACACCACGTCCGTGTTGGGGTCGATCGATCTCTGAACTCCATGACTATCAATTTCCAGAAAACTATACATGCAGCAGCGCCCAGTCAAATTAGTTTCAAAATAGTCAACAGCATGTTTATTAAATAGCAAAAACATACATAGTACAACATGTCCGACAATTAAGCGTTAAAGACAGCCGATTTCGATTCATTCATAACGTCATGATAATGGCGTCGGTATACACGTCACTAAGTTAATTATGACGTCATATGACGTCATATGATCGATGGATAAACTTGGAAATGTCCTTTGACAAATTCCTGGCGTAAGGAATATACTGTTGAATATTTTAAAACTAATTTTGCCAGTCGAATAAGTACCAAAATATTCAGCAAATTTCCGGTATAGTTATCTTGAAATTGAGATGTTCTAGTTTTCTTATTTATCCACAGGACGACGTACAACAACGACTACACGCCGCCCCGTGCCTCCAGGATGTGGCAAATATAACCCAAAATTCACTATATGCTGCGGCGGATACCTTCGTCCGAGGTAACTAACTTTCTTAATATATCAACTCATTGTAACCAAAATATAGCGTGGGTAGACTGCCTAACTGCTGAATATTATTAAATTTGCCAAAGATATTCAAATTAAATAATCATAAATACCAGAAAAGTAGGATTTTCTTAGCTAAAAATTGCTAACATTATCTTAATGTGATTAAAGAAACCGACAGCGGAATGGTCATTGTTCGGGTGAAAAAAACATTGCGCACTCAACCATTAGTGGGCTACTCGTTCTTGCCAGGATTTACGCTGGAAAGTACAGTCTGTTGGCACGTGTTGTTCCACAGAAGAAAATAGAATGGACCTTTCCAGTTTTAGCGATGACCCGCTCATCTTTAGCTAAGCTCCACCCACACCTCGCTCGTGTTGGGATCGATAGATCTCTGAACATCCAGACTATCAATTTCCAGAAAACTATACAGGTAGCTGTTGAATATTTTGAAACTAATTTGACCGGGTGCTGTTGCTGCCTATGGCAGCAACAGCGCCCAGTTAATTTAGTTTCAAAATATTCAACAGCGTGTTTCTTAAATAGCAAAAACATACAATTCGTGCAACGTGTCGGAATATTAAACGTTAAAGACAGGCTTAATCCAATCATTCATGACGTCATGATTATGACGTCAATATACACGTCGCTTATTAACAATTGGATTGAGTCACAAGTCAAGCTGACTTAGATTCGACTCTTTCCCTACAAGACTATAAAAGGCATATGATCTATATTACAATTTTACATAATAATTTTACAATAACATGCAATTTGATATTTACATATATACATTAACAATGTAATTTTTCAATCGTAATACTACTAAGAATAGTGAGACTAATAATTGGAAATTGAAACGTCCGTCAAATCTATCAATTGTATGTCTTTGATAGATTTACAATTTAGTAGACGAGCTGTTAAAGATTTTGAAACTAACCCGACCTGAAGCCATTGCTGCAAAAAGGAGCAACGACACCCAGTCAAACTAGCCTCACCATATTCAACAATGCTCGGTGGTCTGAGGTCCGCGGACATTCTGTGATGGTTACAGATACTCATGGGTGAGAGGCACTATCAAGTGATACTGGAATGCAGTAGAGAACATACCAAATCTCAACTTAACTCCAGTTCAATGGGGAGTTGTCTTGTTCACAAATGAGTCGCGATTCTGCTTGCACTTTCACAATGGACGTGTTCGTGTGTGGCGATGCCAAAATGAAAGATTTGTTGATGCCAACGTGGTGTAACATTGTCGGTTTTTAGTGGAGGTCCGGTTATAGTGTGTGGTGGTATTAGTGCTGGTGGCCATACAGACCTATACTCCTTCCAGAGCTCTATAACTGGTGTGAGGTATTGGGACATAGCTCTCCATCCAATTGTCCGGTGCTATGCTGGCGCAATATGGCAATAGTATATCTTGGGGGATGCACGACCATACAAATGACGGCTCAGCAGGTGTAAGTGGGGTTAACCTCTACCTGGAAAAATACAGTAATCTACCCAATGGAGTGGCCCGCTCGGTCTCCAGACTTGAATCTCATTGAGTATGATCGGGACCTTCTGCAGACACCCATTTCAGCTCTAGCAGTCCAACCCACCAGCCTACAGGAGCGTGGGCAGGCCTTGACAGAGGAGTGGGCCAATCTACCGCAAGTTCCGTTCCAATCTTTGATTGAGAACATGCAAAGAAGGTATCATGTTGTAATCACTTCTAAGAGGGTGGCCATCCGCGGTATCTGAATTGTATCCCTCTGTTCAATATTTTCTGTTATTGTACGTTATCCTTAACAATTTTTGTCTTTTTATTCGCTATCTGTATGTCACAATCGTGTGGATGACTGGATTATTATTATTATTATTATTCATTATTATTATTATTATTATTATTATTATTATTATTATTATTATAATCTATTAAAGGAATACTCTACTCATATTATGCTAGCTATATTTACATTATATAGAATATTCCTTGAATATGCATGATATTTTAAAAAGCCAGATTACATCGTGTCAATGTTTTCAGTGAAAGTACTGACATCATAGACACAATGGCACGGACAAGATGACATTATAATCTCTCAGTAATGAAGCACTCGCACTGACAAGCTGACATTATAATCTCTCAGTAATGAAGCACTCGCACTGACAAGCTGACATTATAATCTCTCAGTAATGAAGCACTGTAGTGATAAAATAATATATTGTAGGCATAGATTGGTAAGAACATGACGAGAATCTATATGATACCAAAATTAGATATAATAGTTTATGTGATAAAAAGAATCTCACCCTCTTTGTCACTTCGTAGACTATCACAATGAGTGAAGATCTCAGTTAAAGCGAGATCTTATTTGAGATCTTGCTAGATGAGGTGTATAACGTTGATACTATAGGGAAACAAGTTTGAGATCCTCTATATACCCTATGATAACGCTGGTTACTGGGCCAGTACGGGACCAATATTGAGCCAATAACGGTCCAGTAACATGCGCAATCAAGGTTTATATATTAAGGTTAATTGCAATTGTTTTCAATCGATGCGATCTCATAGCAATGATATATAAGTGAGCAGGACTTAAATTACACAAGGATCCGATTTGTCACTGAAGTATCTGATATCATAATCAAATACGTCACATGTTATCTCACGTCGCAATGAATATGGCTTATAGCTATATGTCACGAAAATCGAAAAGTACGTCACAAGTGCACGAGTTGTAGGTCTTTGATGGATTTACAATTTAATAAGCCCTTGGTTGGATATTTTTAAACTAATTTGACTGGGAGCTGTTTCTGGTAAAGGCAGTAACACCCCAGTCAAATTTGTTTCTAAATATTCAACTACAGGCAGCAACACCCCATTGGCTAAATAGTTTCAAAATATTCAACAGCTTACCTGTATAGTTACATTGCAAGTTAGGTCCTGGGAATTCAGGTTTCAGAGTCTCAAATCGATTCCAACAAACATACAAAGTGGGCGGGGCTTAGCTAGAAATGTATCCCTCTATTCCGTGTTGTTATTCTTTTAGATCAGGGATTCAGCCCGCATGTTGTGCAACCCGTGGTTACGATGCTAAATTCAGTATGTGCTGCTCCGGGACCATCAGACCTCGATCAGGCATACAGCCCGCATGTTGTGCAACCCGCGGATACGATGCTAAATTCAGTATGTGCTGCTCCGGGACCATCAGACCTCGATCAGGCATACAGCCCGCGTGTTGTGCAACCCGCGGATACGATGCTAAATTCAGTATGTGTTGTCGTGGAAATGTCAGACCTCGGTCAGGCATACGGCCAGCGTGTTGTGGCACTAGAAGCTATGACGCGAGATTCAAGCGGTGTTGCAATGCAGCCGCGTCGCGCGTCTGCTAATTTATTTGAAAACAATTTGTATTTTGCTGTGTTCAGTCGAAATTTTTTATTTAATATGAGCATTATGTATATAAGTATTTAAGGACTATTAATTTGTACTGAGTTGAATTTACTTACTAATTTATTAAAAATTGTCCTTTCTCAAGTATCAGTTTTCTGGAGTTTTGCCCTGCATCATAGCCGATGCATAAGGTGATACGAGGGGAACATGTAGGCCAACACCTACACCATCAAAAGCACGCGCTTACGCATGCACACATTTCAGCCTCCTCGCATATAATATACCTCGCGGTCATATTGCCATTGGTTAGGTTTGTGGAGTTTTCACCAACAGAAAATAAAATAATGAAATTTACATCTCACTCGTGTGAACATTAGGCGCACGATAAATCTTGAAAGAACTTACTGAACCAATATAGGGCTGATATTGACCAGTATTGGCCCAGTACCGGCTCAGTAACCTGCGTTGCCCTGGTACTTTTACACTGCAATCAAAATCTAGACCATATGATTGATGTGTGCCAAGAAAAGAGACGCATCACTATGAACGGCATATACTATTTCCATTTGTTCTCTCTGCTGTAGAGTGCATATAAGAAACCACATCCTGTAAAAATGTGATGGCCCATGAAGTAACACAGAGTATACGTCACAATCAAAATAACGTGTAGCTCCGTTAGGAAAATCGAAAAGTCCGTCACAAATATGTAGGAATTGTATATCTTTAAATTTACAATTGAATAAATATTATGCTGAATACTTTGAAGGTAATTTGACTGGGAGGTGTTGCTGCCATATGCAGCAGCATCCAGCAGTCAAATTAGTTTCAAACCATGTAACAGCTTACCTGTATAGTTACCTTGAAATTTTGATTCTGAAAATTTATTTCAAAGGTTTAAATCGATTCCACCATTCGTAAAAGTTGGCTTAGCCAGAAATGGGCTGAAAATACATTGAAATGGATATCGCATTTGTCCATCAGAGAAAGAAGCGCAACCCCTCTGTGTCAAATAGCATGATTTTATTAGAGAATAGACCTTCTCAAGTTTATCCACCCATCATATGACGTCATAATAAACTACGTGGCGTGTAAGCTGGCGTCATAATCATGACGTCATGAATGATTCGAAATAGTCCGTCTTTAACGCTTAATAGTCCGACACGTACCATTCAATAGACATTCTGTTGAATATTTTGAAACTAATTTGACTGGACGCTGTTGCTGCCATAGGCAGCAACAGCGCCCAGTAAAATTAGTTTCAAAATATTTAACAGTTTACCTGTATAGTTTTCTGGAAATTCATAGCTAGGGAGTTCAGGGATCGAGTGATCCCAACACGAGTGAGGTGTGGGTGGAGCTTAGCTAGTGATGGGCGGCCCATAGCTAAAACTGGAACGATACATTGACCAATTACTTGCCGAATGAGGCATCGAATGATGCATTGGCGTACAGTATACGACACGTCCAGCTCTGTCTTCTCGGTTACGTTATGAAGGACGTGACAACAGTCCAAGTTGCTGAAGTGGTAAACATGGTCGCACTGGCTGAAATAGCCTCAAATAGCATACACGAATCATAAACACTATCAACAAGTGCTCAAAACAATGGGAATATGTGATGCTGAGACTGCGAGAAATTTTGGTTAATGAAGGCATTAAAGACGCTGAGTACTCAACACATGCCTAGCCTGAATCGCAATTTTAAACCATAAATAAACGGAGTTCGAGGTACCGGATAAACTGAACAACTCATTACACATATATCTATTCTTATTTCCATAATAAATCCGCTAGTCTGTGAGAAAGGTGATGCATGTGTCTCTAAACGTGGACGCAGCTGCGCAGGCATCGTATGGACTCAAACGCCTACTTGTGTCAGTAGTCGTGTCCAAACACTGGGCTCTCCACAAAATGGGTGTAGACATGTCACAAGCCTTCGACACAATTAAACGCCCAATATTCTAGATGTACTACGCGAGGCCAGTTGCCTTGAAGATAGCTGCGACTAGTGAGGCTACTTCTAACACAATTCAAAGCCGCAGCAAGGGAATAGACCATCTCCCTGTGGCAACCGATTGATGTCTCAAATAAGAGTTTAAAAGTTAAATTTATCTATTGCTATTTCACAGGTCGGCACATAGGCAGCAACAGCGCCCAGTCAAATTAGTTTCAAAATATTCAACAGAATATTTATTAAATAGTAAAAGCAAACAATTTGTACAACAGCCCATAGACCGTCATCAAATATGCGTTCGTGACGTACTTATCGACGTCATTCATGACGTCATTCATTATGATGTCATTGTACACACCACGCAGTTCATTATGACGTTATATGATGGGTGGGTACTCTGGAAAGGTGAATTTTCTTGATACATCGGTGTTCTGTTTATAACAGGTTTTTTTTATTGGAGCAGCTGTTTGTTATTTAATCAATATTAAGAGACAAACTTGCCGACAAAATGGTTTTTTCAATAACATGTATGTATCGTTCGCTCGCGTGAACAATGCCCGTAATCTAGCATATGGATGCATTTATAACTTGAACAGGCCAATAATACTTTAATAAACCTTGCCAGTTTTTACTATGACCCGCACATCTCTAGCTAATCTCCACCCACGCATCATTCATGTTGGGGTCGGTCGATCTCTCAACTCCCTGACTATCAATTTCCAGAAAATTTAAGTGGGTGCTGTTGCTGCCTATTGGATTATATATATACACCTGTGCAAAAGCTAAGCACCAGCAAAAACAATAGAACGTAGAAACATGATGGTACAACTAGGCTGCCATACTTTTTGTCCCCGCGTTAGCTGACATAATTCCAAGTACGAAATGCACATGCATGCATGACTTCACGCCGCTTGATGTCCGTGCGTGGCGGGAAACAGCACACGTGTTCAGTTATGTAAAAGTCCAGTTTGAGGTGTAGAACATTACATACAGATTTAGGCGACAAGATTAGGAATTTTGTCTTCATGACCGTGGTTTATTTGTACAGAGAGAATTAGCTCTTGATTGTGAACCGCTATAGCAAGACGAAGGTTAAGTGATCGTGTGAAATGGCAAATCATAGGCATGCATACCACTGGTATGTCATGCAGAGAGATTGGCAGACAGCTGAACATTGACCATACTGTAATCAGTCGTTTGATTGCAAAACATGGGCAAACTAACGAGGTGAAGGACAGGCCTAGATCTGGAAGACCGAAGAAGACTACTGCCCGTGATGATCGAGCCCTAGTACGCCTTGTTAGGAGATCTCCATTCACCAACAGCAGAGTGCTCAGCCAGCAATGGGAAACGCGCAATAGAGTGTCAATGTCTACCGTCAAAAGGAGATTGTATGCTGCTGGCATGAAAGCTAGGAGACCTGTCAGACGTCCTCTCCTCACTGCACACCACAAAGAGGAGTGTCTGAGGTGGTGCAACGAAAGAAGACACTGGAACATGAGATCCTGGAGACGGGTACACTGGTCCGATGAAAGTCGGTTCCTGCTTCATGCCACAGATGGTCGAACTCGTGTATGGAGGTCCAGACGCACGGCGTACGACCAACGTAACATCATGGAAGAAGTTCCATTTGGTGGAGGTTCCGTTATGATATGGGGGTGCATCTCATTTGATTGTAAGCTGGATCTGTTGACTGTACCTGGAACACTAAATGGACAAAGATATCAAGATTCCATACTGGATAGAGTTGTGGTCCCTCATTTTGTAAATCATGCACCTGGAACCCACCCTATATTCATGGATGACAACGCCCGACCACATCGTGCTAGAGCTGTGCATGAATACCTCCGCCAGAATGCCATCGAAACCCTACCATGGCCAGCAAGGAGCCCTGACATGAACCCTATTGAGCATATCTGGGACATTCTGGGAAACATGGTGAGAAGGAGGGATCCTCCTGTGCAGAACCTACAGGAATTAACAAACGCACTCCATCTTGAATGGCAACGAATACCACAATGGCGTATCAGTCGGTTGGTGACCAGCATGAGACGTCGTGTCCAGGCCGTCATCCAGGCACAAGGTGGATATACCCGGTATTAATAATGACAGTCTCAAACTCGTGCACAGATGTTAAACTTCGTTTTCAGACACCATTAATGACAATCTAGCCACGTGTGTCAACTGTAGGGCAATAGTTGTCAGTTGTGTCAACGTAACCATATTCAGACCTCGTTTTCAAGTTCAAACAAAAACATACAGTGTTTCCCCACCATCATAATCAGCATTCCTCTAGTTGCATTATTACCTCTTGCACTAAGATGGATGGGTACATAAATGTTTATGCTATTGCTTTCTTCATAGCACATGAATATACCCTCGCATGTGCGTAAAAATAGGGTGGTGCTTAACTTTTGCACAGGTGTATATATATATATATATATATATATATATATATATATATATATATATATATATATATATATATATATATATATATATATATATATATATATATATATATATATATATATATATATACATAAATAATATACACGTGTCCATGTTTCCTGGTATGTTGATGGTTGTATGTTGTTCACGGGGCTTATCTATATATGGTACAGGGATATAGCCACATGGACACACCAACATATATGGACGGGCATAGAGACACACGCACACACAGACATAAATAATATACACGTGTCCATGTTTCCTGGTGTGTTGATGGTTGTATGTTGTTCACGGGGCTTATCTATATATGGTAGAGGGATATATATATATATATATATATATATATATATATATATATATATATATATATATATATATATATATATATATATATATATATATATATATATATATATATATATATATATATATATATATATATATATATATATATATATATATATATATATATATATATATGTCTTTTGAAAGAGGCTAATATAATATTCAACTAGCACTTTGTCAACAAACGCGTTGTGACGGAGGCAAGCCACCTGTAGGATGGTGAACGCGGTATACGCGTAACGGATCTAATATTTAACTCTTTCATAGCTGCTCCGGCTAAAAAGCCTCTGCAGTAGTCCTGAGGAATATCCATTCGCATGCGAAGTTAAGACTATCTTTGAAAATTCACCACTGGAATGACTGGTTCGATAGTCGAACCAGTCATTCCTGTGGTAAATTTTCAAAATAGTCTTATCTCGGCCTGCAAATGGTCATATATTTATTTTCTTGACGTAATTAAGCAGTTAAATGTTTAATACCTGTTTAAATATCTACATTATGAGCAATGTCAAGCCTATTTCATTCTGAATTCATGTATAGCTAGTTCGATCGATGCTGTTATAATCGTAAATGTAGCCAGCCTGTTGCTAATTATTTTGATTTTAACGAGACAGAAAACATACAATCTAGCTATATGTCCTCGCCATGTAGCGACTAACAGCTTAAATAATTATTTTTAATGCGTGTGTCTTATAAATTAGCCTGGTTCAATTTTATGAAAGCTGATGGGGTTAGTTTGGGGTTTTTAAACGCAAAAAAATTGAATTCCCGTGCGTGCAAATCGCAACAGGATCTAAAATTACGAACTATTTTTAATAAAGGGGGACATGATACACGCACACACACCTTGGGAGTACATAAACGTGTTTAATAAAACCATCGACTATAATAAAAACCTGTAACCCCTTGAATCCAGATTCGCGGAATGTCGAATTCAACACAAACATATAAGGGTACGTTGGTTCCTTGCATATAATTTTTAACTAATTTAACTGTGAGCTGTCAACAGCTCCAAGTCAAATAAGTCTCAACGAGAAAAAGCTTGTACGAGCTAAACTCCACACCTTGTACAGAGATTTTAAAATTTAAGGGCGGGCGCTCTTCTACCCCTATCATTAGGCGAATCGAAATGTTTTAGCTATGCCCAGCCCATCTTCAGCTAAGCTCCACCCACACCTCTCTCGTGTTTGGGATCGATCGATCTCTGAACTCCCTGACTATCAATTTCAAGAAAACTATACAGGTAAGCTGTTGAGTATTTTGAAGCTAATTTCACTGGGTGCTGTTGCTGCCTATGGCAAATTAGTTTCAAAATATTCAACAGAATGTTTATTAAATGGTAAATGCATACCATTCGCGCAACGTGTCGGGCGTTAAAGATGGACCAAATCGAGTCATTCATGCCATAATTAATTATGACGTTATCCTACACGTCACTTAGTTGATTATGACGTCATATATTGGATGGATCAATTGGAACACATTAAATAAATATAAATAAACAAATAAATTGGGGTCAAGAGTTACCTGTAGAATATCCGTCTCAAGTTTTCTCGAGATCTGTTCATTAATAACAAAGGAAAAATGATTTTAAAATGTGCGGGTGTGGCAGGCAGGACAGTGCATCGAAAATATGGCTCCGTAATGGTGTCAAGAGAGTAACTTGCACCATAGAATTTCTCGTTCATGTTTTATCGGAACCCGTACATCAATAACGAAGGAGGGGCGACTTTAAAATTTAATAGATGGGAGCCCTACTAAAACTCAGCACGGCAGTGAATTAAAAACCCGACTCCCTATAGAGATACCTATAGAATCTCCCTCTCTAGTTTTATCAAGACCCGTTCATCATTAACAGAATAGCGATTTTAAAATTTAAGGGTGGATGGCTAGGGTTGGTAGACCCTTATAAAACCCGCCAGGGTGATGATTCGAAAATTGGGCTCCGCAATGGAACTTTACAGTTTTAGCTACGCCAGAAAACTATATGGGTAAGCTGTTGAATATTTTGAAACTAATTTGGCTGCGTGTTGTTGCTGCCTATGGCAACTACAGCCCCCAGTCAAATTAGTTTCAAAATATTCAACATCATGTTTTATTAAATAGTAAAGACGTACAATTCGTTCAACAACGCTTAGTCCGTCACCAATGCTGCGTTTGTGACAAGCTTATCTACGTCATTCATGACGTCATTGATATGACGTCATCCTACACGGCGCGTGGTTGATTATGACGTCATATGATGGATGGATTAACTGGAAAGGTCCATTATGTCGATAGTTACCCGAAGAATATCCAGTCAACTTGTATCAAGTTACGTTAACAGAGGCATACAGATTTAAAGATTTACGGGTGTGGCTCCTTTTAAAACATAGCAGGGCGGTGAATAGAGAATGGACCTTTCCAATTTATCCATGCATCATCTGATGTCATGTCATGTCATAATCAACTAAATGACGTGTAGGATGACGTCATATTTAATTATGACGTGAATAACTAGATTTAGTACGTCGTTAGCTCTTAACAGTCGTTGTACGAATTGTATGTCTTTACCATTTAATAACCATTCTATGTCGAATATTTTGAAACCAATTTGACTGGGCGCTGTTGCTGCCATAGGCAGCAACAGCGCCCAATCAAACTAGGTGCAAAATAGGTAACGGCTTACCTGTATAGTTGTCTAGAAATAGATAGTCAGGGAGTGCTGGGATCGATCGATTCCGACACGAGCGAGGTGTGGGTGGAGCTTAGCTAGAGATGAGCGGGCACAGCTAAAACAGGAAAGGCCCATTCTGTAGTTATCCCGAGAATAGATATATTAACTTTTGGCCTGAATAAGCAGTAGCAAAAAGAAAGAAAATGTGTCCACAGCAAGAATAACAGGAACAAGAACTTGATACGTTCCGGATCTCAAAATATAATAGTTAATGCATTTTATATCATTTTTCTTCGCACTTGGTTCAAATGGTTCGTACACATTTATTATCATATGAAATGTACGTTTAGTGTGTGGGGTGATAGGTGTGGGTTGGGTGGATTGGGGGCATGTTGTTAGTCTAATACAGGTTGTTTTTTATCCACCTGATTTGAAGAACTATTATTATCCACCTGTTTTGAAGAACTATTATACCAGTAGCCAGCTGGTCCATAAAGCAGATCCGGTCATTATAAATGATAATGTTGCAACAAAAGGACGCTTACTCACTGACGGTGCGCGCTTTCACACACTACAAAATGACGCTTTATGTCCGCCAACGCAGTTTCTTTCAACAAGGATGTTCAATTTTATTTTTTATTTGACAAACTTTCAGCCAATCAAAATTACTTTATTCGGGGGATACCATTTCTAAATTTAGTCCAAAATTTAACATATATTAGGTGGAAATTGATGTTTATAAGAATGAGTAGTTCCGTCGCTCAGCTAAATAGTCGTATCGTCTCGGCACTGATATTTAAAGCAAAAATTTGATTTTCGTAAGACTTTAACATAGGTTTTCAATTTTTTTAAGAGAAACTGAACAGAAGAATAATGAAGTTTTCTAACATTTTGTTTGTTGCTGTAGCTTTGTGCGCTTTTGTTTGCTACACAGAGGCGTGTGGACGGCGCCGCGGTGGTGGTGGTGGTAAGGAATATAACTTTAATATTGATTCACATAGAATCGTTATAGAGATGATAATCTCATCTCAAATATTGTATTATACTGATAGAATATGGTATATTGATTCCATATTAGTCACTCACCTATCAAAATAATTTACTAAAAGCCACAAACGGCTTCTGCAGTGGTCTTGAGAAATGTTCATTTGCAAACCAAGAGAAGACTATTTTTGAAAATTTTTCACTGGAATGACTGGCTCGATAATCGAGCCAGTCATTCCATTGGTAAATTTTCAAAAATAGTCTTCTGTTGATCTGCAAATGGATATTTCCTATGAGAAAATTGGAATTTTCTTGAACAAATTCAAGGATTAAAGGGGTAATATCGCATTAATGTTGAACTGTGGTCGCTGCCATTTTGTCTCTTAAACCTTTGAACCCGAACGGCCAAAACATCAAAATCATTTATGATTTAATGAATATTCTGTTAAATTTTTTGAAACTAATTTGACTGCAACCTGTTTGTGTCTAATTAGTTTCTAATTATTCTGCAGCTTACCTTTATAGCGACCTTGAAATTGGGATTCTTGGAATTCAGGGTTGAAATGATTAGAGGTGCGTATTCACAGCTCAATGCTTGAAGATAATATTGTTTAAATTGGATACTTTTCGAGGCTTACATTGTGGGCCTATATGTAATGAAACGAAATCAATCTTGGCATATGATGATTTCATTACGTAAGAATTAATATTTTTAAGATGTAAAATTGAATTAGAGACACGAGTCCCTAATTCAAAATGACAACTAAAGATACTAGGCCTATATTTATTTATCCGAAATTAAATCACCATATGTTAAGATTTATTTCGTTTAATTACATCTAGTCAAACAAAGCCTCTAAAAGTAGACAATTTTATTTTTAGTCATTCTTGTGTGAATATACAGCTAAAAAGCAATAGTGTGTAATGTCAAGCAAGTCCAAATATAATACATTATTTATCAGGTAATAATTACCATGTTGAATATTTTGAAACTAATTTGACTGGAAGAGAACAAGAGTTTTCAGTTAAATTAGTTGCAGAATAATCAACAGCTTACCAGTACAGTTGCTTTTACAATACTTCTGATTGAGAACTGTTACTGTCTTCCAGTCAAATTAGTTTCAAAATATTCAACATGCTAATTATTACCTGAAAAGTAATGTATTGTATTTGGACATACATGATATTACACACCCTTTGAACCCAGCTCCTGGTCAGATAAGTTCCAAACTATTCGACAGGATATTTATTAAAATGAGTTTTCGATTTCGGACTTTCGCATTAGAATGTTTAAAGAGGGGGTGAGTGGTGGTGTGGGTGACAGCGATATTCAACAGCCTTTCTGTTTCAGAATGGACCTTTACACGTTTAGCTATGCCCCGCCCATCTCAATCTAAGTTCTACCCACACCACGTCCGTGTTGGGGTCGATCGATCTCTGAACTCCATGACTATCAATTTCCAGAGAACTATACATGCAACAGCGCCCAGTCAAATTAGTTTCAAAATAGTCAACAGCATGTTTATTAAATGGCAAAAACATACATAGTACAACGTGTCCGACAATTAAGCGTTAAAGACAGCCGATTTCGAATCATTCATGACGTCATGATTATGGCGTCAGTATGCACGTCACTAAGTTAATTATGACGTCATATGACGTCATATGATCGATGGATAAACTTGGAAATGTCCTTTGACAAATTCCTGGCGTAAGGAATATTCTGTTGAGTATTTTTAAACTAATTTTGCCAGTCGAATAAGTACCAAAATATTCAGCAAATTTCCGGTATAGTTATCTTGAAATTGAGATGTTCTAGTTTTAAGTGGTAAATCGTTAAGCACATCTACCGATAATTTGCTTATTTATCCACAGGACGACGTACAACAACGACTACACGCCGCCCCGTGCCTCCAGGATGTGGCAAATATAACCCAAAATTCTATATATGCTGCGGCGGATACGTTCGTCCGAGGTAACTAACTCTCTTAATATATCAACTCATTGTAACCAAAATATAGTGTGGGTAGACTGCCTAACTGCTGAATATTATTAAATTTGCCAAAGATATTCAAATTAAATAATCATAAATACCAGAAAAGTAGGATTTTCTTAGCTAAAAATTGCTAACATTATCTTAATGTGATTAAAAGAAACTGACAGCGGAATGGTCATTGTTCGGGTGAAAAGCACATTGCGCACTCAACCATTAGTGATCTAGTCGTTCTTGCCAGGATTCACCCTGGAAAGTACAGTCTGCTGGCACGTGTTGTTCCACAGAAGACAATAGAATGGACCTTTCCAGTTTTAGCGATGACCCGCTCATCTTTAGCTAAGGTCCACCCACACCTCGCTCGTATTGGGATCGATAGATCTCTGAACATCCAGACTATCAATTTCCAGAAAACTATACAGGTAGCTGTTGAATATTTTTGAAACTAATTTGACCGGGTGCTGTTGCTGCTTATGGCAGCAACAGCGCCCAGTTAATTTAGTTTCAAAATATTCAACAGCGTGTTTCTTAAATAGCAAAAACATACAATTCGTGCAACGTGTCGGAATATTAAACGTTAAAGACAGCCTTAATCCAATCATTCATGACGTCATGATTATGACGTCAATATACACGTCGCTTATTAACAATGGGATTGAGTCACAAGTCAAGCTGACTTAGATTCGACTCTTTCCCTACAAGACTATAAAAGGCATATGATCTATGTTACAATTTTACATAATAATTTTACAATAAAATGCAATTTGATATTTACATATATACATTAGCAATGTAATTTTTCAATCGTAATACTACTAAGAATAGTGAGACTAATAATTGAACATTGAAACGTCCGTCAAATTTATCAATTGTATGTCTTTGATAGATTTACAATTTAGTAGACGAGCTGTTAAAGATTTTGAAACTAACCCGACCTGAAGCCATTGCTGCAAAATGGAGAAACGACACCCAGTCAAACTAGCCTTACCATATTCAACAACGCTCGGTGGCCTGAGGTCCGCGGACGTTCTGTGATGGTTACAGATACTCATGGGTGATACGTTGATACTATAGGGCAACAAGTTTGAGATCCTCTATATACCCTATGATAACGCTGGTTACTGGGCCAGTACGGGACCAATATTGAGTCAATAACGGCCCAGTAACATGCGCAATCAAGGTATATATATTAAGGTTAATTGCAATTGTTTTCAATCGATGCGATCTCATAGCAATGATATATAAGTGAGCAGGACTTAAATTACACAAGGATCCGATTTGTCACTGAAGTATCTGATATCATAATCAAATACGTCACATGTTATCTCATGTCGCAATGAATATGGCTTATAGCTATATGTCACGAAAATCGAAAAGTACGTCACAAGTGCACGAGTTGTAGGTCTTTGATGGATTTACAATTTAATAAGCCCTTGGTTGGATATTTTGAAACTAATTTGACTGGGAGCTGTTTCTGGTAAAGGCAGTAACACCCCCAGTCAAATTGGTTTCTAAATATTCAACTACAGGCAGCAACATCCCATTGGCTAAATAGTTTCAAAATATTCAACAGCTTACCTGTATAGTTACATTGCAAGTTAGATCCTGGGAATTCAGGTTTCAGAGTCTCAAATCGATTCCAAAAAACATACAAAGTGGGCGGGGCTTAGCTAGAAATGTATCCCTCTATTCCGTGTTGTTATTCTTTTAGATCAGGGATTCAGCCCGCATGTTGTGCAACCCGTGGTTACGATGCTAAATTCAGTATGTGCTGCTCCGGGACCATCAGACCTCGATCAGGCATACAGCCCGCATGTTGTGCAACCCGCGGATACGATGCTAAATTCAGTATGTGCTGCTCCGGGACCATCAGACCTCGATCAGGCATACAGCCCGCGTGTTGTGCAACCCGCGGATATGATGCTAAATTCAGTATGTGTTGTCGTGGAAATGTCAGACCTCGGTCAGGCATACGGCCAGCCTGTTGTGGCACTAGAAGCTATGACGCGAGATTCAAGCGGTGTTGCAATGCAGCCGCGTCGCGCGTCTGCTAATTTATTTGAAAACAATTTGTATTTTGCTGTGTTCAGTCGAAATTTTTTATTTAATATGAGCATTATGTATATAAGTATTTAAGGACTATTAATTTGTACTGAGTTGAATTTACTTACTAATTTATTAAAAATTGTCCTTTCTCAAGTATCAGTTTTCTGGAGTTTTGCCCTGCATCATAGCCGATGCATAAGGTGATACGAGGGGAACATGTAGGCCAACACCTACACCATCAAAAGCACGCGCTTACGCATGCACACATTTCAGCCTCCTCGCATATAATATACCTCGCGGTCATATTGCCATTGGTTAGGTTTGTGGAGTTTTCACCAACAGAAAATAAAATAATGAAATTTACATCTCACTCGTGTGAACATTAGGCGCACGATAAATCTTGAAAGAACTTACTGAACCAATATAGGGCTGATATTGACCAGTATTGGCCCAGTACCGGCTCAGTAACCTGCGTTGCCCTGGTACTTTTACACTGCAATCAAAATCTAGACCATATGATTGATGTGTGCCAAGAAAAGAGACGCATCACTATGAACGGCATATACTATTTCCATTTGTTCTCTCTGCTGTAGAGTGCATATAAGAAACCACATCCTGTAAAAATGTGATGGCCCATGAAGTAACACAGAGTATACGTCACAATCAAAATAACGTGTAGCTCCGTTAGGAAAATCGAAAAGTCCGTCACAAATATGTAGGAATTGTATATCTTTAAATTTACAATTGAATAAATATTATGCTGAATACTTTGAAGGTAATTTGACTGGGAGGTGTTGCTGCCATATGCAGCAGCATCCAGCAGTCAAATTAGTTTCAAACCATGTAACAGCTTACCTGTATAGTTACCTTGAAATTTTGATTCTGAAAATTTATTTCAAAGGTTTAAATCGATTCCACCATTCGTAAAAGTTGGCTTAGCCAGAAATGGGCTGAAAATACATTGAAATGGATATCTCATTTGTCCATCAGAGAAAGAAGAGCAAACCCTCTGTGTCAAATAGCATGATTTTATTAGGGAATAGACCTTCTCAAGTTTATCCACCCATCATATGACGTCATAATAAACTACGTGGCGTGTAAGATGGCGTCATAATCATGACGTCATGAATGATTCGAAATAGTCCGTCTTTAACGCTTAATAGTCCGACACATACCATTCAATAGACATTCTGTTGAATATTTTGAAACTAATTTGACTGGACGCTGTTGCTGCCATAGGCAGCAACAGCGCCCAGTAAAATTAGTTTCAAAATATTTAACGGTTTACCTGTACAGTTTTCTGGAAATTCATAGCTAGGGAGTTCAGGGATCGAGTGATCCCAACACGAGTGAGGTGTGGGTGGAGCTTAGCTAGTGATGGGCGGCCCATGGCTAAAACTGGAAAGATACATTGACCAATTACTTGCCGAATGAGGCATCGAATGATGCATTGGCGTACAGTATACGACACGTCCAGCTCTGTCTTCTCGGTTACGTTATGAAAGACGTGACAACAGTCCAAGTTGCTGAAATGGTAAACATGGTCGCACTGGCTGAAATAGCCTCAAATAGCATACACGAATCATAAACACTATCAACAAGTGCTCAAAACAATGGGAATATGTGATGTTGAGACTGCGAGAAATTTTGGTTAATGAAGGCATTAAAGACACTGAGTACTCAACACATGCCTAGCCTGAATCGCAATTTTAAACCATAAATAAACGGAGTTCGAGGTACCCGATAAACTGAACAACTCATTACACATATCTATTCTTATTTCCGTAATAAATCCGCTAGTCTGTGAGAAAGGTGATGCCTGTGTCTGTATGGCATGTTATTCTGCCAGAAGCTGGAAAGCAGTCCTTTATATCACCACTATAGCTTTGTCCATTACGTTATTTTTCAACCAGGTAGCATGTGTTCATTTATGTACCTTCCTCGCTAGGCCTCAGTGACCAAGTGATTGCAAGACAAGGTTTTAAGTTAATAACTCCAAAACCCTGTCTTACATTCGAGTAGGACAAACGTCCGTCGCATAATGGACCTTTCCTCTTTTTATTTTTCCCCGCCCATCTCTAGCTAAGCTCCACTCACACACCGCCCATTTTGGTTTAAACTTAATTTTATTTTTTGTTTCAGTAGGGGCACGCTAAGACTTATCTTATTACCGTGCCTCCAACTCACATACAGTTGAAATACTTCAAATGACGGCATATACTATAATATATAATACATATAGGCCTATAGAAATAATATATACGATTATAAAAATATAACAAGAATATAAATCAAATGAAACTGAGCTTTAACTAATAAGAATAGAATAGAATAGAATAGATAGAATAGAATAGAATAGAATAGAATAGAATAGAATAGAATAGATGGGCTTAGGGTACAGCTCACCACTGCCTGCCAACACCGGCTTGGCTCGCATTTGGCAGATCGCTAGTTCAGAGCAGAACAGATGCTATTTAAACCGGTTAGTTTCGGCAATATATTTGCAAATCCTAGTAGTTACGTGGAGATTAATCTCAGGAGTATCATCATCATTGTCGTAGATGAGTTGTGCAGCTGTTAATGATGTAAGACGAATATTGTTGGAAACAAGTTCATTATAAAAAGAGGCTCTTTGGTTGTTATAGAATGGACAGTGGAAGAGGTAGTGGTCAATGTTTTCATCAGTATGACCACATAGGCAGCCAGGAGAGTCTATCAGAAAATTATCATAATCTAGATTACAGTCCGTGGGCTGGAGGGGCCCATCTGGATAACCCCCCCCCCCCACCCCCCACCCCACACACACACACGCACGCACGCACGCGCGCGCACACACGCTCGCACGCACGCACGCTCGCACGCACGCACACACACACACACACTAATTGACGAAACTATATTTTTCTAACAGCTTTCGATGTCCTCTTTAAGATTATATATGTTAACATCTGATAAACTGGGACTCAATATGGTTTTTGCTGGGTTATATTAGCGTTAATACCCACAGTGAAGCAGACCATATTAAGGGGTAGGGATATTAAAAACTAACATATCTTTTGATAGAATCATTGTAGATTGATGATCGACCACCCAAAATGTTGCTTTTAGTATCTTCTACGATTGCATATGGTTTACATGCAGATCGGTTTTATAATGAGGTCGGCAGAGATCAAAAGATAACAAATCTTCGTCACAGCTTAAAATCTATCAATGTTGCTATCACTGATCAAGCACCATTAAATGAACATTCTAGTTTTAACAGTTTAAGATTGATTAAAAGGCACCATTTGACAAATATAATGAGTAAAGGTTTACTCATTTAATAGAATATTGTTACTATGACAACTGACAGCATAACCAATTTTTTGAGACTCGATGAAAAATGCATTCATTGTAAACTAATCAAGTAGATTTTGATAGAATCGTTGTAGATTGGTCATCGACCACTCAAAATGTTGCTTATAGTATCGTCTACGATTGCATATGGTTTTCATGCAGATAAGTTTCATAATGAGGTCGACAGAAGTCAAAAGGTCACAAATCTTCGACACAGCTTAAGATGTAGCAACTGTATGTTGCTATCACTGACCAAGCACCAGTAAAGGAACATTCTAGTTTTAACAGCTTAAGATTGATTATAAGACACCATTTGACAAATATAATGAGTAAAAGTTCACTCATTTAATAAAATATTGTTACTATGACAACTGACAGTATAGCCAATTTTTGAGAATCAATGAAAAGTGAAATAATTGTACACTAAACCTGAAATGAGCATATCATCGAATCGAAATTGCGTAGAGTAATTGCTTTCCATATATATTGATTTTATATGCAAATCAAGCAACAAATATGGCATCTGGAGTAAAAAAAACAAAGTAGTAAGATGTAATTAGAAAGCATTTGATCAATAACAGAATATGCCACTGTAAAAGAGTGTCTACGAATGTCCAAAAAGGCATCGGAAGATGTTGGGCAGAAAAATTCCATAACGACCTTTGATCTAGGTGTGTGTATAAAAGCTTATCCTATCATATGGAAAATCCCAGACTACTACAAGGAGCATATAGTTATGATGTGTGCTTTTCGTTTGGCATGCGCCTATATGAAAATCATATAGGAAAGAAGATGAGTGGACCTGGATTCACTGAGATTCTATTGGAATCTGGCCTGATATCTACTGGAACTATTAACAGTGTAGTGTCTGGTAACAATTTTAGTCGGGAAATATACTGCCACAAAGCAATGGCTGAAGGTCTTGAACGATTGCCACTCTACAAATACCATTCTACGAAATGGTCCGATGGATTATTAGAGATTTTACCACCAAATTCATTGACAAAAGTAATCACATTATTGGAAGTAGAACCAAAGAGAATTTCGAACAATTGGCGAATGATACAGCATTTCATTCATATCTAAATGACTACTCAGAGTTAGCAATGGCGAATTAGGTAAGACTTCCCAGTTTTGATTATCTTAGATGGACCATGTTTGGTTGCTGTTGTCTCTCCTAAATGCGGTTAAGACAAATAATTACTGTCTGTACGGAACATGTCTCAATCGAATGGCTGACCTATTCTTTAGTTTTGATGGGCAGAATTATTCAAGGTATCTTATCTACTTTGCTGTTTTCTTGGCAAGCAGAGACGAATCACACCCTGAAGCAACGGAGCTGATTAAGCTAGGTGCTATAAGTTTTGTAAGATCCTTTGTGCCTGGAAAGTTGTGGGCAGTATACAAAACAATAGAGGAGACATTTATGAAGTACACAAAACCGCATGAAGGAGCAGGAGGAAGCGCAGCTGACGTATCTGGTATCTTGAATAACTATGATGCACATCGAAGCTGGGGAAAGACGGTACATGAACGAGCAAGATATGTGGAAACAATGCTCCAAATGGCAGATATGATAGACAAGACAGACAGGAACAATAGACATTGGGATGTCCGTCCTTCACAGGTACGCAAAAGTGGTGTAATGGAGTCCGTAGAAAGCTTCATGAATCCTTCCATTCTCGATTATAATGATAAGCTGTTCGGTATTGGGTCTGGTACTCCTGCGCCCACCCATATCCAAACGGGTATCATGGCTGCTGAGTCAATTGGGAAGCTGGCCCAAAGAGACTTTTATACCAGAGAGACTTGAAAGGAATACGGATTTATTTGAAACAATAAAAAAGCAAAAATTTAAAACGTTTTCTGACATGACGAAGAGTGTTCTTGGGAAAACTTCAAATAATCGTGAGTGAAATAGAATAAGATAACAAGGAAATATTACGTGGTAGTTATTGATGCTATCACAGAATAAGCCAGAGAAGCTTGATATTGAAGAACTGTTACATTATCCACTTTTGCCGGTACCATCATCAACTGGTACGGCTAGTAAAGTAAAGGGTTTAATACTCAACAAATGGAGTATAAATGCAGACGCACCATCTGATCACAAAGCACTGGACATTGAAGATGGAAACGCCACTTTCTATTGTATGAAAGGGGTGACAGGAACATTTAAGCAGATAACCCAGAAATTGTTTGATAGTGGTACAGTAGGAAAATCGAATGTAATATTCAGTACGGACATGTACAAGGAAAATTCCATCAAATTAATGGAAAGAACTCGTATAGGTTCTGGAGAGAAACGTATAATCAAGGGTAAAAATATAGAGACCTGAAAATTGGAAGGAATTCCTCAGTAATAACGAAAACAAACAGCAACTAGTGCAACTGACGCTGAAAGTCTGGGGAAGTGATACAATTAGTTCAAAACTACTTAATAAGATGGTCATTGCTATTTATGAGGGCAAGATTTACGAATTAACATCTACCGATATCAGCACAGTGCTGATTTCAGAGATACAAGTCATAGAATCTGACCAAGAAGAAACAGACACAAGGGGTTATTCTCTATTGTGTTTATGCAACAAAAGAGGGCTACGACTTTGTGCATATCAGAGGTCCACCTGGCGATGAATTTTTGGTAGAGTTTACGTCCCTAGTAGGGCAGCTACTCGAGTTACTAGAGTAGCACCTAAACGGCTGGAGTACGTACTCTTGTACCTACTTGAGGCTACCCACCTACCAGCAAGGGTAAATCGAGTAGTCACGTGTTTGCATTGAAATCAAAGTAATTTAAACACGTGCTCATTTACGCGATGGTAACTGATCACATGCTCATCTACCCTAGAGTAGCTACAAGAGTTTTCACCTAAACTCGGCCTTTGATTCTCCTGTACTATGCCAAAATCATGAAGACACACATTATTTGATACTGGTTCTGAAAACAAGAGAAAGCTGTTGGACATATCAAAATTGGCTAAGAATTTTACGCCGCTTTACTGTTCCGCCCTTTTGGGTCTTCATGCCTTCACCAAATGTGATACAACGAGTGCATTCAGAGGAATAGGCAAAGTAAAACCCATCAGACTCCTACAGAATGAACTAAGATAGTAGGAGGCTTTTTAGACCATTAGTGAGTAATGGGACATCACTTTCTTCAATTAGAGGATTTCACCTGCCGAATGTATAAGATTACTCCCATAACAAACGTTGACATGCTTCGTTTCTCTATGTTAATGGCAAAGTGTGGTGATGCAGAGAAAAAGATCAATCTCAAGAAAAACGTTCACTTATCCACCTTACCTCTCTGGAGAGTTTGCCTCCGCCAGCACATAAAGCGGGTTAACTATCAAGTAGCTATTTGGAAGCGATCCCACGTACCAAAGCCATACATTCCTGAATCTACTGAGAATAATGGCTGGACTGTATGGAGTGAACAGAGACTTGAGCCGAGGTGGTGTGATGGTGAGATACTGCCATCTATGTTGACTGATATTCTAGAGAAGAAATGTGAAAAGGAAGGGAATGAGCAGGAATACAGTTCCACTTACGAAGATAGTGAAAATGAAGAAGACCCAGCAGATAATAGTGACAGTGACTAATTAAGAGGAGTTAAAATATAGTTAGTGGATTTATAGTCGGTTGGTAAAACAAGCCACAATAAATACATTTTGAACGCTCTTTTATTGATCTACACAATTTCGATTCGATAATATGCTCATTTCAAGTTTAGTTTACAATGATTGCATTTTTCATCGATTCTAAAAAATTGGCTATGGTGTCAGTTGTCATAGTAACAATATTCAATTAAGTGAATGAACCTGTACTCATTATATTTGTAAAATGGTGCCTTTTAATCAATCTTAAGTTGTTAAAACTAGAATGTTCCTTTACCGGTGCTTGGTCAGTGATAGCAACACATTGCAAGATTTTAAGCTATGGCAAATATTTGTTACCTTTTGACCTCTGTCGACCTCATTATGAAACTGATGGAAACCATATACAATCGTAAACGATACTATAAGCACCATTTTGAGTGGTCGATCACCAAGCTACAACGATTCTATCAAAATCTACTAAATTAATTTACAATGAATGCATTTTTCATCGATTCTCAAAAATTGGCTATGCTGTCAGTTGTCATAGTAACAATATTCTATTAAATAAGTAAACTTTTACTCATTATATTTGTCAAATGGTGCTTTGAATCAATCTTAAGCTTTTAAAACTAGAATGTTTCTTTACTGGTGCTCGATCAGTGATAACAACATACAGTTGCTAGATTTTGAGCTGTAGCGAAGATTTGTGACCTTTTGACCTCTGCCGACCTTATTATAAAATTGATTTGCATAGACGATACGATAACCAACATTTTGAGTGGTCGATCACCAATCTACAATGATTCTATCAAAAGATATGTCAGTTTTTAATATCCCTACCTCTTAATATGAGCTGCTTCACTGTGGGTATTAACTCTAATATAACCCATCAAAAACCATATTGAGTCCCAGTTTATCACATGTTAACATACATAATCTTAAAGAGGACATCGATACCTGTTAGAAAAATATAGTTTCGTCAATTAGTTGGGCGGGGGTGGTATCCAGGTGAGCCCCTCCAGCCCACGGACTATTATTGCAACCATTTCGAAGCCTGCATAGAGCTATGTTGTTTGGTCTGGTAACTACATAGTACCATGGGGGTGGCACTCGAATAGGGGACATAGCTTTCAATTTGTTTTTAAATTCTGTAAGTGTGATGGATATCTTGACAGGAGCAGGAAGGATATTCCACTCTGGTACAGTAGCCTGAAAAAAGGAACCATGCTGAATCTCATTAAGACATCTAAATGGGGTGTAATTTTGCTGGTGACGGATATTGTAAGGATTTCGTGTGTGTGCTAAAGGAGGTAGATAATCGGACAAGGCCTCACCAGTCATACCGTTAAGAATTTTGTAGAAGATCACTAGTTTATGTATATTTTTCCTATGGGAGAGTGTGTCCATGCCCGTTTCTGTATATAGGTCAGCAGTACGAACACTGCGCGTAAGACCCATTATAGTTCTAAGAGCGTCCCTCTGGACGTTTTCCAATCTCGTGACAAGATGCTCGGGTATATTATCCCAGACAACATCTGCATATTCTAGGGACGGTCTAATGAAATTTTTATACATGATTTCAAGACATTGTCTGTCTAGTATATACTTAAGGCCCTTAAGTAGCGAGAGATTACGTTTGGGCGTTTGTTAATATAGATTCCACATGATGTTTCCATTGACCTTTTTTATCGAAAGTAATCCCAAGATGTTTATGACAAAGTGAAGAGTGGATTTCAGAATCTTTGAAAGTTATTAGAAAATCAGTAGGATTATTTCGAAGGGAGATAAACAAGGAAGTGGTTTTTAGAGCATTAAATTCCACAAGCCAGAGACTATGCCTGTAAATTGTCGGATATTATATATATATATATATATAGACATGTGTCATCAGGCCTCTGTCACAGGAAAATGCTGCCACCGCTTAAAGGGGGGGGGGGGAGAGTATTGGCCAGAAAGGGCCACTCTTATATTCAACCAGAGTGCTGTAAAGAAAAGACCATCCTAGTGAAACTATAACTAAAATGTTGCGTGTTGTTTTACGTGAAGACGGGACGAGTGATTCCCGAGGGATTCCCACATCACCGTCTTATGTAGGTCCAAGTTACTGAATTAGTGGGTGCCGCTTGTATTTCTGCGGGACCTCTGCTATGCCTAACCTCTCAGTTAAGTTTTAAAGACAAGAACTGTTTTAGGCCGCAACTGGCGGGGTTCCTACCTATCTTTGAACATGGTTGTCCGAGGGTGCAGATGCCCCGCCTCCTGTGAGAAGCCTTGGAAAGCATCTACCTCCGAGGAAAGTGCGTGTACATGTTACTAGGTAAGACATCCGAGCTTGGTGAAAATCCGGATGCCCGACTTCGTAACCACATAAAACGTGACAGGACAATGGCTACTTTTCACATAAGCAAATTTAAGCAACTGAGTCATCGTTACGGTGGGGGTTGGAGAGACGAATATCCACCATGAATGTCCTTCCCGAGAGGGCGTGGCAGATCCCAACATCTTGCCCAGACATTCTTACAGAATTCGGAGGAGATGTGCATCTCGCCCGTCACCAAGTCTTACAGAGCTAAGCTTTTGACCTGATGTTAGGTTTATACACAAGTTGCCCAATATGCACTGCGGTGCGGGAAAGATCTCTTAAGGGATGTAAAAGATCAATAATTATAATATGTTTTCGCAGTGCTTCTTACATTGGCAAGGATAATTAACTACTAGGTATCAGAAGATACACGGGAGGTGTATGTGACACCACACCCTGGCCAACACCGCTCGGAAACCTCCAATAGTTTCCCAGGGTCGGATCAGTCTATGGTGCAGATAGGGATATCCAAACAATTAATAAGCCATAAGGCTTAGTGGAACATGAAGAGAGGCAATAACTTTTTAAACGTGAGGCCTTATAGGTAAGTTGGCCAATTTTACACAACCTTGCCAGAGTGCGGGGCTAGATTACCGCAACAACCAGAAAAGAGGCGTACACTATATGTCTCCTAACAAAGAAATTGTCTCTAATCATATTAAACCTATCCTATCGAGCTGAATAGTCAGGTTTAGTCGGTAGCATGCCGGGCTAAACAAAGTTATAGCACGGACACTGACCTTAGTGAAACGTGTTGGTGGCGGGAGAAAATGATGCATATATAATGTTGCTGTATAGTATTTCCTAAATGCACTGTGGTCCTAAGTTTTCTATAAATAAACAAAACATATCAACGGATGGCTACTAGCCATATACTAAACTAACCAAATACAAGTAATAACAATGTGAAATGATCAGAATAATAACAGTAATACAGGTTGATAGACCTATTACGGTGCGGGTAGTGAAAACAACTTACAGTAAAATAATATAGAAATTATAACTAGCGGTCCTAAGAACGTTACCGCCTTTTAGTCGTCGGGACCGTTTACAAAGACGAAATACAATCATTGACGTTGTAATTAACGGATGAATTGAGAATGTTATATAAAGTTACTTGAATACTCGGTAGCCATTCTCACGGACGGGCTATCATGTTACTGAAATTGGTACGTCACTGTTGGAGTGACGTGAGTTGACACGTTCTCTGAAAGCTGGAAAGTTTCCGCATGTAGATTCCCGCAGACAGGATTCCAGCATGCTGATCCAGGATGGAAGTGGTGCCAACTCAGGACGGTAATCACAATATAAGAATGTCTAACGAATGGTTAGTAAGTTCTATGATAACATTACTGCGATGAGAAAGGTTCCATTCAATGGCAGTAGGATGAGAGTTAAGAACAACCCTTTATCAGGGGGTGGGGGGGGTGGGGGGGTGTTGTTGAATACATAACTAAGCTTAACGGTGCGGGGTACATCAGGTAGCTCTGAAGACGTACCGGGCAATGTTTACTTGCTGCGGTCACAAAGTTAAAAGAGACATACACGGCATGCAGTGTGATGGTTGAATATCCACGTTTTGGCGTGGCTGGCAGATCTGGTGAGTCATCCATCAAAGAACATCGCTGCCTCTCCATCTGTAGAACCACATTCTTAGGCCATAGAAGGCCCACCTCAATATTGTTCCTTGTTGGTTCTTAATTAGATGTGAACAATATTATTCAAAGTTCCAATACTGCCCTGAACGAATGTCCGGGAGCTTACAAAATTTAGGTTGCAGTGGGTGGGAAACTGCTGCGGTACCACGGGAGAGAAACCGGCCAAAACAGAGGTGAATGCTTAATAACTGAATTGCCGGTGGGCGCTGCAGACAGATCCCGACTGTTCGGCCCCTGGCCAACGATGCTCCTGAGTTACTGAAATCATCCCTTTTCATACTCGCTGAAACGTCAGGACTGGTTGCCTCAACCAATCAAAATTAGCTGAACCAACCAATCAGTGGGCTAGAAACTCGTGACGTGTACACCATTATCTGATTATCGCTATATATATATATTTATATATATATATATATATATATATATATATATATATATATATATATATATATATATATATATATATATATATATATATATATATATATATATATATAGATGTGTACTATGACGTCAGGGGTCACGTGCACACAAATCACTTATTATCTAGATACGTATATATATACGTATTTACGACGTTATTTCTATATTTCGAGTATATTTTGAAAGGGGAAAACGGCGATGACTCAGCCGATCTTAAAACGGTTTACATATTTGAAAAGCTCGTCGAATTCTGGTCTTGATCAATGCCAGATTCAACGAGAAGAGTTAATTATTAAGAATTACAGAGCACCAGCTCGGAACACTAAAAGCGCCACTCGGTCTTGGTCGTGCTATACGCGCTCTGATAACGCGTCTTAACGAACTTAGTTGTTTTGACAACAAAATCTCTCTTATAGGCTCATACACGCTTATTGCTCTACCCAAGGGGCCGTGCTCATAGGAACGAATCCAGGACGGACGGCCAGTACCCGACTGGTCGACCCGCGCTACAGTAGTTGTATATTAGAATCATCCGGCCTGGCAGTGTTAGTAAAATATTCATTAAAAAGATGTGCCTTTTCATCATTAGCATAAGCAAATGAAGAATCGACACATTTTAAAGGGAGAATTTCGTGAGTTGGTTACGAAGTTTGCCCCAATCAGCCGTAGTATAGTCCCTTATACATCTATGCTAAGATGTCCGCTTAGGAATTTTAGAGGATAGGACCACATAGGTGGGAGTGTAGTCCGTGCAAAATGGAGCAAAGATGCCACTATCTTGGACTGTTCTAATGTTATTAATGATAATTGGATCAAGTAATGTATTAGAGATTGGTTGCGTCGGTTCTTGGATTAGCTGGTGGAACCCAAGTGTATTGATAATGTCACGCAAATTATGCTTGGCTATATCGACTAGATCATCATTGAGGTCGCCAGCTATTATAATAGTTTTATTTGGGTTCAGATCTCAGACATTATCGATATTATCTAATATAATCTGCCATTTGTCAATGGCTGTATTGGGCGGGCGATAGATAACACATAATAGAAGCTCTGGGAGGCCATGGATCTCTATCCAGATCATTTCAATATCTGAGCTTTCGTACTCAGTTCGACGAACAGCAGCGATTTTGCCTGATACATAAATACAAACTCCTCTCACCGCCTGTATGCGATCTCTCAGATAAGGCTGTTGAAATCCTTGCAATTGGATTAAATCGTTATTAATAGTTGGAGTTACATGAATCAGTTACAGCTACAATGTCAAATGTAAACAGATTAGCCTCAATTAGGTGGATTTTGTCTTTGAGGCCGCAGACATTTATATGTACAATGGAAATATCACTACGGATTTATTTCAACATCACCAGCCAGAAAAAGGAGGAGGTATATTAATATCCAACCTATTTCATTGTTCTGATATAACAATAGCCTCTTGCAAGCGTCGTAAAGGCTACATTTAAATTGTGAGGGTGAGTTTAGATTGCTTCCACGAATCATAAA
The DNA here is from genome assembly GCA_034401795.1 of Chaetoderma sp. LZ-2023a. Lineage (NCBI taxonomy): Eukaryota > Metazoa > Mollusca > Caudofoveata > Chaetodermatida > Chaetodermatidae > Chaetoderma > Chaetoderma sp. LZ-2023a. Next base: position 85,195,837 of record CM067373.1, on the reverse strand, counting down.
TTTAGATGAGTAGCAATAGTAAAGCCCAATTGCGGCGCGGTAACTGGCTAAATCGGCACCCATTGTCAAATAAATATGCACGTAGCCCTCTCATGGCGGATATATTGTCAGATATATACGACATGCGAGGGCAGGTGCACATCGAACAGTACGGAGACGACAGGCATTGGGGGAGAGATTCAGAAGTGCATAGAGGGTGAGTTAGAAGAAGGAAAAAATAGTGAGATAGGAGAATATAGCTATAGTTCAACCATTGTTGAATTCTAGAAAAAGGAAATGTGCCTCTTGGGAAAGTTAATTATAATAACGTGCGTACAGTAGTATTACATTTTATACGTATCTCGTACTAGTTTTTAATATTGATACAACATAATGAAAGGAAGCTGGATGTATCCCTGTATATGACATGCATAATTGAGTAGCCATTCATAGATTCATTCGTTGTAGTGTAAGCATGGGTGTGACTAGGATAGGGGTGTACAAATCGGTCGTTCGTAGATTAACGTGTTAAACATTTTGAAATCAATCTGAGCGGAAGCTGTTGCGGCATGTAACAGCAAGAGGTTTCAGCCAAATTATTTCGAAAATATTTAACAATTTGAAGTAAGTCAGGGGTTCAAGGTGTTAATCTCACTTCTAAGTTGAAAGCATGAACTACTCAAGATACTCATTTTATAGGTTGCATAACCATAAGTGTTTTACATTAGTATCATGGCAATCTGAATCTGTTATATGTACATATTTGTACACCCGGTACCATCCCAGGGATGGGGGCCAGTGCCGCTGTAGCATGGATCGACCGGACGGGTACTGACCATCCCAGCTAAGCTGGGTACGGAACGGCTGTTCTGGATTTGCTCCAAGCACGTCTCCCTGAGTAGGATGGTATGCGTATATAAGACCTATGGGAGAGGTTTTCGTTAAAAACGGCCAAGTCCGTTAAGACGCATAGCACGCATGCGCGCGCGCCAGAGCTTCCCGGACAACACGTGTCGAGATTGGGAGTGAGTGTATGCCTATAGTGTACCGAGTCGGTACTCGTGATGTATTCAAATCACACCGTTCTCGTCGTTCCTGGTGCCTATCTACCGGAATGAAATGAGGATTATAGAACCTTTTACTATTTTAAATCGGTCCAGAAATGGCTGAGTTATTGTCGAAAATCCAGCTAAATTATTTTCACAATATTGCTTTTGACGTCGTAATCGTGTGTATGCAGTAAATGAATAGAGAATGTGTTGTGCACGTGATAGCCACGTCACAACCTCTATCTGCACGCTGATTGTCTACTGCTTGGCCTCTGATTGGCTGGAGCGCCTCGCTCTGACGTCACGAGTAGTATAAAAGGGATGAAATTTCGAGAATCGAAAGCATCATCGGCGTGGAAGCCGACCCGTCAAGGAGGACTGCTAGACCTGCGCGGACTAGACGTGTGCAACTGATAACCTATGGTGATTCCTTCATCACTGCGGTGCCGTTCAGATTTCCATTCACCCGCACTGGTAAGCAGTTCTTGACAGCACCGCGATACATCAATTTTGGATGCCCCCGGACGGCCATTCGAGGGCAAAGTAAATAAAGTTATACCTCCCTCATCCAAACTTTTCAAAGGGAGCCGTTCCGTAGACGGGCCGTGTGGGCCTGAAATGTGATTCTACGGAATGTAGAGCTGATGATGATCCTTGGTGGATGACTTGCCGGATTTGCCAACCACGCTGAAGAGTGGACTCAAACCTCCGTGCTGCATGTCGCGTGTGATTAATTAACTTTTCGACCACAGCCTGGTGGGATTTGCTCGGTGTGCCAGTATTGTACATGCATAGTTATTCATATTAGTGGCCCTCTCTGTTAATGGGTTACTCTCAACTTTCATATTACCATCGCCAGACGGAAACTTTCCAACAAACTGTTTAGATTCTATATTAGTGAACTGACTATCTAATGGGCATCTCCTGAACCATTCCGTTATATTGTCCTGAGAATGTGCAATATCCAACCTGCCTGTGGAAACCTGCTTGCGGAGACTAGCCTGCGGAAGCCTGCTTGCGGGGACCAGCCTGCGGAAGCCTGCTTGCAGAAATCCTTCCAGCATCAAAGATCGTGCCATCTCCCTCTATCTATACATTAGCGTCTCAATTTCAGTAACACGTGAACTTTACTCATACCGATGACCAATAGGTACTCAAGTAGCTATACTATTGAACATTTAATTATTTCCGTATATTGGTACTGATGATTAATAGCTACCTAACCGGTCTTAAGACCGCATTCTTATAATTTCTGTTTCTTACTGTGAATATTTCTTTGTTTACTGTCGGTGCTTTCAACTAGCCGCACCGTAAGGTCCAATGATCTGTAATACTTTATTATCATCATATTCGTTAAATTGTGTATTGGTTAGTTGTGTATATGGCAAGTAGCCATCTAGTTAATATGTTTTGTTTATTTGTAAACCCCTCTAGTTCGCAGGACGCTAGGAAATACTATACAGCAACATAAATATCAGCATCACGATTCCCGCCAGCATTAACTTTACACTAAGGTCGCTGTTCATGCTCTAATTGTTTGAGCCTGACATGTTCCCGACTAAACCTGGCTATTCTAGCTCGATAGGATATGTTTAAAGTGGTTAGGGCCTATTTCTCCGCAACAGACGCATAATGTATGCCTCTTTTCCGGTTGTTGTGGTAATGTAGCCTCAGGCACTGGCAATGTTGTGTAACATTGGCCGGTTACCTTTAAGGCCTCTTAATATATTGAGTTATTGTCTCTTTCTACGATCCTCCAGCCGCAAGGCTTATTAATTGTTTGGATTCCCGTCGACACGTTATCAGGATCCGACCCTGGGAAACTATCGTAGGTTTCTGAGCGGTGATAGATAAAGTGCCGACTTACATACACGTCCCCTGCATCTTCGGATACTAATTAGGTAGATACCCCCGCCAACGTAGGAAGCACTGCGAAATAATAATATTAATTAATATGCTGTAATACCGGCCTGCAGTGCATCTTTGGGCATCATGGAATTTAACCCTAATGACAGGTCAAATGTTAACTCCTTAGCACATGGTGACAGACGAGATGCGGATCTCCATCCCATTCGTTGTAGTGTCTGGGTGAGGTCTCAGAACCCACCATGCCCTCACGGGAAGGATGCTAGCGGTGGATATCCGATTTTCCATCCCCACCATAAATGACATGGTGCTTTCTAATATTACTCATGTGAACTGTGAAACTTGTCCTGGTGATGTTATATGTGGTTGCAGGGCAGGGTAACTGGATCGTTATTTGATTCGGGAGCCTTGCTCGGTAACATGTACGCACGCTATCCTTTGGAGGTAGATGCTATGCAGGGCAACTTACAAGAAGCCGAGCATCTGTGCATGACGGATAAACGTATCTAAAGTTAGGTAGGAACCCCTGCCACTTGCGGCCAAAGCTTGTTTTCGTTACTAACAACTAATTGGTAGGTTAGGATGAAGCAGAAGGCCCGCATAAATAAAGCGGCAACTACCAATGCAGCAACTTTGGAACTACATAAGACGGTAACCTGGGAATTCCTCGGAAATCGTTCATCCCATCTTCACGTAAACCAGTGTGCAACACCTTAACTGTATCTTCACTAGGATTTTCAGCACTTAGCATTTTCTGTTTGAACAAAAGAGTGGCCAATTTTGCCAACTCTTTTCCTCCACTTCGGCATTGAAGGCATTTTCCTGTGACTGAGGCCCACACGAGGCACTTTCATCTCGCAACAACAATATTTTCTTTGTGTGTGTATTAGGGGTATACTAGTTTATATTAAACTATCTAGTGACTTCGTTGCGATGCTCTCTTACACGGATTCAAGGATCTGTGTGGTACCTCCGGCGGAACCACGTGGAAAGGACATCGGATGGCTCTATGTTGTGTATTATTGTGGTCATTACTGTCAAACGAATAAAATAGTACTTATCAGATTTGTGACTATTTAATTATAACATCTTGTCCGTTACTCTAAATTAGAATGGACTGACGACACACCGGTGACACAAACAGCAGGCATGACACCGTGTGGTTCAATCTCGGCGGCAATGGTCGCACGGCCCCACAGGAACATGTGAGTAGTAATGGGGGGGTTATAGTCGCTATTGTTCTTTTCGTTGGAATGTGTCTTTCAGTATGCTATTGTTTGGCGAACAATGGCGTCCAGCCACGCACAAATTTGTGTGTGGCTGGACGTTATTGTTTGGAGAACAAGGCGTCCAGCCGCACACGTATTTGAGATCTGAATCCCTCTGGAATGTTCTATTATTTTGAATTCGTTAACCCTTAAAAGTTGTGTATTTTACGTTTAAATGTAGTGGCGGCGCTCCCCCCTCCGTGGTTATCTACCGTTGTAGGGTAAAAATAATAAGAGAGTAATGTAAAAAATAGAGTTTAAGAGGTGGTCTAATAATGGAGGTCGTAAGAGTATGGGGTTGAGGATGTATGAGGAATTATGGTAGGATATTGATGTATATTTTGAAAATAATTTGACTGTATCGTCGCTAACGTTAAATTATTAGTAAACTATTTTGTTGAATATTTAGAGACTAATTTAACTGTAAGCTGTTACTGTCTTAGTAAGCAACAGCTACCAGACAGATTAGTAACAAAATATTAAAAATAATCTTGTATTAATGGTATGTATTGTTCGGATGGAATGGTAACCAAGACTTGGTGGTGATGGATTCATAGGATTGTATCCTGGGTTAAAAAAAAAAAGAAGTTAACACTTTCACCGATGAATTCCCCATATCTCGTTTTCATCGATACCATACAGGAAAACTGTAGAAGATTTTGAAATTAATTTGATGTTGCTAACGTTAATTTATTAGTAAACTATTTTTGTTGAATATTGTGTAGCCGTATTGACTTTTAACCGTCATTACGCACAAATTGTTTTTTAAATACTTAATATTTCAATAACGTCAGTAGTTTTAGATGTTGTACGATGGTTAAAATGTGGTCATTATATCTCTGAGGGTTCCGTGTGTTTATAGAATTGTATGTCAAGCGTACATATGCTAAAAAGATTTTTTGTTGCGTATGATTTATCCATACGTCTTGAATAGCCGTGAGATCGATCTTGAATCGAGATACAAACATACCATGTGTTAATAATGAAAGAACGTGTTAGTATCTCAAGTCTCGTACTACGTGTTTTTTTAGAAATATTCAAAATTACTATTGAATTATCACCTATTTACTCGCTAGGAGATTTCACTTTGTAGTTGCGAATGTGTACAGCTTTGTGCTCTGGATACAATATCGTATCGTTTACTAGTTCTTAGCTGAGTGGACATATTGTAGATATCGGATTGTCTTATGGGAAGTCATGACCCCGGTAGACGTCTTATATTTGCAAGTAAGACCTCAGTGAAATTCTCATATTTGAAAATACCAGGGAATAGTAGCAGTAGCAATTAGAGACGTAGTAGGATGCACTGGTTGACTTTGACCAGTGCTAGTAGGATACAATTTCGCGGAAATAGGATAAATTTCGCAGAAATAGAACAGGAACCAGATTGAAACTGTAGTAGTATATTCATCATGATAAGTTAGAAAATAGAATAGATTGGAATAAGACCGACAGTTCTGAGTTGATGGTGTCTGTCAATAGTTGAAGATAAAAGTTGTTGCTGTGGGATCGGCATACACTTTTATGAAATTCAGCAGTCATTTAGGCCGTTAGTTTAGTAAATAATAGATTGATAAGAATAGATACGAAATGATGGGAATCGAGAGAATTATAGGAAACAGACTGACATGTAGTTGTTGACGGTCGGCATTCCGACTCCCTTAAGCAAGTACAACAACACCAGATGGCAATGAGATCATACAGCTCATGTGCTTATTAACGTTCGTTTCCTACAGGCTTATCCACGATAGGCAAGGGACAGGACAGAGGCATTGTAGCGTCCTGTAGGAATTAATAACACAATCGAAATTTGTATATCAACTATATGTCTATCAAAGGGAGGCATGCAACAACAACACATTCCGTAATGTTGTTAGTTAGCTGACAGATCGCATCAAATCAGAACCAGCCAACACCGCTTTGACCCTGTTTTAAGTTAGCTCCATAGAAGAGAAGCCCAGAGTTTGATTAGTCGAGATGACGTCATAATCAATGAGCATCGAGTCAAACTCTGTGGCAGAGAAACAAAAAGAACTAAGTTTCAGAGTGAAATCGAGAGTTAGGCGAACAGGGATTGGTCAGAACAACCAACAGGAATAGGTACGAACTTCTAGGAAGAGATAAGCAGATGTTGATTGGGGGACAAGAGTGTGTGGACCAATCAAGCTGTGGTTATAGCTACCTAGAAGGATGAAAGAAACAGAAACTATGTATTACGTTATATATAGATCTATATATCGTAATATGTATAGAAGTTAGGAAAATGTAGTTTGTATATAATAGGCACTTTGTCTATTGATTCTTTAATCTTTTACCATCGGTGATTCGAGTAGGTAACCTTCTACCTCTGCGAGTTCGCAGCGCATTATAGCAGTAGTTCAGAATAGCAGTTGAATAGGAAATCGTGTAATTATTCTTAAAGATATATATACAGTTTAGCCTTTTATCTTCGGCAGCAAAAGTCGAATTTGTTATAAGTATATTAGTAATAAATAGCCATAATAATATAAGTAGCGAGTCGAAGTTGTATTTTACTCCAGAAGCATGAAACATCATCGTGCCTTACCTGAATTGTTCTGATTAATCAGATGGGCCCGTATTGCTAACAAAATATCTTCACAACATCGGAAGAGGCTCGCCAGCAATAAGCGCCGCTGCCGCATCGGAAAGATAGATTGTCGCAGCAATCTGTTAACCATCATAAGTCTTTCCGGAGTTGTAGTGGTCGTCATAATCTTGTGTATCGGAGACAGAAAATCTTCAGTGGCGAGCCTGCCAGGATAGGAGTAAAATAAACGCAAACTGTAAGTACTAATGGCCCAAGTAGACCGGCCAGCTAATATTGTACTGAAAGACATTGCCGACCGTGTACAGGTATTCGTGGAACTAGCGAAACAATCCGAATCCGCCAAAGTAACCCAGCATCGAGAATACCGTGACAATTCATTAATAAAAATAACAACTGACATTAATTGCCCTGAACAACCCCGACTTCAACGAGTAATAGTGTGCCTGTACTACCAGTAGACATCTATAAAATGGCGTCTCCACGTAGACCCACCGTACCAGCCGACCCAGGACTACCTCCAGTAGAATTACCCCAATGGACTGAATTATGACCAGAAACGGTAATAGCCATGCAGACTATGGGGACGGCAATGGCCAATACCATTGTGGATAGCAGTAATAGACGTGAGAACGACCGGGTACATAGACAGGAGTTTAGAGAAACCATCCAGCGAATTCAACCCTGTGACGGTTTAATACCGGAACAGGTGCGTGCCTTTCTGGAAGACACAAGAAGGGCGTGGGTAGCAAATGCGGGATTATTAGAGGGAGTACCCGCTTACATAGTCACTAGGACTGCCCGTGGTCAACTGGCACGAGCGGTAGATGACTTCCTGGTAGGGAAAATAAGGGAGGAAGTAACGTTTGAAGAGTTGAGGGATTATATTACTTCGAATTTCGTGTCATCAAATGAGCAGGAGAGGATAAAGTATGACCTAGAAGGAGTGAGGCAAAGACGAAATGAAACGATAATAACCTTTAATAGAAGATATCGAGAATTAGCCAACCGGGCGTACCCAATAGAGAACGTGGACAACAGAAGAACAGTGCTCGGTATATATTTGAAGGCAGTAAGCGACAAAGGACTAAGTAAAAGGATTGTACGCAAGAAGGCGGGAACGTTGGCACGAGCAATAGAAATCGCGGAGGAAGAGGAGACGTACAACGATCTCCTGAAAGCAATGAGAATAGACGGGAGGTCGGAAGAAAGAATGGAGATCGATGCCTTAGAGCCTGCAGACGAACAAAGCATATGGCAAGTAGTTAGTTCGTTAAAACATCAAATCACACAGCAGAATAAGATGATCGAAAAACTATGTGGTATAATTGGCGAGATGAAAGTGGACAATGAAAAACCGCGACAACGAAACCAGAGAGAAATGAAACCAAAGCGACCAACACAACCAGTGCAGAGAGCCGCCCCACCTGCACCGAGACGGACAACCGGGAACTAAAATGCCAATCACATAATGTGTTATAATTGCGGACGGACAGGGCACTATAAGAGTGAGTGTAACCAACCCGCGCAACCACCACGACAAACTCTGTGGCAGAAGAGAGCACAGAAGCCACAACAAAGGGGACAAAGACCGCCCCTAGTGTGTTTTACGTGCGGTATGGAGGGTCACATGGCCAGGGACTGTGATAACAACCGGGGTAGGTTTGTGGAAGGCAAAAACCGACCCAATACGGTTACGTGCTTCCGGTGTGGGAAGGATGGACATTTCCTACGAGATTGTCCCAATGCCGGTCCACCAAAAATGGCCAAGCCACTACCCCAGAGGGCAAGCAAACGTACACGAGTAGAAGAATGGGACCTGGACATGCAAGTAGATGAAGTCGGAAATAGTGACAGACAGTTGAGACAAGAAGTGACGCCGAGGGACTGTTCGCGCAACGTACGGCGGGACATAGCCAATCGGATGAGAGACCCCGACGACTACGAGGACAGGGACGGGTTCGTTCTGACGAGTGAGAACACTGATGAGTATGGACGATATGGTACTAAACGTGATTCATCGGGAAGGAGGGATTCGTATGCGGAAGTAGTGAGCGGACGAAGGAGTCCGGTAAATGGCGACGGAGGAAACCGTTGGTGAGGACACCGACCGAACGGTTTCTGATCCGTCTGAGATTGGAAAGAAACGGTCTTGTGAATAAGGGTGAGTACCTGCATGCTTTAGTAGATACGGGTGCTAGCACATCCTTAATTCGGAAGGATATTTGGCGTAGCATGCTAGATGCTAGGCCGCTAAAACGAGCAAGAACGCTTTTAGCAGTAAATGGTGCCCCAATAGAACTTTTGGGCGAAATGCAAATCAAATTTGAAAATGCCCGGCCTATTCCCAGTACGGTAGTGGCGAGTATGAGGCATGAGTGTTTGATTGGAGCAGATGCTTTGCACTTGGGAAATGCAAAGATTGACTATCGGACCAAAGTAGTAGTATGGTTTGGTCAGGTATATCCTTTTAGGTATCCCTATAGAGAACAATTGCGATATGTGGATGCGAGTTGTAAGGAAACGACCGGATATAAAGATATAGACAAAGTTATAGATGACTTTGCAGATATCTTTGATACGGCTCGTCCAAACACTTTAGGATTGGTCCCCAAAGTGAAGTGTACGGTACCGACAGGAAATGCTTATCCTATAAGGCAGAAGGCCTACCGTCTACCACTAACCAAGCAATATGTGGTCAAAAACCAAGTAAAAGAAATGCTTGATGCGGGCGTCATAAGACCATCGTCATCCCCGTGGGCGTCGCCCATTACTTTGGTTCCTAAGAAGGACGGTGACACACGGTTTTGTATTGACTATAGAAAATTGAATTCGGTATGCCGTAAGGACAGTTACCCGCTACCGAATATCTCCGACATTTTTGATTCAATGCGGGGCGCAACGATATTTTCTACTATGGACTTGAAGTCTGGATATTGGCAGATACCAATGGCCTGCCAAGACATAGAGAAGACGGCGTTCGTCTGCAGCGAAGGTTTGTACGAATGGATTCGTATGCCGTTCGTTTTTTGCAATTCAGGTGCCGTATTTCAAAGGGCAATGAATGACATTTTCCGGGAATTTGTAGGAAAATGGGTGCATGTGTTCGTAGACGATATAGTCGTATATTCACGAAATCCAACGGAACATGCACAACACTTGCGTAAGGTCATGCGCAAGATTCGAGAGTATAATTTGCAAGTGAAAAAGAAGAAATGTGATTTCGCCAGTAAGTCAGTGGACTTGTTAGGATATCGCATTTCAGCACAAGGTGTAGCTCCTCAGGCTCAGAAGGTCAAGGTCATTAGAGAAATGTCTCCACCCCGAGATGTGGGTGAAGTGAGAAGCTATTACCGATCTTGTGTACAAGGCTACGCCGAAATTGCAAAGCCTTTAATAGAATTGACCAAGAAGTATAAGCGTTTTGAGTGGGGTAAGGATGAACAGCAAGCGTTGAAGAAATTGCAGAACTTGCTGTGTAGTGAGACGGTTCTCACATATCCGAATTTAAATGCCCCTTATAAGTTATACACTGACGCGTCTAGTTATGCTATTGGTGCTATACTGGTACAAGACGATGCTAAGGGTATAGAGTGGGTAATTCAATATGTAAGCTCTACTCTTAAGGATAGTCAGCTTAATTGGCCCGTAATAGAGAAGGAGGCTTACGCTGTGATCTATGCGTTGAAGAAGCTCCGCCCATATCTATTTGGCGCGCAGTTTACCGTGTACACCGACCACAAACCCCTCAAGAGTTTGTTTGTGGGTGAGGTGAAGAACACGAAGGTGCAGCGCTGGGCAGTTCTGATTGCTGAGTACGGATGTAAGATTGAGTACATCCAGGGCTCGAAGAATATTCGAGCGGACATGTTGTCCAGATTACGTCGTCCTGTGGAGGTCGCCACGTTAGACACGGGCGATTATGTCATACCCGAGGTAGACGAAGGTGCGTTACCGCACGTCCCTCTAGAGGTTTATGACGTACCCTATGACGAATTACGTAATGAACAGACCAAGGAATACCCGGAGTTGTTCAAGAACACACCGGATGAGTATATGGTCAAAAACGGTATTTTGTATTCCTTAGTGACACCCTCAGCGTTGGACGCTGAGTACCCCAGAATCGTAGTACCTACCCTGTTCCGTGAGAAAGTGCTACGGAAGGCTCATGAGAGAGCCGGTCACCAAGGTCTGAAAAAGACCATCGGTATGGTAAGGGATTCTTTTGTGTGGACGTCTTTAAGGAAAGATGTGGTTCGTATGCTGGAAACGTGTACAACGTGCCAGGTCAACCGACCCGTCACTACACGACCTCAATACAGTGAGATGCCCATGGCTAATTATCCGAGTCAGATAATTGGTATGGATTTGATCGGTCCACTGTTGGAGTCAAGCAGAGGTAATGTGTACATCATGACGATAATTGATCACTGTTCTGCATGGGCAGAAGCATACCCAATTGCTGCCAAGACATCTCAGAATGTGGAAGACAAGTTCTTTAATGAGTATGTAGCTCGTCATGGTGTCCCTGAAATCTTAATAACAGATCAGGGTAAAGAGTTTTGTTCGAATAGTCTGGAAGAACGATTTAGGGAACACGGTATCGACCATAGAAGATCGAGTCCATACCATCCGCAAACGAATGGACGTACCGAGAGGTTCAATCGTACGCTCAAGGAGCTAATCCAGAAAGGTGTGAATAATGAATCTCGTGCATGGGAGGACGAATTGGGCGCGGCTTTAATAGCCTACCGCAGCTCCCGTCACTCCACGACTGGATATACGCCATTTTATCTGACGTATGGTCGTCGGGCAAGACTTCCGTTAACCGTCCCACTGGATGCCACGCAGGATCTGGGCGAAAGACTTACGTGTCTTAATAATGCCTTGATGCGCGCTCGTGGAGAAACGGCTAAGTCTCGAGAAGTGCACCGAGAACAAATTAACAAGCGTACAAACGCTGGTGAATTCAAGGTGGGCGATTCGGTGGTCGTAAAAGCTGAGGAGAGGATGAAATTGACCTCTCGCAGTGACCCTGAGTACGAGATCTTTAAGATCAATGGTCCTGTAGCTCATGTCCGACATCAGAGGTCTGGGAAAGTGCGCGTACTTAATATATCCAAGATATGTGTAGTGGACTCAGAAATGTGTTGGGACAAGGTCAGACCACGCCCTATTCGTAACCCTGCTAAAGGTACGAAAGCTAGCCATCACCCTCGAGCGATAGTACCCGAGTCCAAACCTTTGCCGGTAAACGACTCCGATGCGACATCAAGTAAGCGAGCTCGTAGGAAGCGACCGGCTTCTGGTGAAGAGCCAAGGGTGCGCAAGCGTGGTAAGGGGGTTGATATAGATATAGATCAACTTCGTACGAGTCAGATTCGAAACCATGAGTCACCAATGGAAACCTAAGTGACTCCTCGTACCGTAATGATGGACACCTCGGAGGACGTACCCGAGCCTGCCAATGAGCCAATGGAAACGTTTCCATCTCATCCCTACTTTCTGCGCAAGCGCAGTCTCGCTCATGAGGTCTACCCAGACCCTAAGAGACTCAGGATTGGCGCGTTTGGCCGTGCTCGATATGATGATTTCATCGGTCGTATCGAAGCGGTTATAAGGCGACGTGGCCAGAGATAATTTTAATCTCTTCATCATCGCTGTACGAGTAGCATAGCATACATATAGCATCATGTATACATTACAGTGGGGTATGATAGTGATGGTAGTAGGTATAGTACATAGCGTCTGCCGAAAGTCTAGTATTCATAGATTACCAAATGGTGTTATGATAACCGATCACCAGGGAATATCCTTAATACGAGCGGAATGGACGGTGGTGGTGTCCATAGACCATCCATATTTGCCTGCCGAATTTCTTAACCAAATGATAAAAATTCGTGTGTTCGTTGCGGATATCAGTCAAAAGACTTCTTTAAGCAGCAACGACATTATAGGACTACAACGTCGGATTGAGGGCATCAGGAAGAGTGCCATAGGTAACAAACAATGCAGAAACGTAATCTTCGGCGAAGGAAGCGGGGACTCTTTAATTTTGTGGGTGACATAGCGTCATCTTTATTCGGAACTGCTACCTCCAGCGACATAGAAGCGATCCGGAATGTGGTGAAGGAAGCGATGAAGAATGTAAACAGATTGGTCCATTTCTCTAACAAGTTAGCGTCACACGTGAAACTTGCTTTTAAGGCAATAGACACCAATGTGGATAGAATTAACGGTGTGGCGGATAGTTTAGTAGAGTTAACCGGAAATGTTAGCCGACTGTTCAAAGTACAGGCAACGCGTCAAGCAGAACTGTATGCATTAGTACGTATCGGGAGCCTCGTCGATGCAGCCGAGGATGTGGTAACTAGTTACCAGAAAGCTGCTGCCCAGTTCCATAGGCAAACAGCCTCACTCGAGCTGGGTAGATTGACAGAGGAATTATTCAGCCCTAGGGACCTGGCCGAAGTGGCTAAGCAGGTCAGCGTAGGCAACCAGTTAATCCGTCCATACCAATGGTACTACCGAAACGTAGTAGTATATCCCCTGTGGAAGGACGATGAAAGACTGCATTATGTAGCTACATTACCCTTAATCGATGGGGGACAGTACATAGAATATGGGCTGCAATCATGGCCCGAACCATTGGTCACGAGGGGTTACTATATGCAGGTATTGATAGCTAGAACCAGTATTGGACTTGACACTAAGACGGGTTGGTATTTTACGCCATCTGAGTGCCAAGGGAGTAAGCCTCGAGTATGTCACGGGCAAGTAAGGGTTGATAAGACCCACGTGCCGTGCATAGTGAGTCTACTCACTAACACCACCGATAGTACCTGCAATATTAGACTGATTGAGTCCAACGAAACATCTAGTAAAATATTTGCCCATAAGAAAATAGGCGTGGTTTTGCAAACGTTCGGAGAAACGGTTGAGGTACACTGCGGCGGACGACTGACAGACCGGTGTGTAGTGATGAATGGTGTGTTTGCTTTAATGTCTAGTGAATGTGATTATAGTGGCAAGGGTTGGCGATTTGAGCCAGTACAGTCTTATAGTAGGACTTACACTCGAGTCAGTCTGGCCATTGATATGCCACGGTTGGATGTGGCCGGGGTACTAAACCAATCAATGATAGTTAAGCAGTTAAGTATGCAAAAATGGGACCATTTACAGAAGTCTAAGTACGTGCAGCTAGCACCCTTGTCTGCGGTCGACCCAGCGATGGTCGATGGCATGGGGGTACGGTCGTTTGTGTCGTATTCGACCGGCTCCTTCGTCGTAGTGATCGTAATAGTGGTGATATTATGGAAGTGTGGAATCATTTCGCGCATGTGGATATGGATTAAATGCAAGCCACATGCGGCCCAGAGAAGTGCGCCGTGGACTATTCACCCTCTAAGGCCCCGGAGACCTGCAGCCCTACCGGAGCCGCTGAGGATGTCGGCCGGGTCGTCGCCTAACGCTGTTGCCAGGACCGTGATCGACCCGACGGCTGACGACTGGATAGACGTGGTAATTGACAATCCTAACATTCGTACATCATACGAGGATTTATCTTTGTAGCACAAACTTCATTATAGGTGCTGTGTTTTGTATTATTGTATGTCCTAACACCTATAATGGATCACGAGGTGTTTACGGAGTTGGGGCACGAGCTTTATTATTGTGCCACGTATTAATTGTAATAACATGTATTGTGGATGTCATTATGACCATTGATATGACCTGTGATGATTTAACTGTAGGATTAGGGTTTGTAGCTAGTTATGTATCGTTTAACATTGTATTTTTCGTTAAATATGTTTTATCATTATTATAGATTTTCGCCATTGCAGTGTTAATGGAGGACTCCGTTAGCTTGTGGACGTCAGTTATGGGTAGCCCTGGTATAGTGTGGTTTGGTTGTTGGTGGTGCACAACGAGTTAATTATCAATGTCTTAAGGCCTTAAGAGATGGTTAATTAACTTCGGTTGTGGGGCATGTGTAGATATCGGATTGTCTTATGGGAAGTCATGACCCCGGTAGACGTCTTATATTTGCAAGTAAGACCTCAGTGAAATTCTCATATTTGAAAATACCAGGGAATAGTAGCAGTAGCAATTAGAGACGTAGTAGGATGCACTGGTTGACTTTGACCAGTGCTAGTAGGATACAATTTCGCGGAAATAGGATAAATTTCGCAGAAATAGAACAGGAACCAGATTGAAACTGTAGTAGTATATTCATCATGATAAGTTAGAAAATAGAATAGATTGGAATAAGACCGACAGTTCTGAGTTGATGGTGTCTGTCAATAGTTGAAGATAAAAGTTGTTGCTGTGGGATCGGCATACACTTTTATGAAATTCAGCAGTCATTTAGGCCGTTAGTTTAGTAAATAATAGATTGATAAGAATAGATACGAAATGATGGGAATCGAGAGAATTATAGGAAACAGACTGACATGTAGTTGTTGACGGTCGGCATTCCGACTCCCTTAAGCAAGTACAACAACACCAGATGGCAATGAGATCATACAGCTCATGTGCTTATTAACGTTCGTTTCCTACAGGCTTATCCACGATAGGCAAGGGACAGGACAGAGGCATTGTAGCGTCCTGTAGGAATTAATAACACAATCGAAATTTGTATATCAACTATATGTCTATCAAAGGGAGGCATGCAACAACAACACATTCCGTAATGTTGTTAGTTAGCTGACAGATCGCATAAAATCAGAACCAGCCAACACCGCTTTGACCCTGTTTTAAGTTAGCTCCATAGAAGAGAAGCCCAGAGTTTGATTAGTCGAGATGACGTCATAATCAATGAGCATCGAGTCAAACTCTGTGGCAGAGAAACAAAAAGAACTAAGTTTCAGAGTGAAATCGAGAGTTAGGCGAACAGGGATTGGTCAGAACAACCAACAGGAATAGGTACGAACTTCTAGGAAGAGATAAGCAGATGTTGATTGGGGGACAAGAGTGTGTGGACCAATCAAGCTGTGGTTATCGCTACCTAGAAGGATGAAAGAAACAGAAACTATGTATTACGTTATATATAGATCTATATATCGTAATATGTATAGAAGTTAGGAAAATGTAGTTTGTATATAATAGGCACTTTGTCTATTGATTCTTTAATCTTTTACCATCGGTGATTCGAGTAGGTAACCTTCTACCTCTGCGAGTTCGCAGCGCATTATAGCAGTAGTTCAGAATAGCAGTTGAATAGGAAATCGTGTAATTATTCTTAAAGATATATATACAGTTTAGCCTTTTATCTTCGGCAGCAAAAGTCGAATTTGTTATAAGTATATTAGTAATAAATAGCCATAATAATATAAGTAGCGAGTCGAAGTTGTATTTTACTCCAGAAGCACGAAACATCATCGTGCCTTACCTGAATTGTTCTGATTAATCAGATGGGCCCGTATTGCTAACAAAATATCTTCACAACATCGGAAGAGGCGAGCCAGCAATAAGCGCCGCTGCCGCATCGGAAAGATGGATTGTCGCAGCAATCTGTTAACCATCATAAGTCTTTCCGGAGTTGTAGTGGTCGTCATAATCTTGTGTATCGGAGACAGAAAATCTTCAATATGTACTAATTCCCTTGTGAAATTATTAGAATATCACGTTTTGGTGCGCGAGTGCTTTATGCATATTTATGGTGTTTTTGCGCATTACTCATATTACCATTAAACATGTCCGCTTCATTCGCTTTAAGGTCATGTGATGTTAGATTTAGTCAATGCCTGTTTCCTCGCGAACTAATAATGTCATTGGTATGTACCACGATGAAAGGCGTAACTCAGGGTGGAATGTGGTTGAATGCGTCTGTATCGATGGAAATCTGTTACTGATCCATCATCCACAAGGGTGTCCTACTTTTTTTTTCGCTTACGTAGCCACACACACGCACGCACCTGATGCACCAACACACGCACGTACTGCGCATACCCTCATGGAATATTTTGATAATTTGTTGCTGAATATTTTGATAATTTGAGTGGTAGCTGAATATTTTGACAATTGGTTGCTGAATATTATGATAATCAGTTGCTGAATATTTTGATTGGTTGCTGAATAAATTGATTGGTTGCTGAATATTTTGAAAACGATTTGACTGTGTAAATTTTTAATTTCTTATTACGCGATGTTAGGTAAGAGAGAGGTGGTCTGATAACAGAGGTCGAAGGAGGAGGGAGGAATGCTATCTCAGCCACCCTCTGCTCGGCATTGTTTTCCGCACATGAGCGTGCCTTTATTCGCCTGGTGGTCCTTTAAGAAAATGCATAAAGGTGGTCGCTTAAAGAGGTGTCGCGAGGGATGAGGAACATGACTGACATATGCTAGCGTATTCGCCGAGGCAACGTCTTGCGCGATATCTCTGTATGAATATTTTGAAAATAATTGATTGTAAGCCGCTGTTGGTTTAGTCACCATTAACCTCCTCCTTGGTGTAAGTCATTTAAAAAATGGCAGTCATTTAATTACTAAATTTTCAAAATTGTTATGGAAATGGTCATCGTTGATGATCGATGTTGTATAATATTATATAGATAGTTGTATCTACCATATTTATGTCTTTAAAGCATCAATCATTTAATTATTAAATTTTTTACAAATATGAACAAACTCCCAGTCATTTAATTTTCAAAAAAATCAGAGCATTGCGTTACATGGGTTATAGTGATCTACGTTGTATATATATATATATATATATATATATATATATATATATATATATATATATATATATATATATATATACATATATATATTTTATATATATATATATATAATTTTATCTCACGTATTTAAGGCGATTCTTTAAAGTGGAAGTCATTTAATTATTAAAATTTCAAAAATATGAGCAAAATGTGTTCCCCAGTCATTTAATTTTTTTAAATCAGACACGTACACAGTAATTTTTCCTATGCTATTATATTGATAGTGTTATCTATCGTATTTATGTCTTTAAAATGGCAGTCATTTATTTATAAAATTTTCAAAAATATGAACAAAATGCGTTCCTAGTCAATGGCAATGCATTAATCGACCACGAACAATAGCGTACAGATGCCCATTTAGAACAGTAGTGTCCATCGACGACTTTTGATGGATCAGAATGTGTGCTTGCGTATGCATGTGTGAAGAGGGTTGTTGTGTGTAAAAACTGTGTTACATTATTTTATTTTTTTGAACAGATAAAGAGTTTTCTTTCAAATGATTTGTGGGGCCTGAAAAGGGCCGTGTTTTGAAATAGTCTCAGTCTTTGCAAATCCGCACAGGCGTGGTTGTCAGTTTGGTAACAAACTGCGTCATGTTTGCCTTTTGTATATCAGTCGGAGTATCACTGATTACAGTACAACCATGCCGACATTGTTTGATTGGTAATAGACAATAGCACTCCTTGCAGGTGTACACCATCTCTTTAGGTTCTGTTTTCTTGATCATACGCCTACAGACCCTCTCGTGTTTCGACCGTCGGCATATGGTGTCGCGGATGTCAATGGAACACCAACGACATCGCACATACCCAGTGTCTGATCCGTCAAAGTTTGTACCGCTGGCCATTTTAGCCAAATGTACATTAACATTTACATTTATACCACATCGCTCTACTACAAGAAAATATAAGGAATATCACGTGAGATGAAATCTGACTGCCTAAGGCTACCTAACTACTCTGCAGTTACACATCCAACCACTTTGCGATGTTTAAACTGGAATGAGAAAATGTATTGAATTTGTACCATTTATAGGAATATATGTACTGCGGCCGCAAATCCGCAACATGTGCCCACAAATCCGCAACACATGGCCCGCATGCGGCTGCACATGTACGCATGCATTTTGGCATGTATGCGTGTTCAGGCATGTGCATATACTTGTTGCCATCCGCAACATGAGCCCGCAAATCCACAACACGCACCCGCATGTGGCCGCACATGTACGCATGCATTTTGCCATGTATGCGTGTTCAGGCATGTGCATATACTTGATGCCATCCGCAACACACGCCCGCAAATCCGCAACACATTTTAGCTGAATGTACATTAACATTTACATTTATACTACATCGCTATACTACAAAAAAAATGTAAGGAATCTCGTGTGAGATGACTATCGTCCTATCAAAAACTGTCACGTACTGGCCTCCATATAATGACACATACATGCAGGCAAAAATCTCGGATATGTTCACGGGGTAGACGCGATGGATCAGTTTGTTACGTGCATAAAAATCTGTGCATGTTAAAAACGTATCCAGGAAAATATGTTTTCTCTGACCACCTCGTTATTGTGCATAAAGCATCTATGATTTGCTTTTAATCCTTCAATTTGTATGTAAATGCGTTAACCTTCATCTAAAACCCTCAAACATGAAACTAAGCGGCTTCCTACCAGTCATTTAATTTTTTTTTAAAGAGAGCAAAGTACATCTCTATGCGGGTAATAT
The DNA here is from genome assembly GCA_034401795.1 of Chaetoderma sp. LZ-2023a. Taxonomy (NCBI): domain Eukaryota; kingdom Metazoa; phylum Mollusca; class Caudofoveata; order Chaetodermatida; family Chaetodermatidae; genus Chaetoderma; species Chaetoderma sp. LZ-2023a. Next base: position 85,176,652 of record CM067373.1, on the reverse strand, counting down.
ATAGCTAAGCCAAGCGATGTTGTATGCATAATATTATATAGATAATAATCATGCATCTCCTATTTAAGGAGTGGTCTTTAAAGCGTCAGTCATTTAATTATTAAATTTTAAAAATTGTTATAAAAATAGTGGGAACAATGTCCACCATCGTCATCGTTGACGAATAATGACGAGCACCCTTGTATCGTTTAATGTATTAATTAGGTGGTCCATGAAGTCCCTCGTGGTTGTAGTAAAAAAGTATTTTGAAACTAAGTGGAATTGTGGCTTCCTATGTCAAATTGTTGCATTGAACAGCACATTTTTAAGAGTTTGTGCGCACGAAGGCGCTAGTGCGAATTGTAGCGTCCTATGTCAAATTAGTAGCAAAACTATTCGCTTAAACTACCAATGCGCCACGATTTAGGTTTGAAAAATCAGAAAATAACATCCATGGAATGAGTGTAGAGGTGGTCGCATAACTGAGGTCGAACGAGTGAGGAGGAGGAGGGATGAGGTATGCTAGCACAGTGCTGCCTGGCACGAGGGATGAGGTATACTATCATACTTGTTTACAAGGCCGGCAATGTGCATTGTACGAATATTTTGAAAATAATTTGACTGCGGTGTTATAAACAACTTTCTATCAAATCATTTCCATGATATTTAGTGAATATTTTTAAAATAATTTGACTGTCTGCATCAACTTTTGCTCAAATCGTTTCCAAAATGTTTTGGTAGGAAGTAGATCCTGGAATGTCTGAAACACTTCGCCAGTCAGCCAAATAAAGGTAATAAAACTAGGAAAAATTACGATGTCCGGGTACACACAGTATGAATGCATTATGAGTACCTAGGCAATGAGACCCTGACAACAAAAATAATATAGTTGGCTAACCATTGTCTAGACATTGCGGCCGCAACCACCTACTACCAATACCGACCATCATCACCATCACCACCACCACCACCATCACCAACTTCACCATCCCTCTATCACCACCAACACCACCACCCACTAAGCACCAACACCCACCACCAATTATTAACCCCACCACCATCATCCACCACATCACCTATTTCCACCAACCGCCAACCCCACCACCACCACCAACAGTATCAGCACTCCGATTTGTATATTGAGGGATGTGGGGGGACCTGGATGGGAAGCTACAATCATCAAATCAACACGTGCATAAAGAACCAATGTTTTATTTGTATCCATATTTTTACATTGAAGTAAATATTACATATGATAAAACATATAGTTGCTGTAGCATAAACAAATAGTCAATGTTCTGGAGATCCATTTTATCGATGACTGATTCCTTATGGATCAGATCCATCACCGTCAGAATCATCATCATTATCCTCAGCATCTAGATGGTTCCTTATGTACTTCTTGATCAGAAACTCTCTTTTTCGAAAAGCTGAGAAGACTGCTTCATCGTATGCGTACCCCTCGTCGATAAAATCTTTAATTTCCTGATGAATTATTTTAATGAGTGTAGAGTTCTGTAATCTTCTCGACTGGAACATTATGTCCATACACTTTGTAACTAAAGCATCAGCATATACGGAAATAGGCACATTGCCTACACCATTTGGGTCTGTGTCCACTTCACCATCCTCATCTTCTAAACCTGATTGTTCAGCGTCTAAGACCTGCTTAATATTTTGGAATATGGTAAATAGTTCCTCATTGCCTATGGCTTCTTTTTCATCTTCACCTTCATCTTCACTCTCAGACTCCACTGAGTCATCACTGTCTTCACTCTCCAACTCCGCTGGCTCATCATCATCACTCTTCATCTCTGTCATTTCTTCATCTTCACTGTCTAGATTTTTGCTATCTTCATCGTTATGGAATCAGATCTTATGCCGCTTCAGGTCATTTGACCTATTAAAAGTTGAACCACATTCAAAACATAATTTATGTCTCGGCATATTGATTATAGGATAAATCTAGCAAGTATTCAAGTTACAAGGTTCTTCAAAGGAATCTGACTGACTAACTACTCTGCAGTTACACGTCCAACCACTTTGCGATGTTTAAACTGGAATGAGAAAAGGGATTGAATTTGTACCATCTATAGGATTATATGTACTGCAGCCGCAAATCTGCAATATGCGCCCGCAAATCTGCAACATGCGCCCGCAATCCGCATCATGCGCCCGCAATCCGCAACATACGCCCACAAATCCGCATCATGCACCTGCAATCCGTAACATATGCCCGCAAATCTGCATCATGCGCCCGCAATCCACAACATATTCCCGCAAATTCACAACATGCGGACCGCATGCGTTCACACATGTACGTATACATTTTGGTGTGTATGTGTGTTCAGGCATGTACATATACTTGTTGCCATCCGCAACATGCACCCGCAAATCTGCATCATGCACGCAATCCACATCATGCGCATGCAATCCGCAACATATGCCCGCAAATCTGCATCATGCGCCCGCAATCCGCAACATATGCCCGCAAATTCACAACATGCGGACCACATCCATCCGCACATGTATGCATACATTTTGGCATGTATGCGTGTTCAGGCATGTACATATACTTGTTGCCATCCGCAACACGCGCCCGCAAATCCGCATCATGCGCCCGCAATCTGCAACATGTGCCCGCAATCCGCAACATACACCCGCAAATCCTCAACATGCATCCGCAATCCACAACAAGAGGTCACAATCCGCAACATGCGGTGGTGGGGGTGCTGCCTAGTGTTTGGTGGTGGATGTCGGTACTGGCTGTGGTGGTGCTATTGGCAGTAGTGTTGAAGGTGGTGGTGTTGATGCTCGTCGTGGTGGTGGTGAGTGTTGGTGATGATGATGGGGTGGAGGTGGTAGGTGGTTGGTGGGTGGTGTTTGCTGTCGCAATTTCTAGACAAATGGATAGCCAGCAGAGCCAGTCATTCCGATGATAACTTTTCAAAAATATTCTTCTGGCGCATGCATGCACATAAGGGCGCACACCGGGGTATGCACGCATGCAGAAGGGTACAATGTATAACTAGCAGTATCACGTATTGGCACATGTGCATACCAGCGAGACCTTTATAAAACCCTAATTGACATACCCTCTCCAACCTTTATGCCAATTTTTCAAACACAGCACTCTCACACATTCCGACAGCAATGTCTAGACAAATGGATAGCTGTCAGAGTCAGTCATTCCGGTGATAAATTTTCAAAAATAGCCTTATCTAAAGATGCAAGTATGAATATGAAGAAATTCGCTATGGGTTGGTGGGTGCGGGAGTGGTGGTGGTGGGGTTAATGCATGGTGTTGGGTGTAGGTGTAGTGTTGATGCTGGTGGTGGTGGTGGTGGGTCTTGGTGATGATGATGGTGGTTGTGGGAGGGGGGGTGGGGGGGGGGGGCTTTGCTGGTGCAATGTCTAGACAAATGGATAGCCTGCAGGGACAGTCATTCCGATGATAAGTTTTCAAAAATAGTCTTCTCTTGTACCACAAATATGAATATGAAGAAAATAGAAATTTTCTTGAAGAAATTCAAGGGTTAAAAGGGTTAAGAAAGTCACTAGCACACATGTAATGACGTAACATGAGGTGGTCGCTTAGGGCAGGACTGAATTATATAGTAAAAAACATGGTTATAGCGTATCACTGCTCTGTAGCCAAAAGGATATATTTATATTTGTAGTAAATGAACATCTATGATTATGCCACTACGCTTGTAATGTTGCTCTTAATTGCCAAATCTTTACGCGTCGGTAAGCATCAATAGCCGGTGAGCGGGTGCACGCTTTATTATCGATTTTTAAAAACCTCTCGGCGAGGACATTGTAATATTGTAATATTAGAATGAGACGGGTGGTACATTCTTATAGTATTCCTTAACACGTGACATGTTTGTATCTCGACTAAAGATTGATCTTGGTGCTTTAACATTCTTTCGTTATTAACACGTGGTATGTTTGTATCTCAATTAAGGACATATCTCATGGCTAATTTGTCAGTAATGGTTAAATTATACGCAACAAAAAATCTTTTTAGCATAAGTACGCTCGACATACAATTCTATAAACACACGGAACCCTCAGAGATATAATGTCCCACATTTTAACCATCGTACAACATCTAAAACGACTGACGTTATTGAAATATTAAGTATTTAAAAAACAATTTGTGTGTAATGACGGTTAAGAGTGAATACGTCTACAAAATATTCAACAAAAATAGTTTTTTAATAAATTAACGTTAGCAACGTCAAATTAGTTTCAAAATATTCAACAGTTTTCCTGTATGGTATCGATGAAAATGAGATATGGGGAATTCATCGGTGAAAGGGTTAACTTCTTCTTTTTTTTAACCCAGGATACAATCCTATGAATCCATCACCACCAAGTCTTGGTTACCATTCCATCCGAACACCACATACAATTAATACAAGATTATTTTTAATATTTTGTTACTAATCTGTCTGGTAGCTGTTGCTTACTAAGACGGTAACAACTTACAGTTAAATTAGTCTCTAAATATTCTACAAAATAGTTTACTAATAAATTAACGTTAGCGACGAAACAGTCAAATTATTTTCAAAATATACATCAATATCCTACCGTAATTCCTCATACATCCTCAACCTCATACTCCTACGACCTCCATTATCAGACCACCTCTTAAACTCTATTTTTTTTACATTACTCTCTTATTATTTTTACCCTACAATGGTTGATAACCACGGAGGGGGGAGCGCCGCCACTACATTTAAACGTAAAATACAAAATTTTAAGGGTTAACTAATTCAAAATAATAGAACATTCCACAGTGCTGCAGATCTCAAATACGTGTGCGGCTGGACGCCATTGTTTAGAGAACAATAACGTACAGCCACACACAAATTTGTGGGGGGCTGGACGCCATTGTTCTCCAAACAATAGCATACCGAAATGGAGCGTTTTGATTGGTTAAAAACACATTCCAATGAAAAGAACAATAGCGACTATAACGCCCCATTACTCCTTATGTGTGCTCCACCGGCTCTAGAGGCCGGTCTTTGTACTTTCCAGTTTCAGTTTTCAGTTTTCTTTATTTCACTCAGGCCATTATTAAACGGAATATGAGGGTTCATAAATCGATAATCATGTGACGGTAGAGATCTGTATACATGAGAGTACTGCAATTATTATTATTATTATTATTTATTATTATTATTATTATTATTATTATTATTATTATTATTATTATTATTATTATCATTATTATTATTATTATTATTATTATTATTATTACTATTATTATTATTATTAATATTAATTTTTTATTTTTTTTAGTTACGATGATGATGATGATGATGATGTTGATGCCGCCGCTTAAGGAGTAGCAGTAGCAGTAACAATAGCAGCAGCAGTAGCAATAGCAATAGCAATAGCAGCAGCAGTAGCTGTAGCAGTAGCAGTTGTTGTTGTTGTTGTTGTTGTTGGGGTTTTTTTGTTGTCGTTGATAACTAATTTATTGTTGTTGTTGTTGTTGTTGTTGTTGTTGTTGTTGTTGTTGTGTTGCTTTTTGTTTTGAAAATCGTAAGTATTTACACATCCTGCTTAGTATCGGTCTATTACATATTGCGAATAGACCTTTGGTTTTTTCAAATGTATTCTCCCTTACATAATAATGAGGTATATATCGGTGTCTTTCTCTCACATATTTCTGACAGTGGAAGAGAAAATGGATTTCATCTTCTATAACATTGCATATACTACAAAGGCGCTCATTGCGTTCTATTCCGATCCATCTCTTTGTCTCAATAGCGAGTTGGTGATTTAGCGTACGAAAGTGGCAGAATGTTATGGCGTCCCGGTATGGGAGTAATTTTAGGTATTTCTCGGGCTCAAAATTCGATTTAATTTGTTTATAAAACGTCAGTCGCGATGATTCGGCTAATGTTCTAGACCATTTTTCTATATATTGTTGTTCTAAAATGTTTGGTTTGTTTTATTAATTGTTTAGTATTTATTTGCTCTGTCTCAAATAAACTTAGTTGACCTGTGCTCTCCAAAATAGATTTGATAGTTTCAACCCATTTAAACCGTTTATTTTGCTTTGTCATGTAATCCGTTGCTAAAAAGTATAAGATGGATGATAGTTTGCCGTAACCCATATTTACAAGTCCCGCCCAGAAGCGAATCATATTGCATTTAATTGTAATTTCCAGTGGAAAAATACCAAATTCCCCATAGATAATTACGTTTGGAGTGCTTTGTTTTAAATGAAATAAAATTTTTTTAAATTTTATTTACACGTTTCTATATGGGCATAATTTTCAAAACCCCAGATTTCTGAACCGTAAAGTAGAATAGGTGATATCATTCTGTCGAATAATACAGCTACCAAGTCGATCGGGATGTCGTGCTCTCTAGTCTTCTTTAGTAGAGAATATATAGCTTTAGTGCCTTGTTTTACATTTCTTGCTTTACAGCTTATGAATGATCCATTGGCTTTAAAGAGAATTCCCAGATAAAGATACTCACTGACTACTTCAAGCTCCTGGGCTCCATTATAAAAGGTTTTGTTTGAGTTTGTCTTGCGTTTAGAGAAAATCATTGTTTTTGTCTTGCTGTAATTTATTTTAAGTTTCCATTCATCACAATAATTTTTTAAGAAGTTTAGAGCACTTTGTAACCCATCCGGAGTATCTGCCATTAAAACTGTATCATCAGCATATAATAGGACTACAAGATATTTAAAAAAATGCAAATGTTCTTCTGCTAGATTATTCAGAGAGATGCGATACGAGATCTGCCACCCGCCCCCGCACCTCATGCATATGCGGTGCGACGGAGCAAAGCGTCAGGATGGATCATAGCGTACACCCCCCACCCCCACCCCACCCCCAAGAGCCACGCCACTATTCATAACAATCAGTACGGGACAAAGAGTAGGGGAAACATGTATTTAAATTGTATGAAAAAGAGGAAACAAATATACAACGGACACCTGGCGCACATATAGCAGTTCATGTAAACACATGAGTAAAAATCGATGCGTCTAAAGGAACTGGCGCAACACGCATCCCAGATGCTTTGGTCTGAATAACGTACCTTTTGCGACCGTTTGATTAGATGTCCGTTACGTATAAGTTAAAAACCATCGATGAGATTACCTTGGAACGTAAATGCCTAGAACACTGAGTATATAATTATTCACGGAAATGTCATTTTATCAGGTCCTAGGTACTGGTAGGGATTTTGTTCATGTCTTCCGGTCGAAAACACATCGATGAAATTTGCTTGAGTGTCTATAATTTAATATTGAATGCTTTAGTATTCAAGGAAATGTCAGAAATTTCGACATATCATGTCTTAACCGTTTGCTGCCTAAGCCGGCCAAGACGGCCTGCCCTGTGGTCTTGGGAAAATTACCAGTTGAAGACCTAGAGAAGACTACCCTCCAAAAATCTACCACTGGAATGACTGGCTCGGTAAACGAACCAGTCATTCCAGTGCCATATTCCCCAAAAATAGTCCGCTCCTGGCTCCGCAAGGGGGCACCTTTATGAGAGAATTTTAATCTTATTGATAAATTCAGACAACAATGGGTCAAGTACCGATACGGGTTATGTCACCATCACCTGTTTTGGGATCGATCGACTCTCAGTTTCCAGAAAACTATACAGGTAAGCTGTTGAATATTTTGAAACTAATGGCAGCGACAACACCCAGTCAAATTAGTTTCAAAATATTCAACAGAATGGTTATTAAATAGTAGAAATATAATTCATACAACAACGCTTAGTCCGTCTTCAATTATGCATTCCTGACGTACTAATCTACGTCATTCATGACGTCATTGATTATGGAGTCATTCTACACATCACGTAGTTGATTGTGACATCATATGACGGATGGATAAACTGGAAAGGTCCATTCTGTAATGCCTTGATAACGTAGGTTACCGGGCCCGGGATTGGCCTAGCACAATCCACAGTATCCTACATTGTCAAGGTGGGCTCGTGGAGAAGAGAAAAATAGGGTGATTCTGTCACTGGGTTGCTGGCAACTTTGATGTAACTCATATGCTATGGACGGTTGGGTGCGTGACATTGATCGAGTGGATACAGAGCAGACGCCGTGAGGTAAAGATGCCGTAATGACTGTAATAGTCATATGACTGCTAATGAAATCAATCAATCTGGTGAGTTGCAGATTTTTATGCAGACAATGCAAATGTCCTGCTAAATAACTAGTGGCAAATCTAAAGATCAAAACAGTTAAGCCTACTGACTTAGCGATTGAAATGCATAGCACATTACTCACTCACACACTGGCTGTACGCTACTCTAGCATCCTCAAAGCACAAACACAGGCTACATAGTTTCGCGTCTCAAATAACTACAGGCAGAATACCGTGTACTGGTGAAGTTAAAGTTTTAAAAAATGGCGGATCTATGTGTTTTAAGTCGATCGTGAACATTTTAATTTGCTAGTCAATGTGTAAGTTTTAACTTAATTGAAACGACGTGTAGAAGTTATGTTAACTTTATAACTACATTCCATATTCTTTACTATTAAGTATCAATTATTAACGCGCTGGACATAATTGTTTAGTATTTTGACTGTGTATGGAGTTTTCGTGAACATTGCTTAAAACCCCCGTGTTGGATTACTTTGTCTTCACATTGTGAGTATACATTCATTAACCCTATTCAGCCAGGTCATGGGTGATAGTAAGAAATCTAAACTGTATGCAGTTGCCAAAGGTTTTAAGCCAGGCATTTATACAACGTGGTCAGATTGCAAATTATCGGTAGAAAAGTGCCCCGGCGCCAAATACCAGTTTCATCACGTTGAACGATGCAGTCGGCTTCATGAACGAAGCAGAAATCACCCATGGCGACGTTGTATCGTATGTATTGAACGAACCTCCAGTCAAGCTCGCAGCGTATTGTCACACACACAACCCAGATATCCCACCCACCCGCCAACCACCCCACCTGCCTTCACACGATTTAACAGAGGACATTCCTATCGTACATGTCGACGGTGCATGTCTGGAAAACGGCGAGTCAGGTGCGCGGGGTGGTTATGGTGTGTACTGGGGCGTAGACAACATGCACAACTGCAGTGAGCCATTGCCACTGGGCGGTGTCCAGCCAACAAACAACAGAGCCGAGCTATACGGCGCAATAATAGCTCTAGAGCAAGCGGTCAAATTGAACATTACTCAACTACGGCTAAGGTCAGACAGTGAATATCTTATAAACGGTATAACCAGCTATTGCCATGAATGGAGAAAAAACAATTTGTCAAGCAGAAAAAATGCAGATCTTTGGCAGCGGTTGTTTGACTTGTCCAGTAAAGTTAGCGTTAACTGGTCACACGTCCGTGGCCACTCCGGTGACGAGGGTAATGAAGCCGCTGACAGGTTGGCAAACAGTGGTGCTCTCCTATACCTTCCTGTTACGGCATCGCCTGACCAAAGTACCCAAAATCATCGCGCATCATTAACAACAATAACACCATCACCAATACTGTCAAACTGCCATGTCTGTGATGAGTCGTCCAATAAGGACACCATCAAGTGCTCAAAGTGCAGGCATCTGATCCATTACAAATGTAGTAAACTGCCGCATTACCAATTATATCTATTTGCTAGTACAAGCAGAGTGTTTCAGTGCAGCAAGTGTACTATCATACCAACAGACTTTCTTAGCAAGATCAATCAAAATTCCCCGAAGGCCTGTAACACTGATGTACGCGACTATAAGCGGACTGATTCCACTGCCACACAGACGGACTGCCAGGCTGAGACTTCTGTAGCGGGCGTGTCGGTCCAATGTGAGAAAGTTTTACCGAGTAATAAATCCACCAGTGAACCAATACACCAAATTGAGTTATTAACCGCGCTAAATGAGACTATCCAGCAATTAAAACATGGCAGTAACTTTCAAGGAGTAATACGCGATATGGAGGATAAACTGGTCGATAAACTCCTCCTCTCATCACAGGACAATGAGCGTCTTCGTACTGAACTGACAACAGCGGAGCTAAATCGGATCAGACATGAAAATCGTGATTTACATAACCAAATGAAGACTAGGAATGAACGTATTCAGACCTTAGAATCATCTCTGCTGTCTGTAACTAATTCCTTAAATCGGCTGACTACCGATTGTAAGCTTTGCGACCATCTAAAAACTTCGTTAGCCAATTTCGAATCTGTATGTGCGTCTTTGCAGAACGATAAGCTCAAACTGACAGAACAACTACATAAGACTTCAGCTCAGAATCAGCGAAATGCTGCTGGCGACAACAATAGCGCTCTTTCGAAATCTGTCAGCTGTGTAAAACAAACAAGCGATGACGTGTCTCTTCAGGTGTCAATTCTAAAAGGAGATGTGTCAAATCTCCACGCGGATGTAAATGAACTTAAAAGTGAACGGTCAAGTATCAGACGACAACCCTCCACGGCGAGCGATGATATAGCTATAGGTGGGAGACATTCCGATAACGATGACCGCCGTCCTCCCAGGAAAACATCTAATTTCAAACACATCAACAGATTTGAAGCACTTTCTACACCACCCGAAAGCGTACGCAATACACGTGAACATGACAGACCTCCAGCGGACAGCCATACTGGGTATATGTGTGATTTACTTATCGTTGGAAATTCCCATGTAAGTCGTATTCGTAACGACAAAGTTTACAAATTTAAAAAGTGTCTCGCAGTGAGTTTGCCTGAGAAAAATCTACACGGCGCCATGCATTTTGTCCGTGATAACAACATACGAGCTAAGTGCGTTGTGTTTCAGGCGGCTGACAACACCGTTTCAAATCAATCTCTGGATGAGTGCAAAAGCCTAACTCGCGAACTTGTAACTCTCTGTCACAGTCAGATTCCAAACGCCACAATATGTTTGTCACATGTGCTACCTCGGCGACTTCAGTCAGCATCGCAGACAGAGAGCTACAACAACAAGGCAAAGCTGTACAATGCGTTCCTCGATACATTGGGCTTACCGACCGTGTCCCACAATTCGCTATTGGTGATAAATAGTGATTTGTATGCTAAAGACGGTGTCCATCTAACCCAAACCGGTCTCGCCAATCTCGTTAAGGACTACAAACGTGTGGTCAATCCTATACTTGGGCTAACGGCGTACAGTGACTATCAGAACACGAAAGAATCGGGCTCTCGACGTAGCGTCTCTGGTCAACAATCCACCAGATACAATCGATCCCATCGCAACTCAGCGACATACCAAGATCGTTCACAATTTAAACAAAACGATTCTAACATCCCTCCTCGACGTGCCCAAACTCACAATCGGCACGCTAACAATACAACTAATATACCATCACTTTTTAAATCTGTGATACAGGCATATCAGTCCTTTAGAAAATAAGCATATATACATGTGCAGGGCTTCTCACCAATTAACTATCGTTATTATTTCTCTAATTGAGGGGAATGATACTCCTAAAATTCAACTTTGATCTTAAGCTGTTGCTGTCTTAGACTATCTTAGGCAGCAACAGCTTCCGGTTATATAATTCCTAAATCTCAACGTCGTGATTTGAATGCGACTTTGCTCATCTGCACGGCTGGAGAATAGCATTTTGAAGGCATATCACTGGAATGACTGGCTCGATAAACGAGCCGGTCATTCCGATGGTAGGATTTCGGGTATGGTGTTCTTGCGCCGTGCATATGAACATTTAATAAACAAATATTTTAATTTTGCGTGTGAATTTAGCCTTGACGATTCCCACACTCACAGGCCCCCTTAGTGACCTTGACGATTGCCCGTTTGCAGGCCGAGAGAAGACAAGTTGTGAAAGTTCACAACTGGAATGATTGGCCCGATAAGCGAGCCGGTCATTCCAGTGGTAAATTTTCAAGAATGGTCTTCTCTTGGCCTGCCAACGAACATTCAAAAAGCATATTTTTGGGTTTGCTTAACAGCCCTGGCGATTCCGGCCCTCACATGCCGCCTTAGTGAGTTTGACGAAAGCCCGTTTGTAGGCCGAGAGAGGACTAATTGTGAAAATTCACAACTGGAATGACTGGCCCGATAAGCGAGCCGGTCATTCCAGTGGTAAATTTTCAAAATGGTCTTCTCTTGGCCTGCAAACGGATATCCAAAAAGCATATATTTGGGTTTTCAGGAATGAACTTAGGCACTAAAGGGTTAAAGGGCCAGTGTAATTCATAGGCCTACATCACATATCATTTAAATTCGGTATGCTAATAATCTATTTATCGATTAGCATTTAAAATTATCAAGTTCAAGGTCATTTCTACATCTTGTGGACACATTCGTTCCGAAGTTATTCAACAGATTAAATGTTGAATTAGTGCACCAATTGTAGCGTTCTATGCTAAGTATAGCAATTGATAATTTAGAAATCAGTAATTTATTATTCTGAACCTGATTTCCTACCACAACCGTGCTGCTATTCCAGGCAGTTACTCTGCTTGTGTGCAGAATCACACATAAGGCTCATTTTGAGCGTATATATCCCAGAATATTGCTTGGGCCCCCCCCCCCCAACAGTAGTGGCCGAGGGTCACATGGGATCTCCATAAAATCATGTGTGCTCATTAACCTTAATATTCTATACGGTGTAAAATTTATTCAGTTGAAAATTTTGGTGTTGGTTTGACTGGAAGCCGTTGATGTCCAAGGCAGCAACTGCTCCCAGTCAAATTATTTTCAAAGATTTCAAGTTTTGAGTAAATACTAACCAATTTTATGTTTCTGCGCTCAAGAATTATCCTACAATGGGTATTGTGTGTCCGGAATCTGTGATCTATTGTAGATGGTGCCTTTTGACCTTTATAACTTTTACCTATCTTTGATTTATTTTAACAGAATTATGTGCAATTTGTATTTTAACATCGGAGTTCCAACGGCTCCGTTACTCTATTAGAATTTATAAATCTTTCGATTTATTACATTTTACGCAATGTATTCTAGCTATGTAACCATAACTCTCAACTTTATACGTCTTGATCTTACACTTGCTTATATCATTTTATCATCGTTCACTCATAATGAAATATTTTAATAACCTTTCATTGGCTTTTTGGAATATTGACGGCGCTTTTAAACTCATTGGCGGTCGGCGATTTTGCAAGCTGGAGGATGTAGATATCTCTACATCTCTGTCCAGAATGGACATAATTTGCCTTACAGAAACTCATTGCAGTAAGAACGATTCACTGTCACTTGCTGGATATTACTCTTTCCCACCTAATATCAGACCTAGATCACGCAATTCAAGGAAAAACTATGGTGGAATGGCAATTTGTATCAAAGCTGGCCTTCGTGCAGGAATTAAGCAGTTGCCGTTTACGTCTTCTGAAATAACGTGGCTGAAATTATGCAAAAACTTCTTCCACCTAACGGAGGATGTCTATATCGCAGTGGTGTACATCCGCCCTGCGTCGTCTGATGATCCTCTGACAGGTGATGATATTTTTGATTGCTTAGAAAATGATTTGGCTAAATATTCTAAATTAGGCAAGTGTTTAGTCTGTGGTGACTTTAATGCAAGCACAGCCACAGCAACTGATTACTGTGCCGATACAAATCTTCCCATTGCAAGCGAGCCTTTAAGCAACTTGTTAACTTTAAGCGATGTCCCATTATCGAGAAATAATCTCGATCCTGCCCCTGTGGATAACCATGGGAGGAAACTCATCCAGCTTTGTAAAACCGCCGGCATGCGAATTCTTAATGGTAGGACTATAGGCGATTATCTCGGTCAGTGTACTTGTTATGGTCATAGGGGAATTCCCAGTGCAATTGATTACATGATGACATCGTCGTCGTTTATGAGAAACATAAAATATATACACGTACACCCACCCAGTCTATATTCAATTCATTGCATGCTTTCATGCTGTATTTCAACTGGTCATTTCGAGCCAACGAGCGAAACCTCCCCCACTACATTTATCCCTGCATTCAAGTGGTCACCTGGTGATGAGCTCAAGTTCGCAGCTGCTTTAGCGACCCCTGCCATTCAGTCCCACATCACACAGCTGGCTTCTCTGGACCTGAGGCAAGCATCATCTAGTGATATAGCTATCAGCACCCTTACAGAGTTGTACGTCTCTGCAGCTAAACTTGCAGGCGTTAGGCGTAAGAAGTCTAAAGTGAATTACAATACTAAGACCGCCGGTAAATGGTTTGATCGTGACTGTTCTTTGCTGAGAAGGAAACTTAAAGATTTAAACGCTAAGCTCCATAAGAATCCTTTCTGTCAGCTACTCATTCAAGAACTTAGATCGACACGATCTAAATACAAGAAACTAATTAATCGCAAGAAAATTCAATTTGAACAAGGCATTCTTAATCAGCTTGAGCAGCTGCATGATAAAAATCCACAGTCTTTCTGGAAACTTTTTAATAACTTGAAAGATCAGGAACATAGCGCAGATAACCCTGTCCAGATGTCAGAATGGGTTAAGCATTTTGAGCAACTCACTAATAATAACTCAGCTCTGGATAAGGAGTTATCTAACAATATGGATAGCTACGTCGCACAAAACAAAAATAAAAATTTTAATGAATTAAATAAAACTATTTGTGTCCAAGAAGTTAGGTTGGCAATCCCTAAACTGAAAAATGGCAAATCTTCCGGACCTGACTTTATTTTAAATGAGATGCTTAAAGTGGGCCAGCATCAGCTGGCTCCAATCATTAGCACAATTTTAAATCATATTCTTGTTATTGGCACATTCCCTAAACAATGGCGGTGTAACTTTTTAACACCACTGCATAAAAAAGGGGATAAACAATCGGTTAGCAATTACCGCGGTATTGCTATTAGCAGTAATTTCTGTAAATTGTTTTGTAGCATCCTTCATTCTAGACTTTATGCTTTTGCTGCCGAGCACAAGCTTTTGCCATGTTCTCAAATTGGATTTAAGCGTAATAGTCGTACGGGCGATCATATATTTACCCTGAAAACATTGATCGAAAAATATGCGAAACGATCCAAGATGTATTTGTATTGTTGTTTCGTAGATTTTAAATCAGCATTTGACACAGTATCAAGGAATGCCCTGCTGTATAAACTACTTCTATCCGATATAGGTGGTAACTTTCTTACTATACTTCAAAGTATGTACTCGACAGTTTCCTACGCGGTGAAATTAAAAAGTTATCATAGCAATCCTTTTCTGTCAAGTGTTGGTCTTAAACAAGGCTGCGTACTCAGTCCATTATTATTTAATCTGTATATCCGTGACCTGCCAAGCATATTCAGCGAGCAACCTGACCCCGTTGCCTTAGATAATACACCCATTAATTGTCTTCTTTATGCAGACGATCTGGTGCTACTCTCCAAATCGCAAACTGGCCTCCAAGCGTCACTTAATAATCTAAGTGATTACTGTGGAAAATGGGGTCTAGAGGTTAACCTTCTGAAAACCAAGATTATAATTTTCAATAAGGGCGGGAAATTATTGAGTAATCATTTATTTACTTATATGGGGAACGTTATTGAAATTGTACAGTCCTATTGTTACCTAGGTATTTTATTTGTCCCATCTGGTAACTTTAGGCCAGCATGCGAACGCCTTTGCGACCAAGCTACCAAGGCTATTTTCAAATTGAAGCAAGCCAATGTTAAGTCTAACATTACTACGGCGCTTATTCTTTTTAACAGACTAATCTCTCCGATTCTCATGTATGGGAGTGAGGTTTTGGCGCCTTACTTTCTAAAAGGACTGAGCAACCACGGCTTCAAAATTGTATGTGATAACCTACCCGCGGAGTGTCATGGTTAAATCTTGCAAATATCTGTTGGGAACACACAGAAAGGCAACCAATGATGCTATCCGTGGGGAACTGGATCATCACACAATTCTTATTTCTGCCTTAAAATTGTCCATTAAATACTGGTTCAGGCTGCGTGCACTAGACGACACTTCCATAGTTCGTAAAACATACCTTGAATCCAATTCTAATCTTATATCTAAATCTAATTGGTCATACTTTATCAAGGAACTACTTGGTCATTTCGGCTTAGACCATTGTTGGAGCAGCGAAACAGTTATGTACCCAAATTCTGTAGCAAAAAAAGTTGACAAGTTCAATGCAGTCCAAATATATTGAGTGCTGGAGACGTAATCTTCAAATTCCGGACTCTAAGTTACGCTCCTATGCATTATTCAAGTCTGAATTTAAACTCGAAAACTACTTGATTAGTTGCCGGAATTTCCTAGAACGTAAGCAATTTACTAAATTACGGTCAGTGCACACAGGCTTGAAATCGAAGTAGGCAGACATAATAAGGTACCACTTGAATGCAGACTATGCAAAATGTGTAACACTGGGCACATTGAGGATGAGAAGCATTTTCTCATCAACTGCTCGGCGTACAGCACGGAACGACGAACTCATACAGTAACATATCAACTATGAACGACGAGGAGAAATTCGTCTTTCTAATGTCATGTAACGCCGGAGATACTGAGGTATCAAAAACCGTAATTCCATTTGTACAGTCGTGCCTGATAAAACGTCAGATGCAGCTTAATGGAATTGCTAATGATGGTATGCCTCTGTGACCATAGCAATCATAACAACTTACTGCTGATCTACTACCCAACCTAGCTGCGGCCGTCCTAAACTTAGGGTTTTTGCTTCGTTTTTATTTTTTATTTTTAACTGCTTATGTATATATTGTGTGTTTGTACATTTATTTTATATATCTTTTACGTATATATTTCATTGTTTTATTGTCTGTGTGCGAATACCACATTGTGTGGTTTTTTATCGTAATAAATTGATTTGATTGGTGAAAACTCCCCTGCACACCAGTACCTGTAGTCTACCTACCTTGTTTCTACCTTGGTTGTGTGGACTGTCTAAGCGTCAGCTTCTATGCCCCTCATTTCTATATGCTGCACTAAATTCTTTATGCGCATGCGTGATGGTGCTTCAATATAATCGTAGTCACATTTCAGAGGATTGTTATTCCAATGCTTTTCAAGTTCAGTTTTAAATGCATTGAGAAACATGCCGTCACTGCTTTGTCTGGTAGAGTGTCCTAATCGTTCACTACGCGGTTTGAAAATGTGGTCTCTCGTAGGCTATTATTAAAACGTTGCTTCATTACGTTGTGCGTGTGTCCATATAGCGTAGGCTACTTTCTTTAATTTCAAAGAGCGTTTTGGTATCTAGACTGTCGATATTATTAAAGATCTTTAAAGTTTGATGCAAGTCTGCTCGTTTTCATCTATATGCCAGTGTCGGCAATTTCGGATTGATAAACAACAACAACAACAACAACAACAACAACAACAACAACAACAACAACAACAACAACAACAATAATAACAGCCTCTCGTGGTGCCTCTGAATCCAGGAACGAATAAAACCTCTCCTGTACTATAATATCTGAGCAGCTCACGCAATGGAAGCTAGAATGGGGCGTTTAAGGGATCAATTTCTAGCATTTTTAGCAAAGCCACGCCTACTTTTTCTCGTTTAAATCCATTTATATAGTTCGAATCCTGATTTCCCAGAATCCCAATTCCATGGTAACCAAGCTATTGAATATTTTGAAACTATCGTTGCAACCGCGCCCAGTCAACTTAGTTTCAAAATATTCAACAGAATGTTGATTAAATAGTAAATACGTACAATTCGTACACTTGATCGGCCTTTAAATTCTCATGACGGAGCTAGTTACGTCATTCATTATACATTTTGATTTTGATATCAGCCTGCATGTGATGTAATTGATTGCCGACGTCATATACTTGAGTGACAGATCGGAGCCGTCAATTTTAAGGAAAGCATTGGAATTGCCACAAACGCAGAGAACCACGATAGGTGATGGTGACGATACAGATATGTTTATCCTGCTTCTCTATCCCTCAACCATCTCTCCGGATTTATCCGGAAAATGCGGATTTTGTAACAGGCTTCCGGAGTTTTTTGTTGAATTAGCAATATTCATAAAATTATTAAACTGTTTCCAGTTTTCGTTTTATATAGCGCAATTTCGACACTATTCAAGTCTATCCAATTAGTCCGAATAGCCATATATATGGCTTACTTACATAGAATTATAATACTATTAACTGACAAGTTATAGTTTAAATTGATGAGTTCTATGCGTTTCTGCACGCTCACATGCAAACATTCGAATAAACAAATTGAGCGCTTGCGTCCTATGTCCGAAAAGGGCAAACCACAGGCTCTTGCGCTTGTCCGAACTTATTTTCCGGACAAAAAATCATGCAAGCGCTTCTGGATGTAATGCCCTCAATGCTAGGACATAGAACACATGCATCGCAATGACGAAAGAAAGTTTAGGTATATGTGTCTGTTGATTTGTCCACAGCATGGCTGAGTTTGGCACACTATCGGCGTCATACAGCATGGAAAACGCGAAATAATTCAAAATAGAGCAATCTTCACCAATGTTGCGAGAATACGTATGGGTATTTGGAGACTTCCTGGATGATAAAGGTTGCCGGTACTGGTAAAAATTCATTACCCGTCTGGCAGCAAGCCACCAGACAATAATTTCATTAGGCAATAACTCTGGACCTCCAGAATATTTTGAAAAAAATATGACTGAAAGTTGTTGGTGGCTTAGCCACCAACAAATTTCAGTCAAATTGTTTTCAAAATATCCAGCATATCCAGCGTTAAACCACGCAGAAAATGTAGTCTGCTGAAATTCAGCGGATAGACAAAAACTTACCACATCTTATACCATCTATTCAAGTGATACAATATGGCACACATAAACTATACATGCTAGCTTGTTAGCTTTTTATGACGTCATCAAATAAAGATGTATTGTATTGTATTGTATTGT
Source organism: Chaetoderma sp. LZ-2023a (assembly GCA_034401795.1). NCBI lineage: Eukaryota > Metazoa > Mollusca > Caudofoveata > Chaetodermatida > Chaetodermatidae > Chaetoderma > Chaetoderma sp. LZ-2023a. The sequence continues at coordinate 85,157,842 of CM067373.1, read as the reverse complement.
ATTTATTTTACACACAGACTGCTATACAGCGATAGATGGGGAGGTTGCAGTGTTTCCCCTTTTGACAGAGTGCATACATGTTAATATCAATAGTACTAGTCAGTATACATTATTGTCAACATAAGTAATTAATTTATATATAATCACCATTATTATTTACCATTCTTATTATTAGAATTATGAGATTTTTTATCCAGTTCTTCAATTAGTAGAAAAATGTTTTTATTGGGCAAAAATATCTTATATATATAATCTTTTATATATAGTATTTTAGCTTTAAAAAAAGAATATATGTCTAAAGGTTCATTACCATCTTTTATTATATGTTGTTGTTGTTGTTGTTGTTGTTGTTGTTGTTGTTGTTGTTTGTTTGCTCCTGTGTTTGTTGTTGTATTTGTTGTAGTTGTTATCAGCATCGTTGTTGTTGTTGTTGTTGTTGTTGTTGTTGTTGTTGTTGTTGTTGTTGTTGTTGTTTGTTGTTCTTGTTGTTGTCGTCGTCGTCGTCGTCGTCGTCGTCGTCGTCAGCGCCGTCGTCGTCGTCGCGTCGTCGTTGTTGTTGTTGTTGTAATAGTCAGTATACATTATTGTTCAGAGACATAATTTATATATAATCACCATTTTCATCATTCTTATTATCATGATTGTATGGTGTTGTTGTTATCATTGTTATGTTCAGACATTAATAGCTAAATATGTATACATTTCTATAGTATATAAAGGCTGGCATGGCTTACTCTTCAATCAATCAGACAAAACTTGGACTCCTGAGTATATAGGTTCAAACATATAGGTAGAATTTATAGTATGGAAGTGTAAGGGCAACCCTGTGCGTAAGCTGTTGAATATTCTGGGAATAATTTGAGTGGAAGCTTAGGCCAGTCAAATTAGTTTCAAAATATTCTACATAGTCATTATTACATTTTTATTATTTGGCCTGGGAAGAAGAATAAACATTTCTATGGCAGGTACAAAAGCTGCAGCCATCTGGTCTATGCCCAGATAACGCAGGTTAATGGGCCAATACCGGGTCATTGGACCAGTACTGTCCCCGTAAACCTGCGTTATCAGGGTATCATTAGCTTGCGCTTAGCGATATTGCTTGTACCTAGATTGACAACCACAGCTAAGAAATAACTTCATATGTATATCCAAAACTAAATAAAACGTGCTGTTGAATATGTTGAACATAATTGGATTGGAAGACATTGTTTCCCACGGCAGCAATGTCGCCCACGGCAGCAATGTCGCCCACAGCAGCAATGTCTTCCAATCCAATTTTATTCAACATATTCAACAGAACATTTCTTAAAATCGTATTAATTAACATTTTTATGTTTTTGTTTTGGAAACATTTAAACTTATTTATGGGCTATACGGGTGTGATTAAGCATTGCGAGAAAGATCGCGTTTTTAAACACAAGCGAGATAATCATAACGGCTGAACAACTTGTATTGAACCAGCAAGAGTTACCTCCCGTCCAATACAGCAACATCTTCCACCATCACTGTTTCCAAAATGTACAACATACCGATTAGTATTATCTTAAGCCGTGTTCTCTCTCATACAGACACTATTTCGGTAAATACCAGGTATACCGGCAGGCGTTCTCATTGGACTGCACCTTGTCCCGGAATAAATACGTCACTTATTTCGCAAACTTAATCCCGCAAAATAAGCCATATTATTATAAACGACCTCGCGTGTATAAGATAACAGAATTGCTCCAAAATTCTAATGCGACAGCCGTCCGGAAATTATCCGCTTTTGTTTACCATGCTTTTGAGCTACGTAGTAAATGTATCTCTTGAACATTATGTATATAATGTGGATTTTAAATAATGATTTGCGCTATGATTTTAACACTTACACTGTATGATTGGAATTTTGATTTTTGTGTTTTAGCGCTAAAATTTATGGTTCAAACCCTAAAGCCATGTTTCTAAAATTTAAGATTGGTTGCGAGGGCGGGGTGTGGGTGGGTGGGAGGGGTGGGGGAGGGTGGTGGGCTGGAGTGGGGGTTGGGTGGGGTGGGGTGGTTTCGCAACAGAACAACATAAATCACCGGCAATATAGTGTGTGCGTGCGTACGTGTGTGTACAGAAATGATCAAACTAGTCTCGGTCCGAGTCCGATTTATAGTCCGATTTAAGGATTTTTATTTAAATATATGAAGGGTCTACGTTAATTTTAAATTATGTAAATATAAGATACGCATCATGAATGTATACCGTATTGTATTACTGTACAATCAAGGGCTCATGGCTTATTGGGAGTAATAAAATATGTTACATCTCTCCCCGGTGACAGGTATTTCGACAGACTAACGGGTCTTATCTGTCTGTCTGTCCAAATATCGGTCACAGGGGTGTTTTGAGTCCGAGCACACTCGAATCGGGGCCTCCTGTTATCATTGTATTTCATTATTACTACAAAAGACCAAGGGCCATATTCTGCTCTACATTGACAAAAGGAAGTATGTCCAAGAAATCATTTTTTTAGAAAATAAATAAAATGCGTTTATGGATAGCCCTGTGTCAATTTCGAGCACATTGCTGTCAAAATTATATCAGAGCGACACATATGTGTTAAAGATTACCATTATTTAAAAGAAAATCAGAATTGGTTCCTTTTAAACAAATTATAGTGACATACCTCCTTTTGTCATTGTATATCTGTGTTTCTAGTGTTCAAATTCCAGAGTAATCACACTTTACATCCTTTTGTCAGTGTAAATTCACATTTACTCCATTTTGTAATTAAAGAAACGTAATGGGATAGATGAAAAGAGGGTTCTGTATCCAGTTTCTTCTTACAATAAACATATATACCATTTCCGAAAAAGTTGGTCCCGATCCCAGGATGATTCATAATAAGGAAAAATTAGTTACCTCTCCGGGATGTAGAAATTTTTTGAGTGTAGCTTTCGTGACCATCTCGGTCACTTCTTCAGCACTAACACGGACGTGAAGTTCTTAGCATCGTCAGAAAACTTGTTGCTAGCGACCGTTAGTTAGTGCTGAAGAAGTGACCGAGATGGTCACGAAAGCTACACTCAAACAATTTCTACATCCCGGAGAGGTAACTAATTTTTCTATATTATATATACCATTGTTTTAGGTTTGAAAATACACAAAATCGTTGAGTCCAAAAAAAAATTTTCAAGTAAACACAAAACAATATGTAGATGTGTTCCTACAACAAAACCAAATGATCAATTTTTTAAAAGATGTTGCAGTTTCATTAAATTATTTTCATATAAAAAATGGTTCCTTTTTTACGTAAAGGTGTTTTTAGAAACAAAATGTCACATTCTCAACTAATTTAACAGAAAAACATTTCATTAGGCAATTTAGGTGAAAATACAAATATGATTATTTAGAGTAGGCTAAACTTAAACATCATGGCCTGAATTCAATAAGGAGGTTTAGCTAGACTTGGTTTAAGCTTTAAACCAGGTCTTAGACTAGCTATTACCAAGTTGTAAACCATATTTCGTACAATGAGAAATATACTTAAACTAACATGATTATGCATAAAATATTATCTCCGTGGTATTTATGAATCAAATCTTTAGAACCTGGTAACAAATGATGGGTTAAACCGAGTAACAAGCTAAACCGAATACAGGTAGGCAGTCTAGGTAATAAATCTAGGAGTCAATTAGCCCTAAAGCTTTAACCTTATAAATTAGGCCTTATAGGCCATATAATAATTGATTCGACATGCGCTCATGGCAAAATCTACTTCAAACCATTTACGGAATCGATGCTATTGAGAGTCCCACGTGGCTCAATCAGGCCATGCATAAAAATGTGGCGGTATGGTCAGGTGAGCTAAAAATTTCACACATTTTATTTTGTTTACATACTTTTATATATTAACTCTATATTTAAAAGAGCATAGCATCGGATTATACTATTTTACACTATTTGCAAAGATATTTATTTATATTTTGCATTCTACGCTATAATAATAATAATAATAATAATAATAATAGTAATAGTGACTTTGCTTATTATCTTATTTTTAATGGTAAACTGGAGCTGTAGCCTTATAGTCTAGTTTTAGGAAAACTGACCAATTTTTAATTTAATAGCGGATCTGGTTTGTAGACCTGACTTGTAAATTATTAAATCCTGTACTTTGAACAAACCATATTATATGTTTGCGAGTAGACTGTACTCAATAGTGCAAATCCATACCTTTTTATGCACTTGTTACATGCAGTGAGAGTACCATGCATGACACATGAGCTAGACATATGCCCTTTTGATATGCAAATTAGATATCTTTGACTGAAGATATTTCATTGACAAAAGGAAGTATTGTCAGCATTTACAATGACAAAAGGGAGTATGTGTAATATACTTCCTTCTGTCAAAGGAAATGCGGTTACTTCCTTTTGTCATTGTAATTGTTTGTGATGGGGAAGACATACATCATTTTGTTATTTTATAACTAAAAATCTAAAAAAAAATTTACATTGGCAATAGTTCCATTGAAAAGAGCAAGTCAAAAATAGGCAAGATGTGTCAAAATCTCAATTTTGAATTTGTTTTACTTACCCCCTTTTGTCAGTGGAGGGCAGTATTTACGAAAGCTGTTTATCTCCTGATTAAATCAAACACGTATAAGTCTTACACGCGAGCAAATTAAGACTTGTACGCGTGCGGCTAAACACCCGTGTTTATCCAAATTTTCGTACGTATCAAATCAGCTGATTTGCTGTCCGCGGCTGACTTAGATACCGCCTGCGTCTAACTTTGAAACTAAACACGAATCCGATTTCCAAACTGCAAAAGCGGTCATATTTGTTTTGTCCGGGTATTGTTAGCGACATTTCACGATCAGTTTGACCCAGTGCTATCAACACACGGGCACAACGCAGTTACACTAAAGCAATGACTGGAAAGAAACGAAATGAGAATTTTTCGCAAGACCAGAGAACGGCATTAATTGAATTGATAAAGGCTAAAAAGTTGGTTGTAGAGGATAAGAAAAGCGATGCCAAGTCTACTAAAAACAAACAAGCTGCATGTTAGACCATCACTAAGGAAATGCTGGCGGGTTTCCCAGAACGTACTCACTGCACTGCAAAATACCTCAAAGAGTTGTGGAGATGGCTAAATACCAAAGCGAAAGCACTGGCACGGGAGAAAAAGGTGGACATTCTTGAAACTGGAGGCGGGAAGTCTGTGGTTGGCGACCTGGATGAGGAGATTCTCGCAATTTTGAATAAAATTGTAGATGATCTAGAGCAGTACCACAACACATGGGACGACGACAGTGCATTGGCCAATCCCGTGGAAAATGATGCCACTGTTAGGTCAGTTGTAGATGATGCCGGACCAAGTGATTCCTCCACTCCCATCACGACCACAGAGAATTCAAATAGGTAAATATCGCTAAGTGAGTTAAGGAAAAAATAGTTATAGAGAGTATCAATGGTTAATCCTGTAAAGGAGTCACCCGCAGGCACATGCCTTACCACCTCAGTCCAATTAACTCATGCCCCCCCCCCCCATGAATTTTCTACATATATACGTCTGCACGATGATATACATGCCGAAAGGCATGGAATTTAGAATATTGATTTGTGGAAAGGTGCACACATGACGCAAGAATAGCATCATGTTCTAGTAGTTCCACATCCGAATGTTATTTCATAAAATATGTCTAGCGGTTTCGGAACGAGATGGTAATAACATCACATTTAACTTACTATTTTGTATTTTTCTTAATATTCTGTTGCTTTTGCATTCAGCAAACATATGGGTAATGCATCTGCCAAATTTGGTTAAATTCTGACTGGTTTCAGAAGTGATATAAATCGCAAGGCAGTTTTCGGGACATAACCTTTGCCACAACCGACTCACTCACTGGGGAGGTTAAATTATGCATGCGCAACCTTGCAGAGCATCATTTTTGGTTAAATTCTATGCACCGACCTTGGAGTATGGTCTTTCAATTAATTTCCTTAAGTAATTCTCAAAACAGTGATCATTTTCATATATATTAATTCAAATGTCATATACATTGTTAACACCAACATTGAAATACATGTATATTTCTTCGTTCAGAAATTCTCCTGAACGTGTACTCCATCGCGGTACATGCCTCATTTCATAAGATCTAATACCGTGTGTCGCACAAAGAGTTTATGATTTATACCTCTCCGTGGTTCACAGTTCTGTTGTGGAAACGTCTGGTATAACATTGGTGGAAGATGGCACCGAATTGTCCACCGCACAAGATGCTGAGGTATCCTCACGGCCTACGGATATGGTGGAGAAAACACGGATTCCTAGGTAGGCATCCTATTTTATATACGGCAACTCCTTCCTTCAACAAGAGCAATCAGAGATTGCCGACCCTCGCCCTCCAGTTTGTGTCACATTTTACCATATTTTTAGATTTTTCTGATATTTCGGATTTGGGGGATTTTTCCGATTTTCTGGTATTTTCCAAATTTTCAAGAGCTTGTTGAACCAAATTGTGCCATCACATCCTTTCTCGTGTGAAGATTTTAGCCAAATCGGACATATTATTTCAGAGATATCCATAGATCCGGAATTTGATCCGATCCGGATCCGAGTTATTTTAATGAGGATCAAGATCATCACTGGACCATGCTGTGGCACGGCAACACCCTTCCTTGTGCTCAAATTTGATCCAAATCGGACACACACACACGCACGCACACACGCACACATGCACGCACGCACACACATACACACACAAACCCAATTATAATACCCGCTCCCACCTTCAGTGGCGCCAGGGTAACTAGGGACATTAAGCTGAGCTCTTTAATAATGTGCAAATGGCATATAATGCATACTTGTCAGAGTAAATGGCTTTTGCCGTCACAAGATGACAGTTATTTAAAATGAATGGCTGTCTGGCCACTCTTCTTAAGGAACAGTCCCCTTATAAATTCAGAAGAAAATAGTAAAAATAGAATGCATATACGGTTATTACTGTCCATTAATATACAAAATTAATATACAAAACTTAAATAATACATTAATTCAGAAGACAATTATGCATGTCTTCAAAATTCTAGTCGATTCACATTTTGCAAAAGGTATATACATGGTGTAGGTAGATAATAGAAGAACGCCTGTTATCTTCTGTTTTAGTAACAAGAGGACGGCCTCGAGTGCGTCACCGGTGTTGAAGAAAACTGATGAAGCCCTTCAATACCTGAAAGATGAACACGACGCCAAAATGGCATTAATTTCGTTACAAAAGGAGACGGCGTGTAGTAGAAAGTTGTCATACGACAGTAAAATGCTGGCATACGATAGTAAAAAGCGAGCATATGATGCTAAGGCTAATTATTATATAGAGAAACGAAGAAAGATATGTGAATACCTTCAATAAAATTTAACAGAGTCTAAAGAAGGCTAATGTCAATTGATAACCCCCTCCCCCCCCACCCCCTCAAACCCCGCAATTTTCACTTATTGTGATTTAAGCCTTCTGAAGGAGTTGCCACTGCGAAACTTTGGAAATCATCATCTACTGTAAAAATCTTTATTATGTTAAAATCTTAAACAAATCAGCCCATTAGTATCCGAAATACAGCTGCAGCCGAATGGATGGACAGACGGGCGGATTGACAGACAAAGTGACTGACCAACTGATTGTCCGACTAACCGACTGACCAGCAGACTGGCAGGCAGGCGGGCAGCTAGACGGATATACAGGCAAGCAGGCAGGCATGCTGCACATTTACCTGAAGGTATTTACTCACTGGAAGTGCTGCCTTATAAATCGTTCTCTGAACACGTTGCCTCGTAAGTCGCCTTCTACTCTATTTGCTTGCTGAGGTGGTTCCACATATTGAGCAACAACTTCCTCATCGTCCCCTGGGAGCGGATCGTTTCGCTGTTTGGCCAAATTGTGTAGGAAAGCTGTTACCACAATGGTAGCCATGTTATGATCAAGCTAAAAAAAGAACGGTTAATTCATTTGTCCACCTGTCTAAAGTGCCACGTGAACTTATGCAATGATACCCGTCAATCACCCATCTATCAATCAGCCCACCTAGCTCCCTCAAATTTTATTTAAATTACAACTATTCATCAAATGGTCAGATGCATTCAACAAAACCAGACAGAAAGACAATAGAGTGAGAATCTTCCAAACGTGTACAGTAACATGACTCATGATTAACTGCTGGATATTCATAATAACCTGGTTTCGATCCTAACTTTTCGAATCAGATCGCACCACCTCGTCATCCTCTTTAAGCAAAACATGGTGGTAGGGGTGGGTGTTACTCCGTTCTTTTTAAATATGGGCCTGATTACATTAGTATTTTTCAAGGAATTGGCAGACACAGAATATGATCCAGATCCAAGATCACCATCTGGATCATGACAAAGTTTGGCCTCTGTATTACAGTGACACACCATTATATCGAATAACGAAAGCTGAGACAAATCGAATAACGAAAGCTGAGACAAATCTAATAACGAAAGCTGACACAAATCGGACAAGTAGCTTCCAAGAAAGACAAGCTGATTGGCAAGCAGGCAGACAGACACACAGACAGAGAAGTATATACGCACGGGCAGACGGATGGACAGGCAGATGGATGGATGAATGGGTTGATGGAAGGAAAAGTAGTTCCCTCTCCCATCACTTCTGGTGGGGAGATGGTAATAACTAATAGGTGAGGCATAGAAGCTTTACTCATTATTATTACACGTGTTCAAGTGAACACGTTAATTATCTTACACGTGTATGAATTAATATATTTACAGTACAATTGAGACTATTTCCTTTACCAACACAGGGAAATCTCCTCTTCCATATACCAAATGCTCTTTCAATGACACATCTGGTCTCTCTTTGTGACCGATTATATCTCTCTTCTGCTTCTGTTTGAGGTTGTCGAACTGATGTTAACATATATGGAGTACAAGTATAAGCCGGATCTCCTAGCAAGATACCGCGCAACTCTCCCCTCTGAAACCGTCCACAGACATGGGATTCTTAAAAAATCCGTGAGTGATGGGCTGACCCGTACCAACGACTCACTACATTAGTAAATATTAGAAGGTGGTTACATACCAGTTGCCAGTTAAGGCTATAAAATCCCTTTCTGTTCATAACATGCTGGGCATTGATTCCTCCTGGATTTACGATTGGAATGTCGGTGCCGTCAATTGCTCCAATGATCCCAGGAAATCCGTCAATCTAAAAAAATCCTTGCATAGCTGACATTCTTTCTACGTGGTTTTGAGAGAAATGAATGAAGTGTATTTTCCGTTCACATATGGCGGCTGTCATGCGGTGTATAACGACGCAACACGTCCCTTGGGACACACCACATGTATCAGCTACAACAATTTGAAATGATCCACATGCGTAAAAGCGTAATGCAATGGTAAGTTGTTGTAACGGAAGCAGAGTACGACTTCGCCTCCTGGGTTGTTCGAGATTCGGCATGATCAGCCAAAGACGTGCTCGAAACGATTCTCTGGAAATCCTGAACCTATTAACAAATTCAATATCGTTGAATTCCTCCAGAGGATTACTTCTATCCCTAAACACTCGCATATGCCTTTGCCTAACTTGTTCCCGATTCTCCTCTATTTCATCCTGCACTAATTCAAGAATCTGCAATGCATTCATTGCGACTGTTTCGATCGCCTGTCTGCACGAAATTGCAGAATATGCAGATTATGCAGAGATAAACACCCCCTAGCGGACGGTTAATGCTTCCTTTGTAACTTACACACTAGTGTCTAATGTCCTGAGCCTGTTTGGACGCTTGTAAAATAAACACTTCAAAAATTGGGGGTTAAATATAAACGCATGATCAGCCCATAATTAGGAAAGTTACACACGTTTAAGAGATAAACAACTTTCGTAAATATGGCCCCAAGTATTTACAAACTGATTGAGTTATTTCAAAATGAAAATCCGACTATCGTAAAGAAATTAGCAGCGTATACATAGCAAGCCTTCATTATACGCAAGAAGAATACAAATTGAGCATTTTCTCCAGTCAAATTATTTTCAATATATTCAACATTCATTAAATTTCGGATTTAGCAATGACATACAATTCGTACACGAGAATAGCATAAGAAGAAAGTAAATTATGGATTTTCCAGTCAAATTAGTATCAAAATATTCAACTTGGTTTTTTTTAATGCGAAGTTATTAATGATATACAGTCGTACACTTGAAAATGCCACAAGGCCAAAGTAGGTTGAAAATTATCACAAGTCAAATTAGTTTCAAAATATTCAACAGTCATTAAACTGCAAATTTATCAATGACATACAATTCGTCCATTTGAAAATATTACTAGGAGAAAGTAAATCGATCAATTTCCACAGTCAAATTAGTTTCAATTCAGACTCAAATATTCAACAGTCATTAAGCTGCAGAATTTATTTACAATACAATTCGTACACCTGAAAATGGTACTAGGAGAAAGTAAACAGTCAACCTAGTTTCAAAATATTCAACATTGAATTGAGCATTGTCGCCGGTTGATCAGGGGAGGGGTTGAGAGTATCTAGGGGCGATTACTATTCATATGTGGGCTGGTTTTTTGATTTAAACATATTTTATTGTAACAATTGCACAATGGGATCGGGCACAAGTTCTTACAACTTAGATTTGCTCTCTCCCTACATAATTATTATAAGCAGCCAATGATTGAGAACACTAAACCGAGGTGAGAGAGAAACAATAAATTAAGAGGTGAGAGAGAGAGAGAGGGAGAGAGAGGGAGAGAGAGAGGGAGAGAGAGATGTAGGGGAGAAAAACGATGTAAACAGATTAAAAAAGAATAGGAAAGAAAAGAACAGCTCCTTCAAACACTGTCATTATCGGATAGCAGTTAGCCATTAATATAATAGATTAAGCAATACGAATAAATGAATTAACAGACCATATGTGGGCTGGTGGCTTGTTAAAGGTAAATTATCAATGTACTTTAAATCATAAAATATTACTAAACTTCTGTATTAATTATTGTATGGGTTTTCCATGAATATATATATATATATATATATATATATATATATATATATATATATATATATATATATATATATATATATATATATATATATATATATATATATATATATATATATTTGAGTTGTTACACTCAAGGGCCTATGGCCTGTTGTGGCAAATAAATATCTATCTACAGAATTATTATAAGCAGCCAATGATTGAGAACACTAAAACGAGGTGAGAGAGAAACAATAAATTAAGAGGTGAGAGAGAGAGAGAGAGAGAGAGAGAGAGAGAGAGAGAAAGAGAGAGAGAAATGATGTAAACAGATTTTTTTTAAATAGGAAAGAAAAGAACAGCTCCTTCAAACACTTTCATTGTCGGATAGCAGTTAGCCATTAATAAAATAGATTAAACAATACGATTAATTGAATTAACAGACCATATTCATGGTTATTCCATACCGTCGTCATTTACCCCCATTTACCCACCCCAACCCTTCCTCTCAACTCCCACCATGCTTTCACCAGGTCTTCTCTTCTCGTTTCTTACACGAAACAAAACGAAAGAGAAACGAGAAATGAGACCCAGTCACCTCCAACCTCGCCCGCCCCGCACATTCAAAATTGCTCCACTCCTGTGTATTTATGTAAATCTGAACTTTTAACCTCCTCATAAATTGGAACGAAAGGTTTGAGGAGATTAACGGTTTAGCGAGCCTTTATTTCATCCCCATCATCCCCTCTGCTGTCGTCATCGTCGTCGTCGTCGTCGTCATCGTCGTCTGCGGCATCGCATTATCGTGGATGGCCCGAAAAGCAATAGGAGAGTAATACAGTAACGACAGCGGAAATAAAGCATTACAGTATATAGCATATCTATGCAGTCATTTCTATCATAAACATTTAACAGTAACGACAGCGGAAGCAAAAATTTAAAGTATATAGTATATTTATACAGTCATTTGTATCCTAACCATGTAACCATGACAATAAAAATACGGACTATTCCTACATCATAGGGTCGTTGGGAACATATATGAGGTTGAAATCTGCCAGTAGCTTGAATATAATTTTGAAGTTGTTTGAAGATGTATTCATTTTCCTGGACGGATAGAGATGTATTTCCTTTGCATAGCAAGTCACTCGTCAAAGGAATATACAGATGTATAGTTGTTGTAATAAGTGCTGTCTTTGTATAGTGTAGTAAGAACATTTTAAAAGAAAGTGATTTGCATCTTCTACTACTGTCTTACAAAAGCAATTGGGTGTGGGAAATAATTCTATTCTATATAAGTCACAATTTAAGTTGGAGCAGTTGTTACGTAGTCTTGTATGAAGAACAGAAAGTTTCCGAATTCCGTAGTTATAGAAACTCAGAGGGACATAGTTTCTAAATTTTATTAGCTTCTTAAATTTTGAAATTTTTGATTCTGATTGTACATTGTTCTCGAGTGTGTTCCAGATTTGAATGGTGCTTGGGAAAAACGATTTCTTATATATTTCCAATCGTGATAGAGGCACATTGACATTGTGTGGCTTGCGTAAGTCGTAGCGCTCTGGTGTATTTGTGCGTGTCGGTGTAATGTCCGTCATAAAATCTGGTACCTTGTCGTCGTACAGTAATTTGTGTAACGTTATGAGTTTCTGCTGCCTTCGCCTATATTTCAATGTCTCCCACCCGTTTCATTATAAATGCTAGCTATGGAGGAGAATCTAGGGAGACCTGTCACAATTCGACCAGCTTCAAGTTGAAATCTTTCCAGTTTAATTTCATCATCAGTAGTACAACCGTCCTACACACTAGACGCATACTTTAATAAAGATCGAAGATAGGAAACATAGATTGTATTAAGTGTGGATCGATATAAAGTAAATTTGAGTGTTCTCATAGTCGAAAGTACTTTAGTAGATTTTTTAATATAGAATCAATATGACTTTTCCAGCTAAGGTTCTGGGATAGGGTGACCCCTAGGTGCTTGTGCGTCTCTGAATATTCAAGATTCTTATTGCTAAATACGAGAGCAGGGGTGTCATTATCATTATTTGCCCGACCACTAAATAACACACATACAGTCTTTTCTGGGTTGAATTTAACAAGCCAGACATCTGCCCAGTCAGCTAGTTTAGCTAGATCACGATTTAAGGACAGCTCCATAACATTACTACTGTTTGAAGACCAGCATAAAGAGGTGTTATCAGCAAAGAGGCGAGCTAGATTATCTAAATTATCAGCAATGTCATTTACATATATAGAAAATAAAAGTGGCCCTAAAACCGACCCTTGAGGCACGCCTGCTTGAATGTCGCCTAATTCTGATATAGTTTGATTTACTGATACAAATTGATTTCTTTTATGAAGGTAGTTTTCTAGCCATAGTAAAAGGCTGCCACAAATCCCGTATTGATTTAATTTAAACAAAAGTCATTTGTGCCATACTCTGTCAAATGCTTTTGAGACATCACAGAATATTGAACATGTTTGTTGAAGCTCATTGAGACCCTTGGCAATTTGATTATATATGTCTATTAGTTGATACACAGTCGAGCATCCAGGACGAAATCCGGCTTGATATTTATAAAGCAAATTGTATTGATTCATGTGATTATATAGCTTTTTAAATACCAGACGTTCCATTAATTTACCAACACAACTTAGTAATGGCACAGGTCTATAATTAGATAGATCACTCTCAGCACCCTTCTTGAATAATGGCATTACATGAGCAGTTTTCCATTGTGATGGGAAACGACAGTCAGTTAGCGATTTATTAAAAAGAATGCTGAGAGGAATGGAGATTTCTTTTGGACACATCTTGAGCAGTTTATGGTTAATTTTGTCTGGACCCGATGCCTTGTTTGCTGGCAGTAATAAAATTGCCTCTTCTATTTCCTGCGCAGAAAGCGAAATATAGTTTATTCGGCTGTCGCATTTAAATCTAAAAGTTGGAAGAACAACATTACTATCATCTAATTTGGCAATATTTACAAAATATGAATTCACGTCTCTGTGCACGTTTTTGCACACAAGCGGTGGAATTTTACTACTGTTGCTCTTTCCAGTAACTAATGACCGGACGATTTTCCAATATTTCTTACAGTTTCGCACAGAAAGTTCGCTTAATCCCTCGTCCAAGCTATTAATATATTTTCGCCTCCCATAAATGTTCATGTTGTTGACCCAGCTTCTAGGTTTTCTATAATTATCCCAATCTGACTGTTTTCCCGTACGTCTAGCTGCCTTGCGCAACCTGTCATGCTTTCTACTTTCACTTCTAATCTTGTTGTCGTACCACGGGTTATCATTATCTCGTATTCTTACATTGCGCACTGGAATGCATGATTTTGCAATAGCCATAATATTTTCGTGAAATGCCTCACAAGCCTCGTCAATGCTATCGGAGCGATTTAATATGTTGTTCCAATTTGTTTCAACCAATTCCGTCTTTAATTTACCAATATTCGCTTTGCGGTAGATCCATACTTCTCCTTCGATCAATACTCACCATTCTGTTACTTCTGATATACAGCTGGCCCTGACAGCGGCTCTAGGATTATAGACTTAGAAAGCTTTACCGACTCCTGGGAACCGGGTACTCGGCTCCCAATTGCCGAGTACCCGTTTACCATAGAGCTCATTCTTGTTTGCATAGCAACAAGAGCAATACATGCTTTTTGCATTAAGGATTTTATGGGTTTTTTGTGAAACAAAAGATCTAAGTCTTTAATTTGTGATAGTTTGTGTGTTCGTGAAAGGATTAACTAAGGACTATGGAGCATACCGCTGAAGATAACCAGGTTGTATCGTTCTTTATTATCCATAGTTAAAAGACTTAGGTCTCTAAATTTCGTTGTGTCGCATGTTCCAATTTCTGACCCCATAGAATCTGGGACGTGTGCTAACAACGATATATGCCAGACGATCGCCTTCTTTAAACCCCAACAGGCGATCGGCAGATATGAAAATAGGTGTTTGCTACAGTATTTCTAACACGAATATCGGCTGACGTCGTTCTCCGTAGAATCCGAGCGGGTGACGTCACACCCGGTCGCTCGGATGTTTATGTGAAGAAAATTTTTTCATTAATTCGCGCATCTTGTTCTGGGTGCTGCGTACTAAAAATGGTACCGGAAACTTTAGAATCACGATCGGTTTGCAATGATCGGTGGTTTCAAAATTCTTGAGTAGACGCGTGGTCTGCGGTTTTACCGTGTGATACAGCAGTTTGTTATACATTTTGTTGTTTTCTTCACATATCGTGATGCTTTCGTTAGGAGTATAATTTATATTGATTAGTAAATATACCCCGAATGCTATGCGATATGATTCCTGGAGCCGTTACACATCCTGGAGGATCTAATATGGGTGTGTTGATGCCCGCCGCGTTCTTGTCGTCATAATCAATGCGATCGTTGTTGTAACGTAGCGGGGTGGGGTGCGGGGAGGTTAATTTATGAGTCAAAATTATTTGAAAATTAATTGTCTGCCTTCCATCCGGGTCTCGTTCCGCTTGTTTATTGTAGGTTTGTGCTTATTTTATAGGCCAAGCCAGCCCCGCCATCATGTGACGAATGCCATAAATTTGTCCGTGTAATGTTCAAGGACCATGCTTGTTTTAGGTGTTCCCTGTGTAATATAGATCATAGGTGTAATGTTTGTGCAGTGTGGTCCGTCGAAATGATGGTTAAGTTCCTTGCCCAGAAGGACTTGGCTGGGTCTGACGCGGGGTCAGGCGGTCCGAGACGAAATCGTGGAGCGCCCGGTTCGGCCGGTGGGGGTGCTCCACGTCCCCAGCTGGAGGTGGCGGAGATGGCACGACCGGCGTGGTTTGGTCCGGCTATGCAGGGTTTTCTGCATAGCGTTCTGCCCACGCTGGTGTCGTCCCTGCTGCCAAAGGTTGGGGGCAGTTTCTCCCCATGCCTGGTACGGATCCTGTCCTCGGACAGGATTCTGGACTGGTTACCGAGGGGGCCGTCTCGTACGGCCCCCTGGCGGTCCCGTCTGGCTTCGGCCAGACGGGTTCTGTCCCTCTGCGGCCACCTCCGGGTGGTCCAGTAGCGGTGGCCGGTCCGTCAGGTGTGGGAGCCGTCCGCCAGGACGGCTCCATGGTTGACTCGTCTAGTGACGGCTCTTCGGAGTCTGAAGACGAGGAGGCCGAGGAGGAGAGGTTGCTGCGGCCCGTGAAGCCGCAGGTGGAGAATATGGAGGTTGATTCCGTCCTGGACGGAACCGGCCTCCATTTGTCTGGTTTGGCGCAAGCCAGGTCAGCGGCTCCGCCTGTGGCTGAGGCCAATCCGTTACCGTGCACCAGTTCCGGGCGGCTTGGTTTGTCACCAGCCATCACGGGAACGGGTGTGCCGGGCCAGGCGTGGTACTCACCTATCTCGCCTTGTCCGGCAGCCGGACGTGGGGTGCCGTTGGCGCCCGTGTCCGGCTACCGTTCCGCGACTGCTACGGGTCCGTACGGTTTTCCGTGCGGACCTACCCCATGGACCGGAGTGTTCCATGGGGTGGCGGCGGAACCGTGTGGTAGCGGAGTGCCTGGCGTGTCAGCCGTGGCTCCTTGCCGGGAGGCCGTGGCTGGCAGACCCGTGAGCACGTCAACGGGTGACGTGTTTGCGGGGGTGTCTTCGTCGGAGGTAGATTGGTCGGATGCTCTGGCATGGCTAGCCAGGGTTGACCCGTCTGTGGTTTCGGCCACGGCCGATGAAGATGCGCCCCGTCCGTCGGTTGCGTCGATTAGGACGGGGATTTTGCCCGCGGCCCGGATCCAGTCAGTGGGACTGGATCCACGGTTCATAGATTTGTTGGATGCTATTTATAGCAAACAACTAATGACCAAGGGTCAGCTCCCTGCGGCCTCCAGGGAGGTGCAGGCAAGATGTCGTATTCCGCGGGGGGAATACGACAGGTATGGTGTAGTCCTGTCGGTCACGGAGGATGACCGATGGGTATTGGGAGTCCAGAGTGCCGGGTCGGGTGGCCCCGGTCCGGCACTAGTGGATAAATCCCAAGTACACCAGGAAGAAGTCCTGTCCCTATGTGATGAGGGTGTGAGGGTAGCTATGAGTGCTGTAAACCACTCTTATCGTTTACTTCAGTCGGTGTGGGCTGAAGCGGGGGCAGGCCACCCTGTGCCACCTGTGGCGCTTACATGTGTTAATGACGGCTTGGTGCTGTCAATGGACGCATTGGCAAGGGTGCAAGCGCGAGTGACGACGTCCAGGAGGCAAATGGTCATTGACCATATGCGTCGGGCTACGGCAGTCAGGGAGCGTCTTCTTGGGACGCCCCTGACAGGGCCTAGCATCTTCGGTGGCCAAGCGCGGGCCATCTTAGAGGACACCGCCAGTATCATGCAGAATCGGTTAGCGGTAAACTTACAGCTAGAGCTAGTGCGGCAAGCGCACGCACTAGGGGCTGTGGGGAAACCGCTAACGGGACAGCCTTCAAAGAAACAGAAGAAGCATAAGGGCAAGGCGAAAGCCAGGCCTGTTGCGACTCCTGCCTCAGCTGGGTTTTCAGAGCCGCCGCCGGCGAAGAAGCCCAGGAAGGTTGTAGAGGCGCCTACCCTCCCCAATGTTGCTCCTGACCGCCCTAGGGGCGGGAAGGGCAAGGGGAAGGGTAAGGATAAGGCCTCAAAGGGCGGACAGAAGGGGCCGAAGCGTACCTGAGGGTACGAAAGCTCCCTTCATATCCGCCTGGACCGCGCCTGTGCGACAGAAACAGCGGTGCCAGTTATACCCGTCGTGCCTAGAACGAAATGGTTCTCACTCTCTCTCGTTAAGAAAGGGGGGGGGCGGACTGCGAGCCGGACAACCCCATTAGACGTCGAGGCGTCTATGGTGGGTGGAAGGCTCATGCGTTTCGTCGAGGCCTGGCGAGGTGTGACGTCAGACAGTCTGGTCCTGGGATGGTTATCCCAGGGTTACATGCCGGAGTAGTGGGACTTTCCGCCACAAAATCTGTCTTTGGCACCTGTCTGGACACCCGTACCAAGGGAGCCAGACAAGTTAGAAGCCGTTCAAAAGGAAGTGTCGGGTTTGCTTCTGAAGGGAGCAATAAAACCAGCAAACCGAAACACTCCAGGCTTCTATTCAAACATGTTCCTTGTCCCCAAGAGCACAGGGGGATGGAGACCCATACTCAATCTCAGGCCATTAAATTGGTTTATCCATACGCCTCGGTTCCAGATGGAAACGCCGAGGTCGGTAATGGCGGGATTGAGGAAAGGAATGTGGTGTGTATCGATCGATCTGAAAGATGCATATTTCCACATTCCTATGAATCGGAGTTGGCACAGGTTTCTGAGATTTGCGTTTCAGAATCAAGTATGGGAGTTTACAGTTCTCCCGTTCGGCCTGTCGACAGCTCCGAGGGATTTCACAAGAGTGGTCCTTGCGGTGACAGCGTTTCTCAGAAAAGAGAACGTGGCGCTACACACCTACATAGACGACTGGCTGCTCAAGGCAGACTCGGCAGCCAGGTTGAACGTGGATACTGCTCTGACTCTGAAGTTACTTTTGGAGCCGATAATATCGCATCTTCTCTGGTGGAAACAGCGTCAGAATCTCCTATTAGGGGTTTCGCTGCACCTACCCCACCCCCAGCTGTCCGTATACACGGATGCATCGCTGGAAGGGTGGGGTGCCTGCCTGGGAGAACACCAGGTCTTGGGCACATGGACTCTCCCGGAGAGTCAGCTGCATATCAATCTGTTGGAAATGATGGCAGTGGAACTGGCGTTGGAAGAGTTCCTTCCGATGATCAGGGGCAAGGTGATATTGATACGGTCGGACAATTCGACAGTAGTATCATATATAAATCGCCAAGGCGGTACCAGGTCGCCCACCCTGTGCATCAGGGTGTGGCACTTGATTCAATGGTGCAGGAATTACTCGGTTGTTTTGAAAGCAGCTCATATTCCTGGCCGATTAAACATTCTGGCGGATGCTTTGTCTCGCAGACAGAGAATTTTGCCAACAGAATGGTCCCTCAACCCTCCGGTTCTGCGACGGATCTTCGAGCATTGGGGCAAACCCAACGTGGACTTGTTCGCCACAAAGGAAAATGCTCAAATCATGACATATGTCTCGCCGATTCCAGATCCAAATGCCGTCGATACAGACGCTCTGGCGATAAGCTGGAGAGGGATGCACGCTTACGCGTACCCACCCACCATTCTTCTACCGAAGGTATTGGTGAAGGTCAGGGAGGAACCGTGTCTCGTCCTGCTAATAGCGCCGTATTGGCCGAGCAGGGCTTGGTTCACGGATCTTCTAGATCTGCTGGTGGAAAATCCTGTGCAGTTGCCCGAGATTCCGAACATAATCTCCCAGGCCAAGGGACGCTTCCTACACGAGCGTCCCGAAATGTTCAAATTGACTGCGTAGATGTTGTCAAACAACGTTCCACGTCGGAAGGCTTTTCGCGACAGGCTGCTGATTTCATCGCAGCTGCGAGAAGGAGGTCAACCTTCAAGTCATATAACAACAAGGTTAACAGATTTGCAGACTGGTGTGAAGAAAAGGGTATTGATACCTTTCAATCCACTATTCAGCAAATAGCAGACTTTCTCTGTGAGCTGTTCTTTTCAGGACTAGCTCCCGTCACAGTTGCTGGATACAAGTCAGCTTTGGCATCAGTTATCCCTTGTCTAGCCAACAGGGATAGTCCAGAGGTGGCCCAGTTAAATGTGATGTTGAAGGGAATGAGCAATCTCCGCCCGAGACAAGCGGTAGTCATTCCAGCCTGGAGTCTATCTTTAGTGCTTAATGTGCTGGCCAAGCACCCTTTCGAACCGTTGCGTTCGGCTAGTCTAAAGCATTTGACTCTAAAGGCGGTCTTTCTATTGGCAGCTTCCTCAGCTAGAAGGCGCAGTGAGATCCATGCGCTTTCGGCAGAGAGGAACCGATTTATTGTTTCTGGAGAAGGTCTGCGTCTTCTGCCAAGAGCAGAGTTTATGTCAAAGAACCAATCTTTGAGATATCCCGGCAAACCGATCATTATACCGAAGTTAACTAGGTTTGATCGTGATGCTAGTGTCTGGTGCCCGGTCCGTGCTTTGACTAAGTACAAGAAACGGACTGACTCGTTACGGTCGAACGATAGACATCTGTGGATCTGCCATAAAAAGCCTTATGGCGCCGCATCCATGGATACTATCTCTCGTTGGGTGGTCGAATGCATTCAGACTACTCACGAGATGGCGACTGGGCACCAGGTGCAGGGTGTAAGGGCACACGATGTCAGAGGAATAGCCGCCTCGACCGCCCTTTACAATGGTGTTCCGTTAGAGGACATCATGGCCGTTGCACAATGGCACTGTGTGTCCTCATTTACGGATTACTATATGAGGGATGTGTCAGACTCAGCCAACCCACTCGCTTTAGCTGTTTTGAAACGATAGTTAGTGACCACACTGCTTTTCCCCTTTTTTCACTTTGGTAAGAAAAGAACCTAAAGCAGGCATGGTCAGGCGAGAGGATGTCAACCAGATTGTGTCACTGATGGCCGAACCGCTGAATGGTTGGAGGCGGTACGTCTGAAGTCCTGTTATCATAAGGTAATTCAATAAGTGAGAGTTTTTTGTATTATGTATATGTATCATGTTCATTCATCTTATATATTCATGCTCATTCCCAGGCTAATACATGGAATATGCAGGGAGTAGTTAACCCTCTTGGCATATTGGTGTTTTCAGGCGAGATACATGTTCGTTAGTTCTCTCCCTTTTCTTAGGAGGAAAAAGGGGGGGGGGGCCGTGACGCGAATGTGATTCGGTTCCGTGAACTTGACGGTCCTTTTAGGTCTCCGTTAGTCAAGTTTGAAGTCTAAAATCTTTCTCCAAGGGGCAAAATTAGCATTTATGGCTTGCCCCTTCCCACCAGGTTACTGATCAAATCTGGTGTATATCAGAAGTAACAGAATGGTGAGTATTGATCGAAGGAGAATGCAGGAAATGTCAACTTCCCTTTCTCCGAGATCTAACAATACTCACCATTCTGTTACGGACCCAGCCTCCCAGCCCCACGGAGGCAAGCCATAGTTTTCTCTTGTTTGGTGGCTATGCAAACAATATGAGCTCTATGGTAAACGGGTATTCGGCAGTTGGGAGCCGAGTACCCGGTTCCCAGGAGTCGGTAAAGCTTTCTAAGTCTATAATCCTAGAGCCGCTGTCAGGGCCAGCTGTATATCAGAAGTAACAGAATGGTGAGTATTGTTAGATCTCGGAGAAAGGGAAATTGACATTTCCTGCAATCACGGGTATATGTCGGTTGTAAATAATCTTCACATTCTATTGTGATATATGTTGCTATATGGTCTGAGACGGATGCCAATATCGGGATGATGTCAGAATCAATTGGTTCCACTAAGTCATTGATTATTATGGGGTCTAAAAGCTTTTGAGTTGTGTCCGTAATTCTTGTTGGGGATTTAATTACGTTTTCTAGATTATATATCACCATTATATCAGTTAGATGGTGTAGTGAATGACCTAAGAGGTCTTCATTCAAATCATCTACCATAATTAATGGTAAGCCCGTGTCCGTGGCCATATATCAATAGAATCTGTAAAATCATCCCATGTTGAGACGTAAGACATCGGTGGTCTATAAAATACACATAAAAGGAATTTTTGTAATTTAAATCTAATGTGCAGCCATATGAGCTCGCATCTATCGTGTTCTAGCTCAAATCTTCTTCTATAATTAAACCGCTTTGAGACGTAAATTGCAACTCCGCCCCCGTCAGAATCCCTGTCTCTGCGTAATGGATGATAAAAGTTGTTTAACAGTAGGTTGTCATTGTCGCACGAGTCATCAAGTTTTCTTTCCTTAAAGCATACGGCAGCAAAGTCCTCTATTATATCTGCAATACTGCTATTAAGTTTATTTCTAAGACTACGGATGTTCAGGCGAAAGATAAACAACTGACCACCCTCCATACCAGAACTGGTGACTGAAGTGTAGGGACCAGGGGTTAAATGGATATCGTTACCTTGGATCAGAGAATTTTTATTCGCGAGATTATTGCTATTGATATTGCATAAATTGCATGTTACCAAATTAAAAAAGCCAGTGTTCCTAAAATCGAGGTTTCTTGATTGATCCCGCGATTGTACTTTTACTATATGTTCAGCACAATGAGTTTTCTTTAAAGCATTATATGCACGTTCCCCTGATGTAGCGTGATAGCATACATAGGTAATATTAGTTAAAGCCGCCATCAGCGCCATTATTAATAAACAAACACATATATACTTAAATGAACTGGCACATTTAAACATTTTGATGTGCACATAGTTCTGGTATTGTTGAATACAAGATGTGTAAGATTTCAAGTTGTGTAGTCCTATGGCGACCCTATACTGCTGAAGATCAATACCCATTAAGGTCAGGTTAAGTGTATCTCATCGTATTTGGTCGCCATAGTCCTATCGCTATTGATGAACAATGAATCCATCTTGTGTACCATGTGAGCCATCGTTTCATGTAGTAGATAGGATGTAGTGAGGTGAGCTTTAGAGAAGCAATTGGAGAGTAGTAAATAGTGCGCAAGGTTGAGAACTGTACAAAGTAAAAAAAAATGCAAGTAAAAAAATACAATTTATAACGTATCTACACAGTTGTTTACACCATAAATATTTGACCATGACAAAAACTTACCGACTATTCATATATTAAATTAATAATATATATAAAATTGATTGTTAAAAAATATATGAAGGTCACTTACCAGCCACCGTATGTATATATATATATATATATATATATATATATATATATATATATATATATATATATATATATATATGAAGAAAACTGTAAACATACAACGAAACTCAAAACAAATGAAGGAAAGGATACGGTAATTAAAGTTCTTCAAATTAACCTATGCCATTAAACAATTCAAAATCTGACAACCAACTATATCGCCAAATTACATGCTTTAATAATAAGGTGTAATGCTATCTGTCATAGATGCATAATGACCCGATAGTGTTTCAAACACTAACTATCACGAGCTAATACTATATATATATATATATATATATATATATATATATATATATATATATATATATATATATATATATATATATATATATATATATATATATATATATATATATATATATATATATATATATATATATATATATATATATATATATATATATATATATATATATACTATATATATATATATATATATATATATATGAAATTAGTTACACGGTTAGAATGGAGGAACGATTTCTTGGCCAGCCACGCCCACTTATAGATACGCTCTGCCCATTTTTAGATGTGTTAGACTCGATTTGCAACTTTAAAATGTGGATTACGAGAATCTAAATTTCAAGGTAACTATACAGGTAAGCTGTTGGATATTTTGAACCTAATTTGACTGGGGACTGTTGCTGCCATAGAATGTTTAGTCAATTGTAAATTCATCAAAGACATACAATTCGTACAAATTTGTGATGGAGTTTTCGATTTTCGTAACAGAATTACGCTATTATGATTGTGACGTGAGCTTACGTGTGGCGTATTTGAGTATAACGTCAGATACTTGAGTGAAAGATCGGATCCCTCTATCGAATACTCTATCTAAACTTGAAGAGAATAAACAACGATCTTCTCTGCGGTTCACTTATGCCATATTCTGTAGATGACGTAGCCTCGTCTGCCCATACTTGTTGCATCCACAGAACAGTTTCAGAAAGGTAATTCGTAGTTCGTGTGTTTTCCATGTGTACAGCATCGGGTTGAAGAAACTATTGCTCATCAACAGGAAATTGAAACAGCTGAAATAATAATAATAATAATAATAATAATAGTAATAATAATAATAATAAAAGAAATAACAACAACACCAACAACAGCAGCAGCAGCAGCAGCAGCAGCAGCAGCAGCAGCAGCAGCAGCAGCAGCAGCAGCAGCAGCAACAACAACAACAACAACAACACATATATATAATCATAGATCATAGATTGTAATGAACCTTTAGACATGTAGTCTTTTATTAAAGCTAAAATATTATATTTTTGCCCAATAAGAAACATTTTTCTACTAATTGAAGAATTGAATATAGAATCTCATAATTCTTCACATCGAATCTTCAAACAAAATTATGCTATTCTATTTAGATTTATTCCATAATGTTTGGGGAAAAACTTCACCAGAATAATTATGTTTTCATGCCTCCATCATGTAACTTTTACATTAATAATACATTAAAGATTAAGGCCGTGTTCTCAGTAACATACTGAGGCATGGTGTTATTCCCGATTAACTCGCCATTAAGGCTGTGTTCTCACGGGAGAGTTAATCGGGAATAACAACATACATCAGTATTGCCAGCGATATGAACAGGCTAGGAGAAGCTTCTGGCCTATTGAAGTATCTTAGAGAAGATCAGAGGAGACAGAGACAGTTTGATGACCACTTCAGCTTTCACGCGCCAGATAAGGAAAACAGTCAAAGATTACTGTCATGAGAAAGATGAACGCAAGAAGAAAAAAAAAGAGTATTGCGTTAGGCCGGTTAAGTCTCTAGTGAGAACACAGCCTTAATCAGTAATAACGGCATACTGACCTATGGCGTTTTTCCTGATTAACAACCTAGTGAGAACACGGCATAATAGAATGTAATAGTACACGTCAGAGCACCAAATATTTTTGTGGTGGTTAAACCATTTTAAAGATGTTGAAATCAATTTTAGGTGTTTCTTTAAAAGCCTTTTTTGAACAGCGAGAAAATTACTATAGCGATTTTTCATATTTTACAATAGCATTGCTAGTAACAAATTACTTTGGAAAATGAAAAAATGACCCATCTGTGATACACAAAATAATTTAGCATATTGTTCATTAAATTGTGCTAGGTTGAAACACATATACTTCCTTAATGATATATTAACGCAAAGTAATGTCTTTGAATAAATTTGGTACGCATTCGGCTGACAAATTCTTTCTAAATTCGTCTTCCAATTCTGGTTTCCAGCTGTATTTTCTGTCCAAAATTGCATCGCGTAGTTTGGTCGGAGTCTTGTAGGTTGCTACAGTATTTACATTGATTTCACACTTAACCACACTGTGGTCTGATAATTCGTTGGAGGCTTCAACTTTAAGGTCTTTTATCATACTTAAAGGGGAACACAAGACGGGTCACCATCGTTTGCATAAAACACGCAGTTCTATTGTAAGCCCCATATTTAAGCTACTGTGACATTTATATATAAATCCGATTAAAATTGTGTTAGAAAGGCTATGTTACTATAATTTTCTGCCAGCTAATTAAACCTATGACGTCATAGGTTGAATCCCATCCGATAAGAACCATGATAACGGCACTATGAAGACAGGAAGTGCATGCATTTGTATGGTGATATCTCTATCGGTGATAATGCTATCGACATCATTTATATATGTACAGACTGAAGAGATTAAGACGTTTATCACACTATCGCAAATTTATGGAGTATATTTGTTATTTTCATACATTAGTTGCCGAACCTTAAGATGGCCATTTTCTATGAAGCTGCCTGCCAATTACATAAATATTACAATATCTCGGGAAGTTTTGAGGCTAGTATGAAAACATAAATAGGCCTACCTAAATATGTATTGGGATGTATGTAAGACCTGTTTAAACTCTCATATTAATAGATGAAACTTTAATAACAGTATCTGCCGTAGCGCTAGTGAGGGTGTTGATTCAAAAGTGGCAATTGTACTGATATACCTATACTATCGCATCCTTCATTTATCTCAAGATAAAAACTTGATGTCAAAATCGGCACCATCAGAGAAATCAGGCAAATGACTCTTATTAGATATTCTTCAACATTTCCGCAAATATAGTTTATATATTCCTAACACCGCTGAAGAGAACCACCTTATAAAACGCAATTCGCAATTTTATTGCGATAGCGTTGGATGACAGCGAGAAAAACGTTCAACTTATGACTTCATACGCCTCATCCGGGAATGGAAATATAACTAATGTATCACATATTTAAATAACAAAGTTATATATTTCTAATTTGAGCACAGAGCTTATAATTATATTTCTGAAAACGTTACAGTCTCTAGATTCAGTTTATACAAAGTAGTATAGAGGGTCTGGTGTTTCCATTTAAATATTGCATAGAGCACAAAAAGTAGTCTATCAGGCGTTCTCCCCTTGCTGTTGCGCGCGTTATTTCCCCAATCCGGTAATCACTCCCCACCCTACCATTAACAATCCGCATACCGAGCCTTCACAAAGGTTTAATAATATGTATGACCACTTTTATTTTCCCTACGCGTATCTTTAGGAAATCGTTTTATATGTATATCTTCATATTCTCCATCAAGAGCTAAATAGCGGGAAATATCATTTTCAACAAAGTCTGGCAGGAGTTTATTTTTAGCATTAAATCCCCACATATTATAAACATACAATTATTTTCAACATCACGTTTCTTATTTACAAAGTCTGTCAAAAACATGATGAACCACTTTCCAATTCTAGACGAAACATCTGGAAGGACATAACACACACATAAATACAAATTACTATTGAGGTTGAAGATTTGCTTGTCTAGTTTAAATGTTTAATCGATACAATATCATCACATCAATATCATCAATATCATCACATTCCTTCTGAAAAACAATGGCGGCTAGCGAGTAGTTACGTTTTTTGGTCAGCGAAATCTTGGGTATTGTGACTATATCTAGATGTACATCGTGTATAAGTTGTTTCGTGAACGGTTAGTTTAGTGTCGTTTAATGTTATAGTAACAGCGACTCTTGATGCTCATTAGTGAAGAGCTGGGAAAACACTGTTTTATATTAAATTATTAAATTGCAATCTCAATCCGTGAATAGTAGACCGTGCACAGTGGTCCTATAGGTCTATACGTATCATGCATTAAGAATACGCTTCCAGAGTATACGTACAACAATCAGTAACCCTTTTCGAAACTTGTCAACATCAAGAAGAGTAGTGGGGACCGTTGTACGTATAGTGCGAATTCGCTCCTGTTAAGGCGGTTGGTTGAGTATTTTGTCTTTTTTGAGGGACAATCAGAGAATAATCACTGATCGCTAGAGTCTGGCAAGTGTACAAGCTAAGACAATGCAAAAATCTTCAAACATTAGTACACCGCGGGTAAGCGCCAGTACGCCGTTAGATCGAGGTGAGGACAAAAAATGTGACCGATCAAGTGACAATAGTGCTGGATCATTAATGGAGCCTAGCCCTGCCCGTGCGCGACTCTTTAGCCCGTGTGAAGAAACGCCTGGGCGTTCTTATCATCAAGATTTGGGGTTGAGCACGCCTTCACATTCAGCCCTATATCAGCAGCATCAACAAAATCAGGAACTGCATGTGACTGGGTTAACCACCCCGATATCTTCTAATCATTGGGGTATCCCCGTCCCAATGCCTCATGCAGCACCGTTTGCGCAGTTAATCCTGCAGACCTTGCAAAGCCCTGCTTTCCAATCAGTCATGGTGCCGCTCTTGTCAGCAGCAATTGAGCCCACTATTATCAGCACAATTCAACAAACAGTCCATGCCACTACAAGCAGCTATTCATTCCAGTCTAGAATCAATTCTAAGTGAGCAGCAAAAAGAACAGGAGGAAATTAAACGGTTAAATGATGAAATGAATACATTAAAACAAACAAACATCGAACTGACAAATAAAATAGACAATTTGGAGGCACGAGTGTTAAGAAATGAGGTAGCTATTGAAAATCAGGAGCAATACAGCAGACGTACTTGTTTAAGATTTCACAACGTATCCTTAGCTAATCGTACTTATAATACCGGCCCGGTCATTCTCGATATCATCAGAAACAAAATGAATGTAGAAATTGATGCCGCAGACATTGGGAGATCACATACTCGGTGACATTAGATCAGGAAAGGCATAGATTATTGTACGGTTCATGTCTTATAATGTTAGAGCGCGAGTGTACGGGGCAAAACGCGAACTGGAGAACAATAACCGTGAAGGAATATTTGTAACAGAGGAGTTAACAAGAACAAGAAATGGACTAATGTATTCTCTACGGCAGCTGAAACGGGAAAAGAAAATCGCGCGGTGCTGGACTCAGGACGGCAGAATATTTGTGAGGACTGTCATAGGTGGAGACAAAATCTTCATAAGGTCGTCCGATGACATTAACAGGCTAACGTAAATCAACCCTCTGAAATTTGAAGTACAAATGTCGAGACAATTAGACAGGTAAGCTCCGCTGGTGATCGTTTTTGAAGAAATTCGACTGAATCTGTATGAACAATATTACCGCCATAGATTTACACTCGGATTAATTCTTAAATAATCACCAGCAATTCCCTATTTTATTGTGCATGTCGATTGTCTTGGTCTTGCATGTTCAGGGGGTAACGCTCTTCTTGACGAATCCGGCCAACACCGCCCTGCCCAGGGACCTTAGGAAATGTACATTTGCGGGGGAAGAGTGGACTGTTTTCTGGGATTTACCACTGGAATGACTGGCTCGATCACAGAGCCAGTCATTCCGGTGGTGGATTCCCGGTGAAGGCCTTCTCTTTGCCAGCAAGTAGAACTTCAATTGGCAAATCTTTTGATTTTTTAAAACGGATTTAGTTATGAAAGGGTTAAACAGTAATCAATTATAATATTACCACAGTGTCTATACAACAATCGTTTTAACTGTTTCTCTGTTTGTAAGAATTCACACCATAATTTTAATAAGCAAATCTATTGACTTGCTGAAAATTTTGAGGATAATTTGACTGAAATGTGTGAGTGGTAAAGCCACTATCAACATTCAGTCATATTGGTTGCAAAATAATCAGCAAGTCTGGAACTATAATACTAAGTATGCAGTCTGCGAAAGGTCAGCAGTCTGACAGCGAACATTAGCTCTAAGTAGAACAATTGATGGATAGGGTAGTGCTTATCTACTGTCGGTTAGTTTTTCTAAGCTAAAAAAAATGAAATACAGAACGCCAAATAATCACAACGACAACGACATAATCAACCACGACATCGGTAACAAGAAATAGCTATCATATTGCCTTAAATATGGATAAGATCTTAAGAGCGACGACGACGGCGACGACGACGACGACGACGACGATGATGACGAGGACGACATGGGTTTACTATTTATCTACAACGTATTTATATATGTATTCATATGTTTGTAAATAGAAAGTGATCAGGCATTCTTAGACATGTCTACAATGGAAACCTTGTCCCTCATATATGTGCAGTAGCCGCAGTACTTTAGCTATATATATCGTGACCACCTTACTGTCCATGAAATGTGTTAGCGAAAAAAAGATGGTCTACCTCAAAGTCTATAGGACTTAATTGTTTGCTTTGGTGCTGTACAGTTCGTTGATATTCAGTCAAGGTGGCCGTTGTGGACGGGTTTTGCTGTAACTATGTGGCTAGCCTGGTCGTTCTCTATCAAAGTGGTCATGTATATATTAGAGATGGAATAGAGCGTAGTGTGTGCGTGTGTGTGTGTGCGTGTGTGCGTGTGCGTGCGTGCGTGCGTGTGCGTGTGCGTGCGTGTATGCGTGCGTGGTGAGCGTGTGCGTGTGCGTGCGTGTGTGTGTGCGTGCGTGTGTGCGTGTGTCCTGATTCATCCAGACACAACTGAACAGCGAACTCCTCTCACCGTTTCGTTTCAAGCTGCGAGGAGATTGTGAACAGTACCAAATATCGTTATCCGAAATTATCATGTATAGTTATTGGGTGCTGATGCTGGGGTGGGGTTGGGTGTGGGGTGGAGGGGTGTTCTAATTAAAAATATCTATATGCGGTAAGGGTCTCACTAAACAGCAATCTACTCACAGCTTTTCGTTCAAACTGTGACGAGGTTTGTGCAACGTACGCAGTACTAATTATCAATAATAGACATATTGTATAACTATAACAACTCTTAGTTATGGCGTGCCTTTTGTGAGCCCATCAGTAATGCGGGTGGGGATTGGGTGGGCTAGGGTGGGCAGGGTGGGGTAACAACCAAGTGAAATCCAGACCCCTCACAGTTTCGCTTTTTGCAGTGAGAAGCTGTAAAGCGCTTTGTTGTAGGTGATCCGTACTCAAGTATGTGGCTTCGTGAGCGAGTATGAGTGAGTGCGTTAGAATCTGTGCGTGCCTGAGTGCCAGGGTGAGTTTGGAGTGAGTGTGTCCAAATGTACACGTGCATCTGTATGAACTGACCACAATCAACTAACATGGCATATATTACATTAATTTGTAATGTATTTTCACATATCGGAAAATGTTGTCTTATGACCGTGTACAAATTCACTTTGTTTATCACATATAGGGAGTTCGATGACCACATACAATACTCTCTTTCCTTTAACTCGCCTCTGCCACTATGCTAATGCCTATATCTTCAATTTTCTATTCGGGTTCTGCCACGATATTCTTCAACCCGTTATGACTATGAGATCTTGGAGAGACATTATTACATCAAAAACAAAAGTAACTGATAATTACAGTGCCGGACAATCCAATATTTTCAAATATAAGTACTAGGAAGAACAATAACCCTGATCATTTAGCACAATAGAGATAAAACATACAACAATGACCATTTGTTGATCAAGAGAGGCGTGTTCCCAAAAAATGAGCAGCGGAATGAATGACTCAGAAACCGAGCCAGTCATTCCGGTGTTCAATTCTCGAAAACACTTCTCCCAGACCCGCAAATGGGCATCGGAACAATAGTCCTGATAATTAGTAATAACAACATAGTTATAACTGTAAATTAAAATCACTGAGAACAGTTATAATGTGTATATCCCGTTAGGTTAGCAATATGTTGAACAAAATGCCCATCTGCTGGCCAGGAGTCAACTGTTTTCGAGGGCTCCTCACTGGAATCATTGGCTCAGCAACTGAACCTGTCGTTGCAGTGATGAATCTTCGAGAAGAGTCTTCTCCTGGTCTACACATACACATCTTCTATTAAATTATATTTAACAATTGTTTATTTATAATCATTTGAATTAAATTAATGTCTGCTTTAAAGACAGTTAGAGCACTCTCCAGAGCATTGTCTGTTGGGAAGTGTCCATCTGCGAACCGAAAGGTCAACTGCTCTTTGTGGGTTTACCACTGGAATGACTGGTTCACTGACTGAGCCTGTCATTCGGGTCATACATTTTCAGGAGTGTTCGTTTGGTCTGCATATGATCATTTCCGAGCAATGTAATGCTAATAGTTCTTTGTGTTATCATTTATAAAGGCTCTCTCTCTCTCTCTCTCTCTCTCTCCCTCTCTCTCTCTCTCTCTCTCTTAGTCCGGGAGCCAATTTTCAAAAGGGGTCTAGAAGAATGGTTTCGTAGCACACCCAGTATTCAGAAGGTTTCTCTCTATATTATGCTAGACCGATGTCTTGGGTATATTCTGAGCCGTGTTGTACAAGAAAATTGTGATATCACCAACCCGTGAGAAGCCCATTTACAATAGGTGTTGAATGTAGCTCTCAAACAATTTTCACAATGGTAAATTTTTCACAAACTTAAGCGCATGTTATATCAATACAATCTTAACCAAAATGGAAAGGAGTTATCGTATATCGCAGATTTATACATAATCAACCTCGTTTAAGACACCCGTATGTTGCTTTGTACATATTGGGGCACTTAGGTCTTCTTGTGACTAGCAATACCTTAGCTACAACAATGCCCATGTTTTCTACATTTTTCATAATTAAACTTTTAACTGGCATGCAGTGCATGTCTACACAAGCTGGCAGGACATATTTATCACGTGAGCAAATGAGAGAATGTTACTCATCCGTGTCAGAGTCATCTTCGACAATTGTATGCTGAACACTGTCACACATTTCACCTCCCATACAAAGGCATGCTTCAATGCAGAGTAGATTGTTAGCCTTGCATTGACAGAGATCTGTTCTTTTGCAGGCAGACTTTTGACATCTACATGATGTGAGTTCAATTAATCCAAATGGAGCAGGATCCTTTGACATTAGAACAGGCTTGAGTAGACCATCCACTATACTCCAGCCATGTCCATTTGGAGATGGAAGATTCTGAACAGCTTGCAATGAACGTCTCCAAACAAGAGCTTGAAAATTGGCCCTTTCGGTGTGATGCTTTAGACTATTCGATGTAGGTGGAATATTTTCATTTCTTTGTCTCTTTTGACAAAAGAGCCAATAACGGGTTTCATCAGCTGTCTTTCCCACATCCCTGGTGGTATACAACTCACAGACAAATTTCTCACATAGAATTGCAGTATTCGGTGATAAGTCTACATGTTCGCCGAGTTGGGCTAAGCTAAGCTGATGACATTCAGATGACTTTAAGAGATTGAATGCTTTTCTCTTAGCGACTCCAAATAATCCACTAGTGCTATCACAACCTGTAAGAGAATGAAACCCAGGCAAAGACAAACAGATAGCTGGGCCCAGTACTTGAGCAACTGTATGTATTGGTATGTATCGCAATTTGTCCTTTGTGCCCGTATGGAACCATAGTTCAGAACAGTGAAGCGAACGATACGTATATATACTAAGTACTGCCACGTCTGTATCAGGAGACTGTATAACAACACGCGTGTGGTCTTTTGAAGCGTGTACCGCGTGCAACATCATACGCGTATCTGCTTCCTCGTGATCTGATCGAAGTTCTTCCAAATACGACGAATTGTTCGCTGAAATGACAACAACATCCATTCCATCGTTAAAGCCACCAGCAAGAATGACGCAATTGTCGGCAGATAGCATATTTGGACCAGTATCACGCCACCGCTTGCTGAGAAATGCAACCAGGTTACTTTTGTTGCTTGGATTGCTGATGTACTTGGCCCATTGCTTTGGAACGGGAGTATTTTCTCCAGCAATCTTTACTTCCAATGCTGTTGATGACCCACGTTTTAGCCGCTCTTCCGCTTTGAGAGATTCCAGTCTATCATATCTGTCAAAAACTATATCTACTCTGTTGCAGTCTTCTTGATTCAGTGGAACTGTAAAGATGTGCCAGTATTTATCAGCCAATTCTCCAAATGTAGACGTACCTCAAGTTTTAACCATTTGCACAATTGCCATGCCATCTACTACATAAGCTGTTGCGCCTGTCTTGTCAACAGGTGGAAGCCGTCCATCAACATTTACTTCCTTTTCTAGTTCACTTAACAAAACACTTTTCACATTCTTTCTTAGAGTCCCATCCGTATGTGACAATGATAGTGGAACAGCAGACAGTTCATACGTCATCACTAGTTTTAAATCAACATCTCTGGACCTTGCGGCAATAATTAATCGACCAAATAGTTCGCGGTCAGATCTCACATTGTGAATTTTTTCATCATTTGTTTTGAGTTTTTTCTTCTGTGCTAGGCTGGCAAATGTTTTAAGTTTTAAGTGTGGCAACGTGTCCCAAAAGCTTCTCGTGTTAGTGTCCAGCCGCTCCTGAACAAAATTTTCCATAATCTCCTTACCAATGTCACAGGCAGAAACAAGTCTCTTGGCGATTTCACTAGGCAATACCACGCCAGTTGCAATGTTTACAAGCGGAAGACACTCGCTGTCGTCGTTTTCCGCAATGTTAAAGGGATTGGTCATTATATCTGATGAGAACATCGAAAGTATCTTCTGCACATCGGTTTCATCCCTGTTCATTCGATTAGTCCCCATTTCCTTATGTACTCCAAACATGTGACTATCTTG
The DNA here is from genome assembly GCA_034401795.1 of Chaetoderma sp. LZ-2023a. Lineage (NCBI taxonomy): Eukaryota > Metazoa > Mollusca > Caudofoveata > Chaetodermatida > Chaetodermatidae > Chaetoderma > Chaetoderma sp. LZ-2023a. Next base: position 85,124,141 of record CM067373.1, on the reverse strand, counting down.
TAGCCCACACATTTGCTTTGTGACCGTTGTTATGGCTGCCCTCTCGTGGCTAGTTAAAAACCACCTCTCTAGAGCTCCTGGCTTTTGTGTTATTCCAATGATACCACCTCGCTTTTTGGAATCCAAATTAATCGATTGCTCTAAGGCCATATCTGTCCACACTTGATTGAATGGATGGTCTGAGCGACTTACGGAATGATTTCCATTCAAGAATTGTTCATGTACATGGGGATGTGTACTTGGAAGCATCTTCATGTCCGCAAGATATATTGGCAGCCATCTTGCATAATTGGTTCTGTTCATGCTGTAGAAATATGGCGCCATAGCAGCAGTAGCAGATAGGTGTGCCTGCCAATCTCCAGTTCTCTCAGCTCTTATGAATCCAAGCAGCAGCTCTACCATCAACAGTGGTACAGCTGGATATACAGATTCTATGATGGAGCTAGTATACATACATAAAATATAACCTTCACATTTCACCCTCGCCTTTGGTATATGCATGCAAAATGTATGTTGGATATATGTTAGGTCGATATCCGTCTAAATATCATATATGGTGAATCTAATACGATATTACTTTGAGTTATGACACGATCATGCTTATATCGTTGTGCACTGTGGATACAGCCAAAGCCTAGACCCCCTATGCAAAGAAATCAGGATAACTAATTAGTGCTACCACAATTTGTTTGTACAACAGGGCTTAAAATGTGTGGGACATGTCCCCCACGCCACAGCAAGTGTCAGACCTTCCGAATACTGGGTGTGCTACGTCACGATTCTGACCTAGCTTTAGCCTCTGGACTATCTCTCTCTCTCTCTCTCTCTCTCTCTCTGTCTCTCTCTCTCTCTCTCTCTCTCTCTCTCTCTCTCTCTCTCTCTCTCTTTCGCTCGCTCGCTCACTCGCACGCTCGCTAATTTAACTACCGTTATATAATATTTCTATTTGAAAAGGATATTTGTATGTTAAACGAGAATGCCACAAGATCCTTTTCTCTAAATACATTTATTACAATAAAAATATGTTTTTAAAAAAAAGAAAAGAAAAAAAAGATAACCTTAACCATACAATGAAACGACATTGGCGGCCTAGGAGAGGAGTGTTTCCGACAATGTAGCACTGGAATGACTGGCTCGGTAACCGAGTCAATCATTCCTATGTCCAATTGTCGTAAACACTCCACCGGACCAGCAAATGACCATTTCACATATCGCCAATCCAAAGGTTAGAGTTTCAGGATAGTCATATAGTACATGCATGGAAAATACTTCTCCTAATGTAAATAGTTTTGTGTATGCATTGTGAAATTGTATTATACTATTGTCCATCACATTATTATGTGATTGTGCACACTTACGGGCCATATTCTTACTTTGTGATGAATATATCTATCGTATATTTTTCAACTTTTCCGATCCTTTATCATTAGAGCACGAAATGTAGACACAAAATAGGTTCCCTTGCTGTATAATTTTGATACTAATTTGACTGGATAGTGTTGCTTCCGAAGGTATCAAGAGCTTTCATTCAAATTATGCTTAAGATATGCAACAGCTTAATAGCATGACTTGAGTTCTAATACTAGTGTTGAAATGGTTAGGTGTTCGCGTAGACCTACTATATTGGATGTAAACCCACGGGAGTGTATGTACATGAGTTCATGTGCGTGTGGAAGTGAGTGTGTGTGATTGGGAGTGCATGTGCTTTGGTGAGTTCTTAATTTCAGTAAACTATATATGCCTAATTAACCTTTAAGATATAAACCTTCGATTGAACCTTCTGATTTTATCCTACATTATGAAGTGGTATGTCAAATTTGGTGATTCTTCCGCTCTTTGACCCATAAATGCACAAGCCTAGAAACAAGTCCATAAAATCGGCTAGAGAAATGACCATTTGCAGTCCAGAGGACTATTTTTGAAAATTTATGACAGGAATGACAGGCGCGATAATCGAGCCAGTCTTTCCGGTGGTAAATTTCCAAGAATGGCATTGTCTTGTTCTGGAAACGGACATTTCACAATAGATAGACCTAATCGAGGTTTTCCTGACAAGTTTAGTCACTAAAGGGTTAAGACATTCGACGGCGTGGGTAATGATAATAATTTTACTAAAGCTATTGTTTCTTTATGTATGTATAATCGTATGTTATAATGTGCTTAGCTGTATTTGTCTACGAAATTGAGAATTAGTTTCTATATTTTAGCACATAAAAATATCGTTATTTCTATTTCTTGCATTGTTTCCAAAGCATTTCAGCAGAAAAGAAAGGAATTTACTTTACAATGCTGAATATATCAATGCTAATTTGATTGAAAGTATGCTGCTGTTGAAAGCATCAGTAGCTTTTGTTCAAATTACTCTTAATAGATTCAGAATAGTATATGAGTATAAGAAATAGATTCCCTAAGTTCCTTGTCTGTACATAGATGTATAAATTTGTACATATTATATATATATTAAAAAAATGTGTATATATGTTAATGAGGGCCTCTGCTAGATCAGGCTGTGTACTTGAAGTGCTACCCTCAATAAATAACGATTATTATTATTATTATTATTATTATTATTATTATTATTATTATTAGTATAATACTTACACGTGTAATGCTACTGCTCATCATATATAAAGCTATGGTGACTCTTCTTATAATTGTTATCGTATTCGATTTGGAACTTGATGGGTAATAACCTTGAACAACACCGGGTCGCCATAGGCTTATATTATATGAAATCATATTTTCCCCATATGCATTTTACTCAGAATTTTGTTCACGCAAAAATGCTAAAATCAGTATTGCGCTTTATCTGTGCAACAATTTTCTTATTATTAACCTACGCTCAATGTTGTATAATTTGCAAAATAGAAGTTATTGTTGAAAGCAACAAGATTAAGCTACATTTGAAGCATATAGCTGTATTAGTTATTGCTGTATATTTAGTACACATTTTCTTAGCTTATACAAATTAATGTAAAATATGGCTGTTAATATGTAGAGATGTTGAAAGTAATCCTGGTCCGGAAAATACTTAATCGAAAGAATCTGCCATAAGTATATTTCATTTAACTATAAATGGTCTAAGAAACAAACTCTGTCGAATTGAAGACCTTATTTGCGATTATGACGTAATTTGTTTCACTGAAACTAAACTAAATAACTCAGTGTCGAACGAAGACCTTAATCTTGAAAACTATTATGAACCAATTAGAAAGGACCGAGCACCTGAGGCCGTTGGTGGAGGTCTTGTAATATATGTTTCAAATATGATAAAGTATAAAAGGCGGTATGATCTCGAAATTGAAGATATTGAACATATTTTTCATAGAAATTAAATACGAAAACACAGCATATATCATCGGTAGATTTTATCGACCACCTAATGCCCCGCGACAATCTTGGTTAAATCTTAGGCGACTTTAATGATGATTTACTAGATATAAATTTACATAGTCTTAAAGATATAATTGCTTTCTATAATATGAGCACAATAATAAGCGAGCCAACGCGTGTAACGCCCACGAGTGCTAAACTACTTGATGCTATATTGACTTATGGAAATCTAGAAGTAGTAGAGTCTTGTGTGCTACAGGAATACAATGAATATAGTGATCACTCAGCTACATATGCTGCTATAAAGATACCTACAAAAGTTAAGAAAACATATAAAAGAAAAATTTGGATATATAAGAAGGCGAATTTTGTGAAGCTGAACAGGGAAATTCTTAATACACCGTAGATAGCTCTATTTTTAACCTGTGATGATGTAAATGAGATGTGTGAAATATTCAACACACTTTTTATGGATATGGTAAATTAGTGTATCCCTAATAGAGTGGTAACAATTAGGACTGATGATAAACCATGGTTCGACGGGGCACTAAGGCGTGAAATTAGGGTAGGAGATAGACTTAGGAAAGTGGCCAGGAGGAGCCAGCTGCAAACAGACTGGCTCAGATTTAAAATGCAACGAAACAAAGTTAATAATATGAAAAAGAAGGCAAAACAGGATTTTATAGGATCTGCAGATATAATGTTAGAGGAGCTGTCTACTCATAATCCCCGTCCATACTGGAAATTTGTGAAACAGCTTAATAGCGGAAACTCCACCTCAACTATCCCGCCACTACTATTTGAAGATAATGGATATGAAAAATATGCTAATACTGACTTAGAAAAGGCAACATGCTTAAATAGTTATTTTACATCTATTTCTAATGTAGATGATACAGGTATCCACCTACCCACACTTGAAATCAAAACTCATTTTATTCTGTCTGATATTATAATTCAGGAATCAGAAGTAATAGACGTAATACAAGTACTTGCGCTAAATAAGGCCTCTGGAAAGGATGAAATAAGCCATAAAATGCTAAAGGCACATCACATTCAATAGCATCTCCATTAGCATTGCTCTTCAACAAATCATTTGAGACCGGAATATTTCCAAATGCTTGGAAAACGGCTACTGTGTTTGTTTTGTTCAAAAAAGGTGACCGGGAATTATCTGAGAACTACCGACCAATTTCAATCTTAAGCCCTGCAGGTAAAGCTATGGAAAGAATAATATTCAAGCACGTATATAATCACCTCCATAGCCAAAATCCCCTCTACAAGTACCAGTCCGGTTTTCGGGCCTGGCTATTCGACTGTCTTCCAGTTAATTGAATCGTGTCATATTCTCTCAAATCCACTCGATGAACACAAATCCACATGTGTTGTACTTTGTGACATCTCGAAAGCATTTGACAGAGTATGACACAAGGAATTGATGTTTAAGTGACAAGAGCTTGGACTAGGAGGAAGATTTCTTATCTGGTTAAGTAACTATTTATCTTCACGACAAAAGTGTGTCTTAATCAACCAAGACAGATCTTCTTTGAAACAAATAGAAGCTGGAGTTCCACAAGGTTCAGTGCTCGGTCCACTCTTATTCCTAATTTTTATAAATGGCATTTCACATAACATCGATAGTGTCTTACGTTCTTATGCTGATGACACAGATTTATGCTGTTCTAGTGCCACGTCAATTGAAATTGAAAGAAACCTAAATAAAGATTTAAACCAAATTTCTGACTGGTTAGTCAAGTTTAATGCCACAAAAACTGTAAATCTAATTATTTCGAATACACTTTTCAATATTTTTCTAAATAACATACAAATATCATCAGTGGAGTCTAGTAAGTATCTTGGCGTAACAATTTCGAACGGTTTAAAGTGGACAACTCATATAGACCAAATATCCAAAAATACTGCCAAAATATTGGCCACCATGCGCCAGATGAAACACATTTTAAGTAGAAAAACATTATTCAGAATTTTATGTTGCTTACCTCCGCCCAGTACTCTAATATGGGTGTGAAGTTTGGGACGGATGTCCGGACCAGGATGCTGATAAACTTGAGATCATTCCGATTAAAGCCATGCGGATTATAACTGGTCTGCCAAAATACACATCTTTGGCAAATCTTTACAGTGAAACGGGCATAATACCTCTGCGGGAGCGCCGAAAGCACAAAAAACTTTTATTGTTCTATAAAATTATCCACAACGAGTGTCCTGACTATATACGTGATTTCATTCCTGAACGGGGTGGATAATGCTTCAAGATATAATCTTCGAAATTTAGAGAATGTTATGCCACCAAAGCATCGCCTTGAAGTGTTTAAAAAATCTGTTCTACCTAGTACCGTCCAATTGTGGAACAATCTAGAAACAGCAATAAAGTCAGCGCCGTAGGTTTCGATTTTCAAAAGCAATTTTACAAAATCTGACCGAAATGATTCAGAACAAATTTCCATATACTATTCCTCAATTAGAAGGCGCAAAAATATCTTACTTTGCAAGCTCAGAAACAATTGTAGCCAACTGAATAATGATTTATTTCGACACCATTTACTAGAAGAAAGAAACTGCCCAAAATGTCAAACGCAAGAAATATATTTTCATTATTTCTTAGAATGTCGAAGATGGGAGAGTGAGAGAAGAGATTTATTTAGGGCCATGGTAGGATTTATGCCCAATACGCTGCTAGTCTTCATTCTGAATGGAAATCCAGATTTATCTCCACAAATGAACGATGTTTTGCTAAAAAATGTACAGAATTATATAAAACAAACCAAACGCTTTTAACATATACGTACTAACTGCTAAGTGATATTAAATATCTCTCCTAACATCGATCTCCCTCTCTCGCTCTCTTCTCTCTCTCTCTCTCTCTCTCCCCTTCCTCTCCAATCCTCTCTCTCTCTCTCTCTCTCTCTCTCTCTCTCCCTCCCTCCCTCCCTCCCTCCCTCCCTCTCTCTCTCTCTCTCTCTCTCTCTCTCTCTACTTTCTACTTTCATATTTATCATAATTTCTTTACTGTATATACGTTTGTATTTAACTATTTTACGCATTTTGCCGTCTTAATGATTTTGTAGGGAGAGGGCCTAGCTAAATTGATAGAACTTGTGCCCAATCCCGTTGTATTATCAGTACAATAAAATATGTTTTAAAAATTCCTTCAATACTAATGAAATTCCCTTTTCTGAGTCCCTTTTTGCGCGCTTATTTAGTTTTCTGTTCAACTCGATATAATTAAAATTTTCTACATATATTTCTACTAAATCAGATCCCCAAGATTCTGTAACTAAAATGATATCAAATTAAGCAGAACAGATTGAATGTTGCTGTTTCTCTATGGTACAAGAAAGTTAGCATTCCACAATGCTATACAGAGCACAATGGATTCAGAAGTTCCTTCGGTGCTATTAATTGTATGGGACATAGCAGAGGTGGAATCATCATTATTATTATTATTATTATTATTATTATTATTATTATTATTATTATTATTATTATTATTATTGTTATTAGCCGCGGCAGTAACAGTAGCAGTAGTAGCAGTAATAGTATTAGTAATAGTAGCAGCATCAGTAGTGGTAGCAATAGCAGTAGCAGTAGCCGTAGCATTAACAGCAGCAGTGGCATTAGCCCTAGTGGTAGTAACTGTCGTCTCATTAGTATTGTTACAGTAATTAATACATGTGGGAAATATGTAGTGTTTTGTGTAATATTACAAATGAAGAACTGTTTATGTTGATATAATGTATTATAATGATTTTCCACCGTCTATAGATAGTTGTATGAATGTAAAATACAACTTTTCTAAACAAGCAAGTTAAAACAAAAAGAAAAAAATGAAAAGAAAAAAGGAATCGAGAAAAAAGAGTTGCAAAACCTAGCTTGCTAAGATTATTAAATAATGGATCCACTGTAGGGGAAGAGGAGCTGAATAAAAACAACAACAACAACAACAACAACAACAACAACAACAACAACAACACTACTGCCGTCGCCGCCGCCGCCAACGACGACGACAACCACAACCACAACAACAACAACAACAACAACAACAACAACAACAACAACAACAACAACAACAACAACTACAACAACAATTTGGTCAGCTTAACTAGAAATGGGAGGGCCTAGCCATAAATTGATCACTCTTATTTCATCTCTTCATACACGGCAGGTTCGTCACAGTCACTTCAGATATTTCAGCAAATACGTCCAGTCAAATTAGTTTCCAAATACTCAACAGACTGTTTATTAAATACTAAAGACATACAATTTGTAGGCTACACTTGACGGACTATTCAATATTAATGACCGGCCTAGATATATCATTCATTACACATCTGATGCCAGTTCTATGGTGTACTGGAGGTGAGTCACGGTTGCCTGCTCGGTTAGAGAACGCACAAAAGTCTGCCATAGAGGAGATGATAGCTACTTCGGTATTCTACCAGGTGAGTATTGGCAGGGCACCTGATAGGAACCATGGGTAGGCCTAATTCAATTATGTCAAGGCGAAACTAGTCGTGACTACGTGCCTATTCTCGCTAAGGCACGGCCATGTTTTGTGTGTGGATATCGATTTATATGCATTAAACCCTGAATTCTGAGCATTCCATTTTCAAGGTAATTATACATATTAGTGTAGCGGTTAAGCAAAAAAGCTTTCAAATTGTGATAAAAGCACCAAATTTGGCTCAGACTTTTGATGTGTATGTGTTTATTTTCACTCAACGTGTGATATACAATCCGAAATTGTGACAGACATTGTGTAATACACCTTTTATAATTTTCCCAAAGTGAATTAATTCTGTAGATATTTCAACCGGATCAGTAGTGCCACCCATAGGCAACAATTTCATTTTTCCAAAAGAGATATTTTGAAGCATATTTGATTCAGATTTTAATTTAAAATCACTTTTGATTTGGCAGGGATGTTTTTCTAGCCCACAAAAATGATTTTACACCTATATTTATATTCATACGCCACCAGAGGCGTTTCCTTTCATCCGACATAAAACACTTAAATGTTAGTATCCTGTCTCCCACAATTACTATGGCATGCACATAAATCTGTGCACGCCATATTTGTCTTGTAACATTTACACCGACCACAGCATGCTACTTTACAACCACGTATTATCTCATGGCATGCCTTACTGGCTTAGGGTAAAGATGACCATTTAGGAGACCCTCCATGGTTACACTGTTCCCACCACCCATAATGAAGGAGAGAGAACCTGTGGTTTTGCAGTTAATGCAATTCTTTTTCACCTACATCTATTGCAGAAAGACTTTGTGACAGGAAGAGCTTCTTCTTATTATTATTATTATTATTATTTCTCAAGAACGCTGGCCAATTTTGAGGGATTGTTGTCTTTCCTGAGACACGTCTTATCGACCATGTGGCACAAGATTCCCGCGTATGTTCCTTTAGACTATTTTCTATGTACTGATACCAAATCACATCCAATTTTTGAACATTTTCAAATTGAAACATGATGTATTGGATGAAAATGGTTTCAGCATATTCATCACATGTACGAACAGTTGCTGGCTTCAACTGATAAGGTTCATAGAGCCAAGAGAAAGTCGACCAGCAAAAATATTGCTGTGCTAAATCACTAAAGGACAAGGTCTAGTTTTTCTCCAGCACCTTCAACATCTCAAGCTCAGGTTACGACATGTTTCTTCTGTGATGAACTTGATCACACCACAACTTTTCACATGGCTAGAACAAAACACTTAGATACTCATGTTAGATATTGTGCAACAAGATTACGTGACAGCAAACTTATTATCAAAACTTGAAATATCTGACACCCATGCACTAGGTGCCCGATACGTTGTTGCTCTTTACAATCGCATGCGTCAATTTTCTAGTATAGATATGAGTGAGAATGAAACGCCATCAATCTCTGCTGAGGCTGTGGCTTTGGCTGACCTTGCCACGCTGATTGAGGAATCGACAGCTGGTTGGAATACAGCGCCTGTTCATCAGGCTTTACATATCATGCCGGTCACGGGATGGGGACCTCGAACAGTTTTTTAGCATGAAAACTAGCCAAAACCACCATCACCGTTTTGCCAATGGAAGCTAAGGCACGAGGCAAAATATAATCTTCTACTACGCTTAGAAGCTATGTGCGGTGAAGTCTCTAGTGACGACCAAACACGCGAGACAGTCAAAATACTTGATGGTGCTGTTATAATCGAGAAGTTTGTGTAACACGTCTTGTGATAAACTGCCTGATGGTTTACCAATGTTTCACTGATACTGCTCCCGTCGTTTAACCTGTTAATGTGTATATGCAGCGCGGTGTACCCTGTATACTGGAATTCCCAAAGATATCTGGCAATGTAGTCATAGACAGATGTATTGTTTTTTAGCATTATTTGCAGGACATATCGTTGGTTTCTCAGGTTTTTCTGGCATAAAAAACACAGATTCCAGTCCGTTATTTCTGGCGTATTAGTCGTGTGACGGTCTGTCGTAGTGGCAAGCCTACACGTCTTAGATTCCATTATTAGCTGCAATAACCATGTAAGTTTTCTACTCTCTTTCATAGTAAATCACAATCTGAAAATATCAATTTAGAAATTACAACCACGATTATCATAAATTTGATAGGCGAGTTTGCTGAACACTAGCTTAGACCAAGTGTGGAGTTCAGATTTCGATCTTGGCCCTCATCATTATTGTATATAACTGCTCTGTAAACACCTATATCCATTTCAGATAAAATCTGCTTTTCACAAAAGTATTTATTCTGGCTCAGTTTACATTTTTGTAGTTTTTAAAATTACCCTGGAGCTAATATTTGTCAAATAAAATTTAATCATAAAAAGAAAGAAATAAAGTCTAAAATATCGTAAAAATCATATAGCATAATAAATAAATTTGAAACTTAACCGCGTACCTCGCCGGCAGCAGTCTCCGTTTCCGAGGAACTGGACTAAAGTCTGTTCGAAAATTTAAAGAATGGCGTACTGGTCAATACCTTGCTTACTTGAAAATACATGGTTGGCAGGTTGCCAAGCTTTTAGATTTTATACAAACACAACTTGAGTTGGTCTACATGCACAAATTTGGAGCGATTCGTCCAATATTAACCGAGATATTGACCAAAACGTAATTCCGTGAATTTCCAACCAGACTTTCAGTCCTGAAATCTCGAACAGTATTATTAAAATAATATCAGGATACATAAAAGACTGAGCAGATTCTATCACGTGAGTCCTTGTGCCATGTTTCTCTCAATTATGATATCATTCCATGCATACAGGTTAAGCAAATTGAGCAGAAACTTTGATTTTATGGAAAATAAAATATCCATTGGTGGCGCTAAAGTTTTGGGGGCAAAAACTGTCGTGGAACTCTCACTCAAATGAAAAAACCCATATTTTCCTACATTTTGTAGATATCGGATTGTCCGGTGGGGAGTCATGACCCTGTGGACATCTTATATTTATGAGTAAGACCTTCATGAAATTAATATTTGAAAATACCAGGTGAGCTAGTGGACGGAGTAGCACGCATCATACTATAGTACGCAGAAGGGCTGCTGCACTCGTTGACATAGACTGGTGCTGCCGCAACGCAGTGTGGTGAGAAAATGATGCGTACATGATAACCGTATGGAGTAAAAGTTGGAATCGTAATAGGATAGAATAAAGTAGGACCCACGGTTCTGGTTGGATGAGATCTGTCAATAGTTGGAGATGAAAGTTGGTGGTGCGAGATTGGCACACACTTTCAGAATATTCAGCAGTCATTTTGGGCAATAGTTTAGAAAATAGTACAGAGACAGGTTTAGACAGGACAGACAAAAAGAATGGTTAAAAGTTTGAATGACAAGAGAATTATCAACTCCCTATAGAAAGTACAACAACACCAGCTGGCAATGAGATCATACAGCTCATGTGCTATTAACCATCGTATCCTACAGGCTTATTCGTAATAAGCAATAGGCAGGACATGGACAAGGTAACGTCCTGTAGGATTGATTGACACTAAAGAAGTGTGTGTATAAACTATATGTCAATCAAAACAGGGTATCTAAATCGAGACGAATTTGTATATCAACTATATGTCAATCACCGAGAGACATGCTACTACAACGGATGAGGTAATGTTGTTGGTTAGCTGACAGATCGCATCAAAGCAGAACCAGCCCAAACCGGTTCGACCACGTTCAAAGTTATCATCCTAGAAGCGGAACTCGGAGTTTGATTGGTCGAGGTGACGTCACAATCAATGGGCATCCGATCACCCTCTGAGGAAGATAAGACAAACGAACGTGGGCGACAAACTCAAAAAGAGTATATAAGGGGCACTTTGATTTTCATCGAGGTCCGTGTCCGTGGTTCGCATCGAAAAGCTAACTCTGAATATATTGGAGTAGGAGTTAGCTAGTTAGGATGATAAAGTATAGCAGACCTGTCGTGACAGGGAGTAATACAAATCAATGTTAGATAGGAAACAGAAAGTTTAAGTAAAGTAGTGTAAATTTAGTCAAACTCATATAAGTATTTATCTTTTCATTGGCGGCAGCAAAAGCCACCATTAGTATAGTGTACAGTTAGATTTATTAAAATCAGAACGTTGATGACCTCAAGGCAAGAGTTTTGTTGTGATATTAATTCTGGATACTACGGAAGATCACCGTAGCTTACCTGCAAGTTCTGGTAGTCAGTCAGATCAGGCCCGGATATCAAGTACAAATATCGTTAAATTCATCTATAAACGAGGCGAGCTGATATCTATTTATTTCGTTCTCGATAAGGTGGGTTGTCGCAGCAACCTTACGTACAAGCCTTATCCAAAACGAAAGAGACTTCATAATCAATTATACCAGATAAGAACATATACGTAGTATCGAATCTTGAAGATACACCAAAAATCTTCAATTTGTACCCAATTCGGTGCTTTTATCACAATTTGAACGATTTTGGCATTTTCACTCCTTTAGCAGCTGCACGAATACGCGAATTCCACTTTTGGAGACAGTAACTACAATTGAGGAGTCCAGATATGGCTAATAAACAATATGTTCGTAATTAATTCGTACAATTTCTATCCATCGTCTCTTTGTGTAATCTATTGTGCTACAATAGCTCTTGCCAAAAGTATCCAATAGAGAAATCTAGTTCCAGCTATGCATCGCCCATTTCTAGCTAAGCTACGGCAGCATTTTACGCGTTGAAGATTTTCGGGGCAGGCGCGGCCTCCACGAGAGATTATGACACTTACGAGAATCTATTAAAAGATGACTGAAGTTCACTCCGTCTTACTATCCGGTGACTTTTTGTTGCTGCAACAACGTCGGTCGACTGGTAAGCGGGAGCGAAGGACAACTCGCTCGCCTCGTCTGACTGATGGTAATAGACGATATTTATTCTGAGTTGCTTTGGGCCTATCCAATTGGATCTAGATCGCAGGTAAGGACTGGGTGTTTCCCCTCGATCAGCTTTAGGTTCTATTCAATGACAAACTTGTCACTTACATATACGTAAGTTGATAGATTTTTTCATACTAATTACAAGATAAACCTTTAATAATGATTTGAGCAAAATCTCTCCATACAAATAAACTTTGTACAATTCGTTGTACACGAAATAACATATCCTAACTTATCTAATCTAATCTATCAAAATCCTACCGTAACAAGTAAGCCATCGTTAGGCTATATCAGCCATCTGTTATGGAACAAAACCTATTCATTATAATTATTTATTGCAGAGTCTGATTGATCCTGATTGGCTATGACGTCATCCTAACCAATCATACTCTTCCCAATCCTTACTAGAAGATCGTACCTCACATAGTCAAAGCAGTGGGGACTGGTTCTGGTTTGATGTGATCTGTCAGCTAACTAACAACATTATGGTATGCCGTGTTGTTGCATACCACCAAATGAGTGGCATATAGTTTATCAATAAATTTCGATTCTGTTATGAATTCCTATAGGATGCTCTAATGTCCATGTCCTGTCCACTCTATACTAATGGAGATGTCTCGAGAATTATAGGTTGCTCGGTACACGTGCTGGATGATTCATTACCAGATGGTGTTGTTCTAGCCCACGATCAAATACCAGTCCGCTTACGTCATCAACTGTGTCAGTTAGTCGCTTTCAATTTATTCTCATAATTCATGATCCCAACACTAGCCACCAAACATTAATTAATTCCAAAACAACAATTATCAACAACTGCTGAATATAATAAAAGTGGTTGTCTGTTAAGCAGCAACAACCTTTTACTAAATCATTCTCAAATGCACATCAACCCAGAACCATAGAATCATTTCAACTTAAATCCTCCCATTCTCATCATCATCATCATATTAATCTCATCCGCTGGTAACGCCATAAACAGCATCCTATCCATTTAACATTAGTACACTTTATTAGACATAAAGAGATGACCTGGCTGGCTCGACTTTTCACCGTCCCATTGATTGACATTTATTTATAAATAACAGGTGGTCGACTCAGCAACGTACATAGATGATACTTAGTCATCCTACCTTTCCAAATTCGAATTGTATGTACATAAATATCATTGATGCAATATTACCGCATTCATTTTTAGCTCACCTGGTATTTTCAAAACTTTTTTTTTGGGGGTCTTCCGTGAATTATAAGACATCCCGCGGGGTCATGACTTCCCACGTGACAATCCCATATTTACAGCGTGTTGGAATCGATCTGAAGCTTGGAAACCTAAATTCCAAAACTTTGAATTTCATGGTAATCTTATAGGTAAGTTGTTGAATATTTTGAAACTATATGACTGGGGAAGCAGCCGTTCCCAGTTAAATTGGTTTCAAAGTATTCAACATCTCTGGGATTTTTATTGAATTGTAAATTTATCAAAGACTTCGTGACGGACTTTTCCATTTTCTTAACTTAGCTATATATATATATATATATATATATACACGTCAAAATAATGGACCTTTCCATTTTTAGCCATGCCCCGCCAATCTTTAGTTAAGCCCGCCCACACCTCGATTGTGTTGGGAGCGGTCGATCTCTGAACTCCCTGACTATCAATTTCCAGAAAACTATACAGGAAAGCTGTTGAATGTTTTGAAACTAATTTGACTGGGTGCTGTTGCTGCCTATATTCAACAGCATGTTTGTTAAATAGTAGAGGCATACAATTTGTACAACGTGTCGGACTATTAAGAGTTAAAGACGGGCCGTATAGGGTTGTTTATGATGTAATGATTATGACGTCATCCTACACGCAGCTTAGCTGATTATGACGTCATATGACGTCATTACTCTGGAAAGGTCCATTGTGACGTGTGTTACCATGTTGCGTAAGAGAGATTTGATCCCTCCATTAGACATCACAGTAGTGTAAACAATTTATACTTTTTACTCACTTTTGGAGCCTGACGGGTGTATTACCTAATGCCATTGCTGAAGGATGAGCAATATAGAAACAGAACAAGGACATGAGCGGTAGATAACAAAACAGGCATAAACCAAGCACTGACATCACAGTTTTGAGGTAACGTAGGCGACTATTTGGTGGACGAATAGGGGCGGCAAAAGATAACTGTATTCCCTGGCTTTGTAACTGGACCCTCGGTATATCCTGTGCAATCTTCCGCAGTTGAACTCTCACGTGGTAAATGATGATCCCGTAGCTGCATATGACGATTGTTAATGCAATGAAGAAAAATGCAACTGGAATGGCCAATACCTCACCATAGACTGCAAGAGGCAGAAATTGGCATGTGGTGACATTTTGTGTCGCCCTTATAAATGCCAGTGATGAGAAAACGGCACTCGATATCCACAGAATAACAGATGCAATTATCGTGCGGTGCTTAGTAGCAACGTCCAAATAACTGAATGGCAAACAAATTGTCAAACACCGATCTAATGCCAAGAAGGCTACATTTCCGAGAGATACAATCACGACCCAGTAGAAGGTGCCAAAACGTATAAAACACGAACCAGTCATTAGTAAGTTCCTAAAAAAGTGCCGGAAACTGTGAAAGATAGATACCACCCCGACGAAGGCATCGCTCAGCGCCATACTCATAAACAGAACTCGCAGACCTTCGTGTTTCAATTCAGTTTTCCATAAAATAATCAGCGTTATTATATTCCATGAAAGAATTATTGCACCGATTGGGATATACATACCGATTTGAGCAGTTGGACTAAGTACTTGATTTATCGTGGATGAATTATTGGTAACGTTACTAAGACTTTGGTTTACTTCCATTACGATATGTTTATAAATGCACAGTTTTCCTTAAAAAATGTAAATTATATCACTCGTAGCGCATGTTACTGGGCCGGTACTGGGCCAATACCTGACCAATGATGATGTACATTATTCTGTGGCTATAGAAGTGGAAGCATCTTACAACTGCAAACAGTCCTTCTTCGCCTTTGACCACTGTATCTTGTCCTCAGCTAAAATCTTTAACTTCCTCAGTTTCATACTTGGTCTGAGTGTACGAGTCATCATTCTTGCAGCCGCTTCGCTGCACCTGTAATATATGTATACAATCACATTCTGTATTACACATCTTGTATCTTGTATTATGCACCATTGGAAAATATGATGTCCAGCCATCTGTGTCCAGTGATGGTGCGGAGGTGTTTGAGGTGGCAGGCATCAAGTTTGTCTAGAGCTGTATTTGGAGCTGCCCTGCCGCTACAGTTGTACACCATGAAGGATACGAAGGTTGTACAAACGTAGTCTTTTTGTCAATGGCATACTTGATCTACAAACCCCTAGCTTCCAGAAATGTCAGAAGTCCTGCGGAGTGGTGACCCAAAGATCTTATTTTCCTCCATGGTTCGCCGCCACGAAGTGGCTCATCTTTATCTTTAGTTACATGCCCTGTCATTAGGTATATGTGGGTGAACTCTGTTTTGGTTTCATTCATAATGAGATTCTCATTTTTTTAGTTTGCTTGCAGCTACCTGGAGTAGTTCGGCAGGGGTTTTCCTTTCCTCGTCTCTATCCATATCGTCGGTAAATTCCTTCTCTAGTTTGGACACCAGGGTGGTTTGGGGTCGGGAGACGGGGTTGGTCTTGTGGAATTTTCCCGCGCACATTTCAAGGCTGCAGCAATGGGATAGACCATCTGTCTGTGGGCGGCCGATTGTTGTTTCAAATTCTGCAGACTTCATTGTCTTGACTCACACTCTCATGTTTATAGACAACAAGCTGAGAAAGCAAGTCAAGAGAGTGAAGTCTGCAGAATTTGAGACATCAATCGGTTGCCACAGGGAGATGGTCTATTCCCTTGCTGCGGCCTTGAATTGTGTTAGAAGTAGCCTCACTAGTCGCAGCTATCTTCAAGGCAACTGGCCTGGTGTAGTACATCTAGAATATTGGGCGTTTAATTGTGTCGAAGGCTTGTGACATGTCTACACCCATTTTGTGGAGAGCCCAGTGTTTGGACATGACTTCTGACACAAGTAGGCGTTTGAGTCCATACGATGCCTGCGCAGCTGCGTCCATGTTTAGAGCCACTATGACAGGGTCCAGTGAAGGCATCGATCTTGTCGCGGACGCGGCATACGGTAATATTGGATACGATTTCACCTATGCTTTTGAGGAACACAATGGTATGTAGATTGGCTAGGACTGGGTGGCTTACTGGGCTTGGGTAGTGCGATATGGGTGCCTGGCCTACAGCGTCGATGGGAAGGTGGTGCATAAGACTTGAATTGGTTTGGTGTGTGATCGATTTGGAGATGCCCATTGCATATTTGAATAGTTCATTGCGTCAGGTCAGAATGCACATCCATTTACAGGGCTTTGAATGACTTTTCAACTTCTGCTGTTTCAATTGTAGTTGGTAATGGCCTGTGGGCAGTTGAAAATGGATGCAAGTGCTCATCATCGCGGTCTGTTCCTTGAACAATTATCGAATTGTGTGCGCTCTACCCCGGTCAGTTCCGATAGCATGTCCTTCAGTCGTCAGTCGCAGTGATATCGTCTGCTAGATAATCTGCTTGTTGAATAGCAAGACCTTTTAAGCATTAACTGATGTAGCACATAGTTCGGGGCAGTCTTCACTTTGGTCACTTTGATAGATGCGCAGCCGTAGCGCTTTATACTCTGCTGACATTTTAGTGTTAGCGTCGCTGATTAGCTTGGGTAGGTCATAGATGTCTCTACACTCTTGCGTTGTATGGCGTTTGAACTGGTATACATAGTTCATCTGAAGGCTTCTAATGACTTGTTTATGGTCAGAACTGAGATGTGCACATCCATAGAATCGAGCATACCGGTGTATGTGATTTGCTTCTGTTTTGCAGTAATATGGCCTGTGATTGGTCTAGTATCGGCCCAGTAGTATGCATGATCAGGAAATAAACAAACTGTACAGATATGCTGTTGACTCCTTGCAAACTAAAAATAACTACGTGTAAACAGTTAATACCTTACCTAGGTCTCCATCTATGTTATTGAAATAATATATAGGCAGATCGTCCTTTATTTTTATTTACTTTAAATTGGCACATTTCTACCTTGATTGTGGATGCTTGCGTTCTTTGTATGTCCACGTATACGTCAGAGACGTCAACATAGACCTCAATATTTGGATTTACGCTATTCTGTTTACAGCTTTATGACAAAATCTATTGTAACACCATCTTCGTGTCAGTCCGACTTCAAAATATTGAAAGCGTACGTACATCTACGGACACCATCGAAAGTGAAAAGCTGGACAAGAAGAGTTTAAAAGTTAAATTTATCTATTGCTATTTCACAGGTCGGCACAATCGGCTGCGAACTATTCCTCAAGAATGACGTATATTCTATACCGGAACGATGCTAGAATCCTGATAGCGCAGGTTGCTGGGCCAGTACTGAACCAATACCTTACCAATACTGCCAGGTATTGACCCATCACCTACCCAGTAACATGCATGCTCAGGATATAATTACACATTTTATATTTTAAATATATCTATCCAGCTTAGATCACGAAGTACAGACTGTAATAGTACACTCCTCCTAGAACAGGATACCACGAGAGGACTGCACTTTAGACAATTTATTAAGAGACGTTAAACGAGACTGGATGGTCAGTTCGCTGGTAAGATATAATTAATTATCCGCAATTCGTCACGTGATCATAGAAGAATCTCGTGCGTTTAGCGTAATAATATGAAGCAGTATGATGGAAGAGCATATGCTCGCTAATGAATGAAGTTACTGGTTTGATTGGAGTCTCTGATTCCAGGTCCCATTCACGCCATTCTAGGCTGGTTTTATTTTAGTCTATTATTTGTAACTCACCCAGCTTTTACACTGGTACCCATTTATACCCCTGGGTGGAGAGAGGCAACGAGGAGTGAAGGAGATTGCCTATGTTTCCAGCGATTATGTTGGCCGAACAGAAACGCGATCCTGGGGTCATCGGTTTCATCTGCTCGTTACCGCTTGAACTACCGCCTCATAATGAATGCCTAGGTATGACACTAATTATTTAGATCGCAGCGTTATGTGAGCAAGAACAATACGCTGCCAATATTGTCAGCTCGTGTATCAATAAGGAGATCATTACAGCGCGTTAATCCTTTCATGACGAAGCCGGCCAACACCGGCCAATGCAGTGGGCTAGAGGAATACCCATTTGCAGGCCAAAAGAAGAATATTTTTGAAAATTTACAACTGGAATGACTGGCTCGATACCAAGCCAGTCATTCCAGCTGTAAATTTTCAAAAATCGACTTCTCTTTCCTAAAAATTGGCTTTCAATAATCAAATATTATAAATCTTTTGAACAAATTTAGACATTAAATGGTTAAAGCGTATATAATGTTGACATCTTCAGGTGTGGTTTCTTTTAAAATGTTAGTAATCTCATCTCAAATGTCGTGCTGTACGGTTAGAATTATGATAGATAGATTCAATCCAGGTATTCTTCTTGTACCCTGATACATTCATCTCTCGGTAGCACATTTCGGATCTCCTTACAATACGTATCTACCAGACTGGTAGGCGTCTCGCCACCGTTAATGGTTGAAATCGTTTCAAGTATCAGTGTCACCGATACAAATAAAACCAGTATCGCTGGCTTATCAATACTCCTACCAGAGTCGTAAATGTACAGAATTGTTAATTTCGCCCACACTGGTACGATAATGGTAACCAGGCTATCTAAAACACAAACAAATGATGTCAGGTCTTGTTAATGTATTGCAAAAAGCACTAGATATCACACGTGTGACGCAACTGTTTCAATTGTAGCATGGCAATGGACCTTTCCATTTTTAGC